>CM062811.1:1122201186-1122801186 GCA_031772625.1 Pinus tabuliformis | reverse complement strand
CAATTGGTAGGAAAAATTGCTGATATTATGATTGGAAAACCTATTGTTCAAAAATATCTAGATCTAGGTAGTCCTATTGTGAAAATTCATATCAATGGTGTTGAGATTCCAAATACTTTAATTGATCTAGGAGCAACCATTAATACCATTATTAAACAAACAATGGAACAACGGAAGCTTCCTAATCTTCAATATACTCCTACATTATTACAATTCGTAGATCGAGCTGTTACCAAACCGAATGGAGTATTAGAAGATGTGTCTGTTTCTCTATATTATTGGGAATATCCTGTAGATTTCATGATTTTTACTACCAAGAATAATTTGGGAGGCCATCCATTGATCCTTGGTAGACCTTGGCTAGCTAAAACTGATGCATTCATAAGTTTTAGATCTAGTGATATGTATATCTCTGATGGAAATTCCACTAAGAAGTTTACCTTGTATCCTACTACAAAAACAATAACTGAAATAAAAAGTGAAATTTGGTTAGAAGATAATGAAGACTTTGATGATTTGTAACCAATTTATACTTTTTCACAATTAGATGAAGACGATCAATTGATAAATTTAATGAATAATAATGATTCTTATTCATACTATGAGCAAGATCAAAGTTTTCAGGAACAATGTAATATTGAATATTTATCATCTCACCAAATGGCTTTACATTCTATGGATAAATTTGGCAATTCTCAAGTAGAATTTTTTCCAGATAAAACATTGAATATTAACAATAATTTGGAAGAATTTCAAAAGAGAAAATTGATTCAAATGATACAAAGACACTCCTTTGCTTATGCATGGGAATACACTGACATGAAAGGGATTGATCCTAAAACTTGTATGCATCATATTTATATTGAAAAAAATGCCAAACTAGTTAGACAACCTCAGAGAAGGATGAATCATAATCTGAGAGAAATTGTTAAGGGTTAATTACAAAAAATAATTAATGTGAATTTCATTTATCCAATATTAGATAGTCAATGGGTGTCACCTTTAGTGATTGTTCCTAAGAAAATTGGAAAATGGAGAGCGTGCATTGATTACAAAGAATTAAACAAAGATACTTTAACATATCATTTTCCACTACCTTTATAGATCAAGTATTAGATACGTTGGTAGGGAAAATTTATTTTTTATTCTTAGATGGTTTTAGTGGATATAATCAAATCCAACTAGCACCAACAGATCAAGATAAAACTACTTTTACATGTCCATAGGGAACATATGCATATAGGGTCCTTCCCTTCCGATTATGTAATGTGCCCGCCACATTTCAAAGAGCAATTTTAGGTATTTTTTCTGATCAAATTCATGATTGTGTAGAAGTGTACATGGATGATTTTACTGTATATGGTGATACTTTTGAATAAGCAATGGAAAATTTGGAAAATTTTCTTGTTAGATGTAAGGAGGCAAACTTTTCATTAAGCCATGAAAAATGTTTTATGATGTTCAATGAAGGGATTGTTTTAGGCTACCATATTTCAAGTGATGGAATTAAAGTGGACACATCTAAAGTAGAAGTAATTTCTAAAATTTCAATTCCTATTTTCCAAAGGGATAAAAAAAGTTTTCTAGAATTTACTCGATATTATAGGAGATTCATAGAAAATTTCACAAAAATAACCTCTCCACTTTTCAAACTTCTTGCAAAATATTGTGAATTTGATTGGAATCCTGACTGTCAGAAAGCATTTGATACATTGAAACAAAAGATTACTGGAGAACCAATTTTAAGAGGATCTAATTGGGCTCTTCCTTTTCATATTTCTACTAATGCTTTAGATACAACTCTAGGAGATGTCTTGGGACAAAAAGGTTTAAATCCTTATGCCATTTACTATACAAGTAAAAATTTAACTCCTACAGAGTTAAATTACATTGTAACAAAAAAGTATAATTTTTAGGTGTTGTTCATGCCATTAATAAATTTCGTCATTACATTACTGGATATGCAAATTTTATTCATATAGATCATTCTTCCATTAGATATCTAATGAAAAAACCAATTACTAATGGTAGAGTTATAAGATGCTTGTTATTACTACAAGAATTCAAAATTACTATTCTTGATAGACTAGGAAAAGAAAATACAATTGTGGATTTTGTTTCTAGATTGCAAAACAATAATGAGGATGTTCCTGTAAAATATAACTTTCCTGATGAATATATTTTCGCAGTGTCTACTAAAACACCTTGGTTTTCAAATATTGCTAATTATTTGGCTACAAGAAAGTTACCTCCAAAACTATCGCCTAGAGAAAAGCAAAAAGTGATCAAAACTAGTGCACATTATTCCTGGATAGATGGGGAATTGTACAAAATTGGACCTGATTTGACTATTCGAAGATGCATTTGAGAAGATGAAGTACCTGAAATCCTGAAATATTGTCATGATGAACTATGTGAAGGACATTTTGCTGGTAAAAAAACTTCTTACAAAATCCTTCTTTTGGGATATTAATGGCCATCTATTTTTAAGGATGCCAAAGAATATGTTAAAAGATTTGATAGTTGTCAAAGAATGGGGAAACCCATTCCATCGGATGAGATGTGTCTACAACCTCAGGTACTTATAGAACCCTTTGAAAAATGGGCTCTAGATTTTGTTGGACCAATAAATCCTCCATCTAAACAGAAAATGTATATACTTGTTTGCACGGATTATGTTACAAAATGGGTAGAAGCTAAACCTCTTTTATTTGCAACTGAAAATGTTGTAGTTACATTTCTTTTTGAGGATATCTTCACTCGTTTTGGTGTTCCAAGAGAAATTGTAACAGATCAAGGTACTCAATTCACATCAAAGTTGGTGCAAAAGATCATGGAGCAATACAAAATCAAGCATCAGAAATCTACTCCATATCATCCACAAGCCAATGGGCAAGTGGAATCTACCAACAAAGTTCTTGAAGCAATTCTTACCAAAATTGTGCATTTGCATAGAAAGAATTGGGCAGAAAATCATCCTGAAACATTATGGCATATCAAACCACATGGAGAAACACAACTGGGCATACTCCTTATGAGATTGTCTATGGGAAGAAAGTCTTGCTTCCAATTGAATTCCAAGTGGAGACATTGAGAACAACAGTCAAATTGGGCCTTGATCTCTCAGAAGCTTAAAACAAAGGTTGGCTCAATTAAATGAGCTGGATGAAATCCGACAAGATGTTATTCAAAGAACTAGCATAGTTCAACAACAAAGATCTAAGTGGCATGACAAGTTTATCAAAGCTAAAAATTTCAAGCAAGGTGATTGGGCTCTTCTCTTTGATTCCAAGTTTAAATATTTTCAAGGAAAATTTCAAACTCATTGGCTTGGTCCTTATGAGATTGACACTATTTTTTATAATGGAGCAGTCAAGATCAAAACTATTGATGATGAAAAAATTACTTTCCTTGTTAATGGTCATAGATTAAGATTATATCATAAACCACTAACAAGGGAAGAATTTGTCATATTTTTGTAAAACAATTTTGAATTTAAGTTGGTTAAGGAAGAGGATTGTTTTCCTACCCTTCCAACTTCATTGTAATTTTTGAAAAAAAAAAATATATAAAAGAATATAAAAGAATTAAATAATAAAATAATAAAAAATAAAGTATTAATATGAAAACCAACTATGTTGGCATATTTATGCAGAATATCTTAACTGAAAACCAATATTTTTTGGAAGTTTAGATTTTCAAAAACCCTTTTTCTTGTCCTTATTTCTTTTGTCCTTCTCTTTCTTTTCAAGTGACAAAGCTACATTTGTGATCAAGTATTTTTATTGATGATCATCATCATCAACAACAACAACAACAATAGGGAATTTTTCTTCTAATCAATAAAGGAAGTTCGAGGATAAAGAGCAAAGACTAAATTGTTATCATTCTGCAACCAATTCACAATTCTGCAATCAAAATTAAATTCAGCAACAAGAAGGATATCAAATTCAAAATCAAGAAGAATATCAAAAGAAAACATTAAGGTATGCAAGAATATTTGAGCTGTATATACATTTAAGAACGTAGATTTTAATTATGGATGAAATAATAAAATATTGAAAATCTTATAAAATGTGTTAACCATTATGACCTTAACCCCTCATCATTGCACCACTTTTCACATCAAGGTCTGATTAATAGGATTAAGCATATAACACCAGTCCTTTAAAATTAGATATAGGAAGTTGTGCAGGTCCAAACCGGACATAACACGAATTCCTCCATAATTATTTTACCCCTGACGTCATTTCAAATTGCTCCATATTCATTGTACTCATTCCAAAGCCTTTCATTCTCCTCATTCCCTTCCATTTCTCAATCAATTTTTTCTTCTAGTTCCTAGTCGCAAAGAGAATTCTAGGCCGCAGACTTCTCCACGCATTATGGGTATGCTTGTGCATTATGAACCGAATGGTGTGAAATTCCTCCAAGCTTATCCAAGGGTTAAGGAGCAACTACAATAGGTGGGTTGGCTTCAGTTCTTCGAAAAAATTGATGGGCATGAAACAAAGATTACTAAAGCCTTCGCCCGAGCATTTGATGGAGTGGAAGTTGAAATAGGAGATGTTAAACTCATCCTTACAAAGTCAATTGTAGCTGAAGCAACAGGTTTACCGAGGAATGGAGAGAGTTGGTTCAAAAACAGAAGAATTAAAGAAAATGAGTGGGTTCACTTCTTAAGAGAACCATGTATGGACTTGTCTATTTTCAAGAAAGGTATCCCAGTGACAACATTAAAAGGAAAATGGCGAAATCTTTTGCTTGTCATTCAAAAATTTATAACATGTGAAGAAAGATTCGGAATGATGTTTTTCTATCATGTTAGGCTTATGATGCACTTTGTTGATGGGTTTGAAATCAATCTTCCTTACTTTCTTCTTCGGAGTTTAAAGAAAATGACCCTTAGTAGCCAAAGAGAATCTAGATCCATAGATAACTTTCTATATCATCATGGACTTGTTAAATCTCTGATTGAAGCACATTTACAAGAAAAAGGGGATAATTGGCAGGATTTCTTAGTAAGAAATCATTTCATAGAAGCTCCAGAAAAGAACCAAACAATAGGGTCAAACAAAATAGAAGAAACCCTAACCCTGAAAAGAAAAGAATTTAACAAGAAATCCAGGAGTCAAATATGAATAAAATTCTAGAGGACCCAATTGAAGACAATACTCCATTGTGTCAGTACCTTGAGAAGTATAAACAAAAAAGTAGAAAGCAAGACCTTAAAAGGAAGAAATATGGCCCGATTCATGGGGGATTCACTCATTGAACCTATGACATATCACGTGTGTTCATGGCATATTAAACAATACCCTTAATTTGACTACATATTGGAAAATCCCTCTAAAAATCACATTATTTAACCCCCTACCAATATGAACCAAATGCAGCTTCCCAATTTAGAAAACCCCTACTTTCACTAGATATTGTAGGTATCCATTTTTTCATTAACATTTTTTATATCCCTTTATATTTTTTAATTAACTTTAAGCTCCATTTTTTATATTTCCCAATATAAAAACCCTTTACCCCCTATAGATCCCCCAATATATTATGTCATTTTTTCCTCAATATATATCCCCCAATATGAACCCACGCAGTATGATATTTCTCCCCTTGTGAAGCCCCTCTGGCCCGAGTAGCCATGTTGAAGAATCTAGGGCTAATGTAGTTAATGAGATTATTCTTAGCATGATAACTATTTGTGAAGTGTTTTCAATTTTTTCTTCTTATAACAATATTCACTTATTATTATTAGAGTGTGTCTTCTTTAGTTCATCAAATAGCTACCAAAACAAAGAGACAAGAACAAAAGATGTTGGCATTCTGCCAGGGCCAAAACCTCTCCCTATTGGAGATGAAAACCCACACAAAATTATTCTTATAGATATTCCAATTGATGAATACCAAGACCATGACCCTTGACTCATCATGCTACTCCAAGACCAAGACAACAACCTCTTCTTTGTCACTGCTAAGATCATCATCATCATTGTTGTACCATGGTTGCTCCTTCAGCTAGATCATTGTTGCACTATGACTGCTCCTTCATTGATATCTTCATTACTGTTGTATCAACGTTACACCTTCATTGAGAACTTGATGCACCAATGCTTACTCTTCATTCAGAATCTTATCTCATTAATGAGATATCCATTTAGAGAGATATATATATACAACTGTAGCGAAATCTTCATCTTCGTTGGTATCATGAATGCCATCATAATCATAGTGATGTTGAGGACATGACTGTGTCTAGGATATATAATACACCAAGAACTTTCCTCCATCATGAATGCCGAGGTCATAATTGCATCTTCTTCTGCTCTGTGATATACACCGAGATTTTAGAAAATGTTCTTCTTACACCGAGGTCTACTGCAACTATGCCGAGACTGTATTACAATGACCCTTTAACTAGGCAAAGGCTGTAGGGAATTATGCAAGGAGATCACTGGACTTATCACCGAGATTTTGTACCTTCCAGTACCCATTCGAGATTGCTGACTTGTCCGATATTCTTAACTTCTACGGTGACCCTAGCTGGGTATATATAGTTTTCATGTCTCCATAATAAGTCGACATGTTAGCGTGAACCAATGTGTCTCTACTTTTGAGCTGACTTGACATATATATAAGCTTTGAGGCCGACATGATTGTCTACTTCGTCATTTTGCTTACTACCTTCTTCAAGAGGATTGTGCTTGTCTTGGAGGGCTGATCTAGATACTAGGTTGACTCATATAAATTACATATTTGATCAAGAAGAACTCTTTAATATTTTCTTTGGCTCTTTGACTTCCGATAGCACTTCAACATGTGCTGGACCTATGTAATGAACTATAAACTTATTTTATAATTTACAAAAATAATATTTCTTTTCTTTTATAAGTAAAAAGATCAAAATTACATTTATGAAGACTGAACCTAGTTACATTTTCTTCAACAAGACAATACCTTAACAAAAGAAGAAAACAAAGGACAATAGAGTAGAAAAGCAGAACATTGGAAGCTCAGGAATAAGTTTGATAAGGAGTAAAATAATTTCAAAATTGTCAAACACTCAATCACTGGAAACGATAAATCTTGAAGATGAATAATTTCACATACCTCCTCATACAATCAGTCCAATAGTTAGTCCAATAGGCAGTCCAATAAGGCGAACCCCACTAGCTGATCCAATTCAACAAGAGATCTACGATTATGTAGAATATCTGGAGAAAAGGCACAGAAAAAAGAAAAGTTATCTCAATTTGAAATAGGTGATACCACAACAACACAACCAAGAACAAAACAGGGATACAACATTGAAGAGAATTTAAAGCAAGATATTTATGAATTGGAGGTTCTTAATAAACATCTAATTCAGGAAAGGGAAGCAGCTAAGGTTCAAAATTACATACTCAGAACTCAGAATGACAACATACTTCTACACCTTTGTCATTGGTACAAAAAGAATAGGAAACTTAAAGTTAAAAATATTTTTCTTCAAAACATGGTCAAAGGGTTGCAAAACAAAATTTTAATGAAGAAACCAAGGACCATTTTTGAATTAAAAGGAAGAAATATAATACTAGCTTGGATTTACTTGCACAAGCCTCAGATATTATTCACTAAACAGAGGAAAGAAGAACCAATTTTTGAAATTTTGGTGCATGAGGACATGCAAAACCTTTGGTGTGGGGGAATGTTGAAGTCTAGAAATGTCTCTTTTTGACCACCCTTTTTGCCATCACATTTCACCTTTCTGTTATTTTTCTACAAAAGCCTCAACATATTAAGGTCAAGATCAATACCTACAAGGTAATAATCATCCATATTTAAATTCTATGTTTTTAGTGAAATTATGACAAAAGTATCTTTTAATTACCAAATTTTGTATATTCTGCAACTAATATCCGTTTCCACAGTAGAATCCATTATTAGATAAGTTGCAACATTCTAGAAGAAGAAACAAGACTGTCAAAAGATGACATTTGGCTCCCAGATGGATAACCACCTACTGACATTGTTTGGTAAGCTAAGTGAAATCAAAGATCTTGAAGTCAAAGGTTGAGTCAAATTTGGAAGTTGCGTATTGTAGATAAACATAGGAAGCATATAATCAAGCAAGCGAGGCATTTAAGTAGATAATCAAGTGAGCAAGGCACTTAGCTGTTAAAACATGAAATCTCCTATGAATTTCTTTTCCAATAGCAAGTCATATAGAGATTGGACTCTTAGATATCGATCTCATAGCTGTCATATTTACTTACAGATTCTTGTCTTAAAAATCTTCCGAGTTGTTTTTATTGTTTGTATAAACAGAAGTAAGTGAGACTAAGAACACATTAGAAGTGGCGCTTATTGTTATTAAGTTCATAATCCTTTTGTGGACAAATTGATACTATGTTTTCTTGATACAAGTTCCTGTTATTCTCCAAATACATGTGTGAAGAATCATTGAGTATTAAATTAGGCCTGCACTCTAGGAGGACTCGCTGCCAGCTGTGAGGTTTTGTTTTAGTTTTGCATTAACACTTTTCATTACAATTATTTTGTTTCAATCATTTTTATAGAGTAATCATAAACCAAAAGTACCAAAAAGAGTTTATTTATGCTATGCATTTTCGATATCGTTACTTAGTTGTTTCAACATTCAATTTTAGTTTCTCTGAGTTATTTCTTCATTCACACCTAACTTCTGTGATGCTGAACATAGTACATTTTAGAAATGAACGTGCACATTAGTAATCAGTCTTGGGTTTAATGTTTCACATTTTTTCATTTCATTATCATTCCCTTCTTAAAGCGACTTTATCTTTTCGCAATTTACATTTTGTTATTAGATCTTTTATATTTTCAATTAGTATAAAGATATATTTTTAGCAATTAGTGCATAATGAGTTCAATTCCGCAAGAGTAAGTTAGATCATTTTCTTTCATGTTTAATCTTCAATCATTTCCTTTTTGATAAAATAGAATTAAGTGTGGATTTTAGCAATATAGATAATATTCTTTATTTTCAAAAATCTCAACTTAGATAGGATTCTAGATTGAAATAACATGTGTGTCGACTCTCTCCAATTTGTATAAAAAACGTTTCATTCATCTTTAAAATTAGTTTCATTTTTAGATCACTTAATTTGCAAAAATAAATCCTGGTATATATAGTGCACATACATTTCACAAGAACATGAATCCTGGTTGACATTTAATGAAGTAAATTAAAGATAATTAATTTACCAAACACGTTCAGCTAAAGCCTTTTTGAAGGGTTCCAGCTAGCTTGTAGCATATATGTTGTTGCAATATTCACCAATTCGTGAAATTATCTCAACCTCACATATTATCTAGAACTTTATCAATTTAGATATTTTATAAATGCATTTTCATTATGTATAGAGTTCAAGTATGTCTTCATCCAAGCTCCAAAACTTGTGCATATTAATTTTGACGAGCATGTGTCATACATGCACACATTTAATGCTATTCATATGGCATTATTTTTAGGGTAAACTTTCAGCCTCTATTATTTTTAGATATTCATTCACATGACTAGACTCATAAGCCCAAGCATATCATATGCATACTACCAATGGTAGTTAACAACAAAAAATCATTTGTGTACACTTGTCCAATGAATATCCCACATGATATGGCATTCATTAATTAACTTCATTGTGTTACTTAAAACATAACAAGTACAAATATTTATTTAGTCGTAATATTTTAAAAATTAAATCACTTATCTTTCTACTATAATGGTTCTCAACAAATAAATTTTCAAGTGAAATGTTATCATTATGTCATTTTCTTATTTTTTCCATCATTTATATATTCATAAAATATTATCCAAACATAAATACATATATAATTTTCTATAATGACTTATTAGAAACAATTTTTACCATAAATCATTAATTTTTAAAAATAAAATATGTATAAAAACTAGCATTTTACCCTGCAATTCTCTTTGTTATATGATCTCGATTTACTGGTTTATAAGACACAGTAAAGGATGATTTAGTGGTAAAATCTTATTTATTAGACAAAGTAAAGGATATTTAGTGGTAAAATGATGGCAAAAATATAATATAAAAAGACAAATTTTAGTAACTATTGTACTAAAGGTGATGAGTTTTGGAACTCAAGAACTATCATTCCCTTTAACATGGAAATAAAAGTATCCATATATGCAGCTATAGTCTTAAATAAGAATACCCAAGCATGAAAAGTTAAAAATATGGATAAAGAACAATCACAACATGGGAGAAAATAGAATAAAACACAAATGGATCTCAATCCTACATAATTGTATTAAATTGTGCAAATTTAGATTGGATAAATAAGTCTAATGTTGACTCTCAACCTCTCAAGTCCTGAACTCTTCTCTCGCATAATACAATGTAGTTACCATCAACTTTGGCACATATTATTTTCCAAAATATTCAATAACAATAATAATGTAGTTACCATTAACTTGGGTCCATATTATTTCCCAAAATATTTGATAACAATAATATTTTCATAGCTTTATAAAACTGTTGTACCATTTAAATATGTATTTATTATTATAGACTTAAAGTGATTTTTTACAGTTTTTCATAAATGTCTTTTCACTAACACAACCAACTCATCAGGAAACGAATGGTACTGAAACTGGGGTTTCTTAAGAGTAATAGGTGTCTCCCAATTTTAGTGTCTCAATATTTTGATTTCGAGTAATGCGGTTTAAAAAGAAAAGACAATATGCTCGGGATAATTTGCAGTATTTGTGACTATATCTAATTGAGAATCAAATTAAAATTTTAAATATACATTTCTTCACATGTTGAATCTAGAATCTTTCCCCAATGTTACTAATTATCTGCAAAATGTTTAAATATACATTTCTTCACATGTTGAATCTAGAATCTTTCCCCAATGTTACTAATTATCTGCAAAATGTTATTTAAAGAAATCATAAAAATTCAAATTATTTCCACTGCAATTGATTCATTTGAGATGATGGGACAATATTGAAAGTAATTTTATCACTTTGAATAAAAAACATGTTCAAAGATTACTACATTGCATCAATTTATGGAAATTTAATTGAAAAACAAATATTTTGAAAAAATAATGTAGATAACTTGTTAAGGATTAAATGGAGCAAAAGCTATCACTGAGTTGTGCCCACCAAATCCAAACGAGTTTGAGATACCTGTCATTGACGCTGTAAAAATCAGTCACAATCTCGAAATTATTTTTCACATTCATCTTTTAGAAACAAATTACACCCTCATGATTGATTTATATTATAACTCCTAGAATATGCTTAAATGGGATACCAAATAACCAAAAGGCAGTGCACAACATATTAAGCTCTAAGATAAAATCTCATCTATGATAAATTAAAAAAAAAAACCAAAACAATGGTTAGTATCTCTCATTTTCTTATCCTCCTAATTACAAATAATAAGATGGGATCTTTCATTCAACCTAAAGATGAATATAGAAAATTGCAAACTAGTTTATTGTATTATAGTTTCATAATGTGCATAAAAGCATGTGCACTTAAAAGTTTTCAAGACATGTTCATATGATAAGCATAACTCTAATCAAGTTATCTTACCAACATGCACTTCATGTTGCTTCTTTATATTTGGCACTGTATCAATTGTAACATCAGGCTCGATATTCTGCAAAGAGTATCAACATGCAAATTGAATTAATTTTTTTATACTCTTAAAAAGAAAAATGAAAACAACAACCACATTCATGAAAATGATATTTGCACATCAAAACAATAGGGGTTTTCTTCATGTAGTTATTAGAAAAAAAAATTACATACAACTAAGCAACTTACAAATTGATTAATGGTAGGGTGAAGCCACCCAGTAGTGATAGCCTTTATAGTTGCAATTGCTTCCAATGCACTAGCAGCTCCAAGACAATGCCCAATCATAGACTGAAAGAGTAATCCATATTTAACATGAGAAACATATATTATGTTTGCAATGGAAAGAATGACACAACGTTTGGAGACAAGAGAAATCAGTTACTAAAGGATGCATGCACATGTTGAAATTCATTTTGATGAATTTTAAAATACTTGCAAGTCGTATTGTTGTAAGATGTTAGATGTAGGGTACATGTCTTCATTTTAAATACAAATGAAAAACAATTCAAAACTTTCATATCTTTTAATTACAAAAAGATGTTACAAACAACCTAAGGTTTTGATCTATAATGAATTCCTCACCTTTGTTCCATTCATTTTGATGCTAGAAGTATCCTTGAAAGTGTTCTTGATAGCTGTAACCTCTGTGAGGTCTCCTAGCTGGGTCGATGTTGCATGAGCATTGATATAATTGACCTGCATATTAAAAATAATATAAGAGAGATGACATAACAAAATTTATGTTCATTATTCTTCTATACACCAGTGTAATTGTACATATAAATACATGAAGGCTTTGCCTAAAGATAGACACATTACATTATCACAATCATAACTAATTGAAAGAATATCTCAACCACACATTAAGATAGGAAGTAATTTATCTCTCATCTAACAACCTCCTAAAATCACTCAAGAAGGTTATTCACTTAGATTCATTCTCTACCTACAATAATTTCTACGATAACAAAGTTATGTGACTAAATATTAGTACACAAGAAAAATACGAGCTAACTATTCTAACATTCCCCTTTAATGTGTACTTTTCTTTTCCAATGAGATCTTCATTATTCTCTAATCTATTGTAAGAAATTCTTCTTCATATTCTAAATATGATCCGACATTGCAAGGTCTACATTTGGTTTTATCTGGTACTTGTATCATGTAACCTGAGCATAGAGTCACTATGAAACTATCAAAGTCCATATCAAGGAACAACCATTGAATGGAATACACGAGTACTTAACCTCTATAACCATTGATATAGTAGGAATTCCTTCACCTACAAGATGAATTCAACTCCTTGATGAACTCTCCTTGAATAAGAAAACAACTCCACTAGAAATTTATAAGATCTAGCTAGTGCAATTGATACATCTTGCTCTCTACCGACATTTGTTCCTTGAATCTTACCTAATTCTATTACAAAAAACTTAGTCAAGAATCGCCTAAATTTTGTGAACAAATGACTTATCCATTGTATAAGTTTTAACACCTACCCATCATACAAGTGTTAATGTCTCCTCGTATATGTGACATCCTCCCCTTCAATAATGAATATCAAACCTACAACTATGAGTCTAATGCCACAACCATTGTTGAATAGAAGACCATAACAAAACCAAGGGTATGCTAGCATACACAACATTTACAACCATATGCCTAGTTACATTATGCAAATTTAAATCTTTTCCCAAATACTATGGGACCATAATATTCCATTATTGATTTATTTTTCCTTGTGTTCTTTTGAACTTTTTTTGAAAGAATCCTTGAAACATTAAGTTAGTTGACTCAGTGCTACTTCCAATCATAGAGTTACCCAATATTTGACCATTTCTTTGAAACCAAGAGATATTCCTTGTTTGAGGTACTCCCTCTTACACTTCTCCCATTTACACTTTGGTCAAAGCACATAAAAATACATTCTGCAATGTACCTTCCTTAAACCTATTTTATTCCATACAACATTTACTCTTTTCTCAAAGAAACACTACTAGAAAATCATAGTAATCAATTATTTACCATGTAACCAACCACACCATAAAATATTATTTTTTGCACCATGACCATTTTTTCAGTAACCTCTTATCATAAAGTTAGCAACCTGGAATATTCTACTCATCCATAATATACCTAAACCTTCCTTTTTCTCACTATTTTTGTTTTATTTCAAAGCTACATAATATTGATCTTAATATTTCACTTAGCAAGGTGCAAATGCCACCAATAACTCGAGATAGGAGGAGACTCCAACTCAGTATCAGATTAGACTAGCCATAAATTGGCCATTGCTTGTGCATGTAACCCTTACATAAGAAAGTGTTACCACAAAGAATCCTATGAAGTTGCTTCAACCTCATAATTTACTAATCTAGGTAATACGATTTGGAGCGTAACAAGCAATTGCCAAGAATAAGGGCTAGATGATTGGTATCTAGGAAATATTGGCATCCATGAATTTTTGACATATAAGGGCATATATAAGTTCTTCCAAGGCCTTACATCTCTTTGCAACCTTCATGCTTGGAATCCTTCTGTATAGTACAAGATTTGTGTCAAAAAATGAAGGTGATTCCTATTGGGAAGCTTCATCGTAATTGGAAACACGTCTCTCTAGTTGTTTATTTATTTCCACAGGAGGAATTTTAGGATGATCCTTCAAGCATAGAGAAAGAAATTGGATTGTGGCTAATTGAAGAGGAGAAATTGGTTAAGATCCTTTATCATAGTTTTTAGTTGCTCTTGAGTTGAACTTAACTTGATTATAGATTTTGGGAATATTTCCAAGTATATAAGAGAAATCAATTATTTTACCTAGCTCTTCTGTGTTAGATTCTAAAATATTTTTGAAATATATAGTCCAAATAAGAATGATTGTTTCTCTGCATGTTGCCACAAATCCTAACATACACCCAACAACTGAGCTTGGAAAAATGAGTGTTGAGTTGGGATTCAAATCGTTAACTTGGAAAAATGTGCATGCCAGGCTTCTCGATAGAGAAGATCACATTAAGCGTTGGCACAAGGAGTTGGCTTGAGGTTGTGACGGGCCATTTAGTGGAACAAACAAGAGTTGGACAATCCTTGGAATAGGCCAATACAACACAACACGAATCTTGGTGTTTAGACTACAACTTGCCCAGGGAGGCAAGTCATGTGGGTGGGGTTGTTGGTTAGTCATTCCATAGGTAGTTTGGGTGGTTGGTTGCAATGAGGGGTCATGTGATGTCATAGATAGATGTTTCATGAGACATCATAAAGAGAGATCACAACAATAGTTAGTGTTGTGCGATAATTTTGTGTGATGAGCAACGACAAAGGTGTGACATATTGCAGTGAGAGAATGCACAATCACCTAGAGAGAGATCACACTATGAGCATGTGATATCACAAGTTGGTAGACCTTGGGTAGAATTTTGGGCTTTGGTTAGGTGGATGAGAAATTTGGTGATTGGGTGAAATTTTAGGCTTCTAGACATAGTAACTCAAAGTTTGATAAAGAAAAATGGTTTTGTGCAAAGGTGATCGTTTGGTCCTAGAACAAAGGAACTTGAGACTTGTACTAAAACAAGTCTTGTGATGACATGCAGATGAGACATCACAGTGATTGAGGTTGTAAGATATCTTCTGTATAACTACAATCAAAATTGTTGTATTTGGACAAGTGCCAAGACTTGTAAACACATCGATGTCACACACTCTAGGGGTCACGATGCACCGTAAGCACCTTGTAACCATGAAAAGCCCCTAGGATCATGATATTTAGTATCAGAGCTAAAACAAAAGCAATGGTGTTCTTTTCACCAACTTGAAGTTGTTATCGAACTAAAGCAGAAATAATGGTGTGCTCTTCACCAACTTGAAGTGGGTATCAGAGTAGATATCTGAGTAGGATGCATGCAACTAAGGCAAAGCATAGCTAGATGTGGACTCAAATGGTTTGCTGACGAGATAGGATGGGTGTCTTGGTGCCTTAAAATAGAGATTAACATGATATAACAATTTGTAGTGAGGAGGCTTTCTAACATCAAGATGAGGGTACCATGGATATTGTTTGATAGACCAAGGCATGATGATTTCTTAGATCTTGGAGGAGATGACATCTAGCATGTTGGTTGTAAGGGCTGGTCCACATTGTTGATTATGATGAGTTTTCAATCATGTATGAGAAATATAGTAGGGAGAGATGAAGATATTCTCAAGGAGGTAGTCAACTCGAGGTTGGATGGGGCCAATGCCTTGGACAAGGTGATGGATGAGACAAATTTTTAAAGGATGAGTCACATTTGGCCATGAAGAGAGATTGGCCAAATGTTTCTTGAAACTTGAGATTGATGTCATTTGGGTTAGATCACTTAAGATAGAAGGGCGTGACACTTGATATTGTAGATCATCATAAGGATTGGTTGTATTTTCTTCATCTAGAATTCACTATGATCCAAGATGAGGTCTTGGTGACCCGATGGGGTAGATGACCCATGGGAGTGGGGGCATAGTGATGGAGACATGACCTAGCCAGAGAGGGAGCATGATAATGTGGTGATGTTTTCTTGGGTAATAGGATCCCAAGATGACACATTGTTTCAAGGTTGTGAAACAAGAATCCTTCATGTGGATGTATGTGTGATCTCAAAGAAGACTTGGTAGTTAGAAATTAGGTCCAATATACATCATTCACATGATCTAGCAGGTGGAGTTGGGTAGTTTTTATTGCAGCTATGATGAGGCCCCGATGTAGAACACTTGGGCAAAATTTAAGTTGCATCATGGAGGCTTAGCAACATGAGTTCCACAATAGGATGGTTGATGAGAATGGTAATTTCGAAACAAAGATCCTTTTCAGGAGGAAGACATGGACATATTTGGAGTCATCTTGGCTTAAAGGACTTGGGTAGTGCTTCGATTGCTTTGGGAATCAAGTGGAACTTGCCTCTTATTGTCGCTGCGACAAAAACCCTCCAAAATTTTGCCTACACTTGAGTTTTGGAGCCTACTTGTGATCCTATGATTCATCGTTCCTTAATTTCTCACAGTCACTTCATGGTCAGTTGATGTGTCTAACTGTCGAAGTCACTTGCTTACACATTCTTAGCTTTCAATGAATTTACAAGCATTCTTCTTTCAAGCAAACCCAATAGTCAATGTGCACCCTAGCAAGTCAAGCATTGAGCAATCCTTGATGACAATGACTGCGCAGAGGCAGATGACAATGACTGCGCAACTCTCTGTGGATGATGACTATACAATCCTAAGAGATAGTGATTCTGCAGTTCCTGGAGACAGAGACTATGCAGTCCTTGTTGAAATTCATTGCACAATCCCGAGATTGATGGTTCCCTCACTATTGGTTGAAATTGTATCATCACTCAAGTGAGTTTTTGTAATTGTCGCTTTTGTACACTTTGGTTTTCATTAGTGTCGCTTTCACTTTTGTGACGATTGTTTTTTCTTTCTTTCACTTTCAAAAGTGGTGTTTTGTGTTCTCTTTGCTATAACATTTGTTGCCTTCACTTTCTTTAGCTTTTGCAAGTGTCATTTTCACGTTTTATTATTGTCACAACTGTCACTTTTGATGATTTTCACTCCTGCATGTGTTGCATCTTAATGCACCAATAGAGGCTTGCCTAATGCACTCTTCTACATTAGTTGATCCCATATATCATAAGAATATGTCCTAGACACTTCCCCACGCCTTAACACATTGTTTGGTTGCAGTCAACATTCCTGTCGTTATTTGTATTATGTGTCGCAAAATGGCATTTCAACTGTTGCACTTAGGAATAAGTGTTTGTTTACTTTCCTTTTAGAGTATGCATGTGAATTTTGAGTTCTATGGCATGTGTTGATGTTATCTGACTATGAGATTGCCATTTCATGACTTGATTGCATGTCTTGTTCTCTCTTGCCTCAATTATACCACACTTAGCCATTTCAAAGCCTTCATTATCTTTGCAAATTGCTCAATCTTTAGAAAACCTTTCTTTCTCTTGGAACTGCACATTGTGCATTCCCAGGCCGTGAAGTCCTTTTTTCTCTTAAAACTGCACACTGCATAGTCCTAGAAGACAATCACCCTCCATCAACACATTGAGCAACCTTAGAACTTAAGCCATCAATTCAACTGCCTGAATCTATCAACTACACAATTTTTTTCCTCTCTTGCCCATAATTTCACATTTCGTAGTTGTAGTGGGAAGTTAGGCCTCCCTGTGCACTAACTTTCCCAACTACATAGTTTCCTAAACCTTCCCCCAAGTAATTGTGCATTGCATAGTTCCGGTGAGAAACCCTACCTCCTTGTCTCTCTAACTTGCCCAATTGCACAATTCCCTTCATCAGGAGAGCATCCAACTGTGCATTGCACAGTTCCAGTGAGCAAGGGGTCCCTACTAAGTCATTGAGCTCCTCAACTACGCAATTCACTAAGCTTGTTCCCAATCATTGCGCATTTCACAGTTACAGTGACTAGTCTTGTTGACTGAGATCCCTCATTACGTAATCCTTTTGTAACAACCCTGGGGAAAATTCCATGTAATAAAGTTAAAAAAAATAACCACGGATGATTGGGACACTTATTCCAAGATGAATGTTGGGCAAGACATCCTAGGGGGTGTTCATTTGGTTGTTTATGGCTAAGGAAATTGGCAAAGGCAATGGCTAAGGCATTAAAAGGCATTTTGGCACCATTATTTATGAAAATAATAGAAATTACTAGGAAAAGGAGGTGAAACATCACAGGTTGCATGTGACGAGGAAAATGAAGGAAATAATGGAAAATGAAGAAAATAAAGGCCTCATTCATAAAAAGGCTTATGAGGATCAGTTGGTAACCTTTTGTCAGTTTAGTGTTGGAGCTATCTCTCATTATTCTCTCTCTCATACTCTTAGACACTTAGAGTTTTCTTGGAGCACTCTTGGAGGGTGTGGCATACTTGGATTCTTGAAGCAAGAAGGCAAATGAAAGAGTAGGAAAGCACAAGAAGGTGTCAGCATCAACAACTACATCAAATTTTCTTACAGGTACCGAGTTGCATGTATGATTTCTTCACTAGTTTTGGCATGCATGGCATATGCATGTGGTTTGTTGGTTGTGATCTGTCATTAGGCATGGAGGATGGCCAAGATTGACAGTGGACTGCCTAGCCTTGCCATTTCCTAGATAGACATGGTGATTGTGGGTTTATTTCCTTCTTGTGTTTTTTATTGGTTCTCATGTTTCCTTAGCTTGGATTGAATTACTAGTCTTATAGCCTTGGTTGGACAAACACTCTGAAGCCTTGGAACAACTTGGGTTGAGTTACTAGTCTTTTACCTTGGGTTGGTTAAACACTCTGGAGCCCTTGGTGGGTTGAGTTACTAGTCCCATAGCCTTGGTTGGACAAACGATCTGGATCTTGGTAAAAATTGTGGGTTGAGTTACTAGTCTCGTAGTTGGGTTGGAAAAATGATTTAGAGCCCTGAAAGGTTTGGATAGAGACCAATTTGATGATGGTTTTGGTGATGTACGACCGTGAGGTGGAATCATTGTTTGATGGGTTGAGGTGGATGGCCTATGGAAATCCTGGATGAGTTTTTATTGATGTGTTCTATGAGATCCCACATTCACGGTTGGAATATGGCATGAGGGTGAATGGCTGAAGAGAGATTTAGCTCAGCCATTCTACGGTCGGGTGGAATGTGGTAGTCCCATCTCCAGTTGGTTCATTGCATTCATTAATGATAAATCCATTCCCTTGATTTTCATATGTAAAGGTATTGATGTATTTATGGATTTGATGGCTGATATGTTTATTGTATTTTTGTTCCTATTATGCTATTTACATGTAGATTTTATGACAACAATTATTTATGGCTTTCAACATGATTTACTTGTATGTGAATGGATAATGTGTTTATGACCTAATAGATGATAATGCGGTAAATTGCATGAGGAAACAATGGTTCATAGCAGTTCTCAGATAAGTATGAGATCCCTATGCTTAACTCTGTTATTTACACCTGTAGATTACATGTCAACGATATGTTTGACGAAATTCCAATCATGGCTAGTAGGGATCGAGTCAAGGTCTTGAAAAATATTTTTCTTTAGTAATTTCATTTCCATGTTACTTTATTGATTTGAAGAGATGGATTAGTTCTGGGTAGTGTCTTGGGCTTTGAGCCTTAAAAATTGGCTTAACTCCTGGGGTTGTTGGCACAACACTGATAATTTTGGTCCACAGTCACTGGCAGGCAGGCATGTGAGAGTGACTTTAGGTTGTTGGTTGGTCCCTTGCCCATAGCATGAGAGCGACTATGGCCCAAGAGACCTAAAACAAAAGTGGGACCTAGAGACATGCTATCTGAGTGGTTGACTTGTCTTCTGAGGGTTTTTTTGATGACGTTGGATGTTTTTATGGTGTGTTTCCATCAGTTCCACTTCCTTAAGGTGACTTAGGAAGTCGAATCATATCATAATGGCCTCTCGTCACATTTTTACCCTAGTTGGATAGTTTCTTGGGTAGATGTGGGAGGAGGGTGTTATAGAGTGGTATTAGAGCATGGTTCACCCCTTAGACTGGATGGGTTATGTGTTGGTCATGCATACATGTCAATTTCGTTTGTGTCTCTTACACTTCTATACTTATTGCAATTGCTTGATGTTGGATTAGGGTTGTAGTATGGTTATCATGGATAATTTGTTATTGATTTCATGAAATGTATTTGAAATGAGTATGTGACTGATTGTGTATGGATTATATGACTCTTACATGTTGATTTCATGGTACCTACTTACATCCTTGTATGTTAGGTTAAATTTTTGAATATTTTGATTACATGCATCAGTCTTGTAGGTTGATTACAAGAACTAATCAATTATGTTCTACTACATGCAGTTATGCATATTTGTAGTTGTTTGACATTGCTTATGCATACTACTAGTTTCACGTGGCAATGTGTACAATGGAGTAATGGTTGTTGTCATGCATAAGGTCATAGCATGCATTGTTGATATGGCCTTGCATTGATGATTGGATCCTAGTTAGAGTGATGTTTATGAGTTGACACATTTACTCGCGTAGGTCTATATGCTGTTATGATTATGTTATACACGTATCACACTAATTTGGTGATATTGCAGACAAGTATCCTCCCCGAGCTATACTAAGGTACGCTGGTTTATTGTGATTTGGTTTATCTGACATACTATGCCTTACAGGAAGAAATATAAAATGGCTAGCAAGATGGTTGACTATAGAGACTCACCCTACGAATCCGAAGAGTAGTATGGTATTTGGAACACCTTTGACTTGGCAGTTACATTGAGAAGTTTAGAAGTGTTCGATTCAAGGAGGGATATTCAAGTACTTCTTCAGACAGTGCGTTCAATGCTAAAAATGAAAGTGTTGCGGATCCAACAGGCAGGTATTATAGGTATGGCAGGTATGTGTCTGGCTATGTATGGCTGCTATGTGTATGGCGTAAAGGATGAGATAAGGAGTTGTAAGGAAGATAATGACAGAATCATATAGTCACATGAAAAGTTAGTAGAGGTGAATGCAATATTACTTCAGAGCTTATCGGATTTGCAACGACAAGGGCCACTACGGAACAGTCATGAGCAGGAAGATAAAACTAATGGGGCATACGCTAGTAGATCACATGGTGGTCATCGATCAGATATAGATGATACAATTAGAGATGGAATATTGTTGGACACTTCGAAGAGGAGAAGGGATAGACATAGGTATGATTCTAGTTCTATTTTTGATAAGCACTATGATCGTCATTAGTATCATCCTTATAGGAGGAATGATAGCGGGTACTTGCCGGATGAGTTTAAGAAGGCAAAGCCACATACTTTTGATGGAGAGATAAATAGATCACATGATGCAGAGGCTTGGTTACTCGGTATGAAGAAGTTTTTCAGGTTGCATGACTACTCGAAAAACATGAAAGCTAGAGTGGCTGCTTTCAATCTTAAAGGTAAAGCAGACATCTGGTGGGAAGACGTGAAGAATGTCTGGGACATAAATGAGGAAGATCTAACTTGGAGTGAATTTTTCGGAGAGATACTTCGATGACAGGGAAAAATAATTCTATGAACTAAAGATAAGATCCATGATAGATGATGAGGTACACCAGTAAGATCTTGGAACTGTTGAGGTATGTGCCTTACCTCAAGGAGGAGAAGGCTAAGATTCATAGTTTTGTTAGTGGGTTACCAGTTGCATTCAAATGTAGGATTGAATTCGACAAGCCTAGATCATTGGAGGAGTCTATCCGAAAACTGAAGCATTGCTATGATCAATCGAAGCATCGAAATGAGACGAAGCCAGATTGGAGAGGTAAAACAAAGAACAAAGGAAAATGGGACAGTAAGCTATTAAGACCATAGGATTGGGTAACAAGGAGAATGTTGCAACACTTAAGAGGTTCAATGCATTAGATAGAGGATAGGACATAGATCTGAGGAGAAGAATAAGGAGCCCGTGCACTGTTGGATTGTGGAGGAGATCATTACAGGTGGGATTGTCCACAGTACAAGAGTGGTAGCCCTAATATATACAGTGCACAGGAGGCACAAACAATTGGAGACATTGGTCAGAGTATTCAACATATATACGCAGTCTTGGATAACAAACAAGCAAAGCATCATGAATCTATCATCGAGATGGACAATAAGCTTTGTGATCAAATTATTTATATTTTGATTGACCCTGGATCTAATTATAACTATGTTAGTCCTGACTTGGTGGATAAGTGTGGGTTGAATAAGGAGTTTCATGTAGAGTCTTGGTTAGTTCAGTTGGCTACAAGTACGAAGAAGTGAGTTCATCATTGGGTAAGAGCTTGCGCATTTGACTTAAATGGTATGCCTACCGCAACACATTATAATGTTTTACCATTGTGTTCATACAATATGTTATTGGGTATGGATTGGTTGTATCTACATAGAACCAAGGTTGACTACTATGATAAGGCCATTGAATGTGTTGATGACAATGGAGAACCAAGATTCTTGCAGGGTAAGGAGAAAGCCACATTAGTTAGGATGGTGGCAACTACTGCAAGCAAATCATAGCCATAGGAAAGGGTGCAGGTTATTTTCAATACATATTTCTAGTGATAAGGGTAAGGAGGTTGAGGATGCAGATGTGTTGAAAAAATACCTGGTTTTACAGTAGTTCAGGGATGTATTTCCTAAGGACATCACAGAGTTGCCACAACATAGGGAGGTATATTTTTCTATTGAGTCAGTGCCAGGGGTAGCCACAACATCGAAAGCACCTTACATGATGAGCATACCTGAGTTGGTTGATTTAAAGTTGCACCCAAAGGAAATGTTGGACAAGGGGTACATTAGGCCAAGTGTATCACCTTGGCACGCATCAGTCTTGTTTGTGAGGAAGAAGGATGGTACCCTCAAATTATGCATTGATTATAGGCAGTTGAACAAATTGGCTATCGAGAACATATACCCTTTGCTAGGATTGATGACTTGTTCGATCAATTGAAGGGAGAAATAGTGTTCTCAAAGATTGACTTGAGATCTGGATACCATCACATACGCATCAAATAGGATGACATATAGAAGACTGCGTTCAGGACCAGGTATGGGAATTATGAGTTTGTTGTAGTTCCATTTGGCTTAAGTAATGCTCCAACTACATTCATGTGTTTGATGAATAGTGTGTTGCGTCCATATTTGGATAAGTTTGTTATTGTGTTCATTGATGATATACTGGTATATTCTAAAAATGAGGAAGAGCATGCTGAAAACTTAGCAGCAATATTGAGGTTGTTGAGGAAGCATCAGTTGTATGCTAAGCTCACCAAGTGTAGTTTCTTTCAGACTGAGGTGCATCACTTGGGACATGTTGTCTCCAAGGAAGGAATTGCAGTAGATCTAGAGAAGATAAGGGACATCATGGAGTGGGTAGCTCCTAAGAGTGTGGATGAGGTGAGATCTTTCATGGGTCTAGCATATTATTATAGGAGGTTCATCAAGAACTTATCACATATTTCTTATCCCATGACATCGTTGCAAAGAAAAGGTAAGAAGTTCGAATGGACTAAAGAGTGTGAGACTAACTTTGAGCAGCTTAAGCAGTTGTTGACATATGCACCAATACTACAGATTGCAGATCCAGACAAAGAGTTTGTAGTATGTACAAATGCTTGTAAGAGACTTAAGCAGTTGTTGACACATGCACCAATACTACAGATTGCAGATCCGGACAAAGAGTTTGTAGTATGTACAAATGCTTGGTGGATTCCTTATCCATGATGGACAGGTGGTATGTTGTGAGTCCTAGAAACTAAACAAGCACGAGCAGAACTATCCCACGCATGGTCTTAAGTTAGCAGTGATTATACATGCACTGAAGATGTGGAGGTGCTATCTTCTTGGCAGGCGGTTTGTGATTATGAGTGATCACATTGGGTTGAGGTATTTGTTTGACCAACCGAATCTGAATGCCAGGCAGGCTAGATGGTTGGCAAGGATCAATGAGTTTGATTTCGAGATCATGTACATCAAAGGTAAGGAGAACGGGGTGGCAGATTCTCTCAGTAGATGGATACAAGTGAATCACTTAGTAGCTATGAGTTATTATGGACAAATTTACAGGACAAGATCTTGCGTGTAGGAAATCAGGATGTCAGATATATGGAGATTGTGCACAAGTTGCAGCAGAGTATAGTTACAAGTGATGGTACAGGTACAGGTACAGGTATAGGTATAGGTGCAGGTGCACGGGACTTGGAATATTGTCTTACAATAGATGGATTAGTCAGGTTCCGAGATAGGATATATGTACCGGATAACATTAAGCTCAATAAGGTGATCTTGAGGGAGTTTCATGTGAAACCGTATTCAGGTCACCCAGGTTATCAGAAGACACTCACAGCGGTGAAAAGATATTACTATTAGTCGAATCTGAAAAGGGATGTAGCAGAGTTTGTGGCGAGATGTTTTGATTGTTAGTGAGTGAAAAAAGAGTGTAAACATCCAGGTGGACTACTACAAACGATTGCGATTCCAGAATGGAAATGGGAGGTCACTTCCATGGATTTCATAACAGGGTTGCCAAAGATAGCGAAGCAACATGACTCCATCATGGTCATTGTGGGCAGGTTAACAAAAGTTGCACACTTTGTTCCGGTAAAGTCTACGTTCTCAGCTAGTGGCATGACACAGGTATTCATCTGAGACGTGGTTAGACTACATGGTGTTCCAAAGAATATTGTGTCAGACAGAGATGCGAAGTTCACTTCCAAGTTTTGGAAGGAGTTATTTGCAGGTTTGGGCACAGAGTTTGCCTTCAACACATCTTACCATCCGCAGATAGATGGAAAGACAGAGAGGGTCAACAAGATATTAGAGGACATGTTAAGGATGTATGTAATACATCAATAGAGGAAGTGGGAAGAGTATATCCCTTTGGTAGAGTTTGCATACAACAACAGTTATTAGGAACCATTGAGGATGAGTCCTTTTAAGGCATTGTATGGGCGGAGTTGTAACACTCCCATTAGTTGGAGTGATCTGGTTAGCAGATTATTGATTGGACCATATATGTTGGTAGACATGGAACAGGAGATGCAGGTGATCAAGAAGAATCTCAAGGTAAAATTGGATAGGTAGAAAAGTTATGCAGATAGGAACAGGTTGTTCAAGGAGTTCCAGGTTAGGGAACAAGTGTACTCGTGCATCAAACTGAAGAATAACTCCTTGCGGATTGGCTCATGTGAGAAACTGGCACCACGGTTTTGTTGACCCTTCAATATTTTTGAGCGGATTGGGCCAGTAGCCTATCGAATTGCATTGCCTCTAATAGTAAAATTCCATGATGTTTTCCATGTCTCATTACTTAAGAAGTATGTTAAAGATGTTGATCATGTGATTGACTGGTCAGTATTGCAAGTGGAACTAGATGGATAATTCCAGCCAAATCCTCATTATATATTGTAGAAAAAGGTTCTTATGCTCCAGAACCAAGCAATAGAGAAAGTTAAAGTGAAATGGAAGCACTTTGGGCTCGATGAAGCTACATGGGAGATGACGGATCAGATGCGGGCCATGTATCCTTCCTTGTTTGTCGGTTGAGGAAAAGTAACCTTGAAATGGTGGTTTGGTGATTTCTTATGGTGGTTTGGTGATTGATTATGGTGGTTTGGTAGTTACTTTATGGTGGTCTAATATTTTCTTATGATGGCTTGGTATATGCTTCATGGTGGTTTAGTATTTGTTTTATGTTGGTTTAGTATATGCTTTATGGTGATCGATATATGCTTTATGATGGTTGATATATCCTATATGATGTTTTAATAGATGCTTAGATATGATGTTAGTATATGTTTGATATATGTTTTGGTATATTATTTGGCATATGTTTTGGTAACTATATTTTTTACGGTGTTGCTATATGTACACTCATTTATGGATGTAAATATTGTAACGAACTATGTTATAAAGCTCCACTATGCAGTATGGGTGTCATGCTATTATGCTATCATGTGGTTATGTTATCATGATGTTTAGATGTTATATGAGTTGGCACTCAACAGGATGATCATTGTAAATATCGTAATGAGTTGTGTTATAAAGCTCCACTATGCGGTATGTTGTCATGATGTTTTTCTCTTGAGTAGATCTTTGATTGTAAAAATTGCATAGAGTTGTGTTATAAAGCTCCATGAGCAGTATGTCTTCTTTCAGCAGGCCGTTGAGGTATATGTGTGATTGAACACCGAGGACATTGTCCCCCAAGGGGGAGCGTTCTGTAACAGCCCTGGTGAAATTTCCATGTAATGAAGTTAAAAACAATACCATAGATGACTGGTACACTTATTCCAAGTTGAATGTTGGGAAAGGCACCCTAGGGGGTGTTCATTTGGTTGTTTATGGCTAAGGAAATTCACAAAGGCAATGGCTAAGGCATTAAAAGGCATTTTGGCACAATTATTTATGAAAATAATGGAAATTAGGAGAAAAAGGAAGTGAAAGGTCACAGGTTGCATGTGAGGAGGAAAATGAAGGAAAATAATGGAAAATGAAGAAAATAGAGGCCTCATTCATAAAAAGGCTTCTAAGGATCAGTTGGTAACCTTTTGTTAGTTCAGTGTTGGAGCTCTCTCTCATTATTCTCTCTCTCATACTCTTGGACACTTAGAGTTTTCTTGGAGCACTCTTGGAGGGTGTGGCATACTTGGATTCTTGGAGCAAGAAGGCAAAGGAAAGAGCAGGAAAGCGCAAGAAGGCATCGACATCAACAACTACATCATATTTTCTTGCAGGTACCGAGTTGCATGTATGGTTTCTTCACTAGTTTTGGCATGCATGGAATATGCATGTGGTTTGTTGGTTGTGATCTGTCATTAGGAATGGAGGATGGTCGGGATTGATAGTGGATTGCCTAGCCTTGCCATTTGCTAGATAACCATGGTGATTGTGAGTTTATTTCCTTGTATTTTTTATTAGTTCCCATGTTTCCTTAGCTTGGGTTGAGTTACTAGTCCTATAGCCTTGGTTGGACAAACGCTTTGGAGACCTAAAAAAACTAGGGTTGATTTACTATTATCATAGTCTGGGTTGGACAAATGCTCTGGAGCCCTTGGTAGGTTGAGCTACTAGTCCCGTATCCTTGGTTGGACGAATGCTCTAGAACCCGGTAAAAGTTGTGGGTTGAGTTACTAGTTCCGTAGTCGGGTGGAGCCCTGGAAGGCTTGGATAGAGACCGATATGATGATGGTTTTGGTGATGTTTGACCATGAGGTGGAATCACTATTTGATGGGTTGAGGTGGATGGCCTGTAGAAGCTTTGGATGAGTTTTGATTGATGTGTTCTATGAGATCCCACATTCATGCTTGGAATATGGCATTGGGAGTAAGTGGTTGAAGAGAGATTTGGCTCAGCCATTCTATGGTCAGGTGGAATGTGGTAGTCCCATCTTCGGTTAGTTCATTGCATTCATAAATGAGAAATCCATTCCCTTGATTTTCATGTGTAAAGGTACTGAAGTATTTATGGATTTGATGGTTAATATGTTTATTGTATTTTTGTTCCTATTATGCTAGTTATATGCGCATTTTATGACAACAGTTATGTATGCCTTTTAGCATGTTTTTACTTGTATGTGAATGGATAATGTGTCTATGACCTAATAGATGATAATGCATCAAATGGAATGGGGAAACAATGGTTCAGAACGATTCTTAGATAAGTATGAGATCCCTACGCTTAACTCTGTTATTTACCCCTGTAGGTTACATGTCGACGATATGTTTGACGAAATTCTTATCATGGCTAGTAGGGATCTAGTCAAGGTCTTAAACAAGTATTTGGTTTAGTTCTTTAATTTCCATGTCACTTTACTGATTTGAAGAGATGGATCAGTTCTAGGTAGTGTCCTGGGATCTGAACCTGAAAAAGTGGCTTAAATCCCGGGGTCGCTGGCACAACACTGACAATTTTGGTCCATAGTCACTAGCAGGTAGGACCATGAGAGTGACTTTAGGTTTTTGGTTGCTTCCTTGCCCATAGCATGATAGCAACTATGGCCGAAGAGACCTAAAAGAACTGTGGGACCAGGGACAGACTATCTGAGTGGCTGACTTATCTTCTGAGGGTTCTTTTAATGATGTTGGATGTCTGTATGGTGTCTTTCCATCGGTTCCACTTCCTTAAGGTGACTTAGGAGGTCGAATCATATCATAGTGGCCTCTCGTTGCATGTTTACCATGGTTGGACGATTGCTTGGGTAGATGTGGGAGGAGGGTGTTACACATTTTCCCTAGCTTACTCCCTACTATACATTCTGTAGTTCTAGCAGACAACGAGGCCTTCTTCAATTCCCATGATGCCTAGACTCCTTCCTCAATCATCAAGCTTAATAACTTGCCTCCTGGACTCCCTCACTATGCAATATTCCCTGTCAAGGCCTCTTGTACTGTGCATTTCACATTTCTCATCAATAGTGTGGCTTCCTTGAGGTCCTACATCCCTCAACTATGATATCCCAACCTCTTTCCCTCGAATTCCTTGCATGTTTCCTCATTTCAATCAATATATTCCATGAGTAATAAGAGGTAGAATAGATGGTATCTGGAATGATGTTGGCTTGACACGAGTAGTCTCCATATACAAGTATCATCATTACAACATGATAGGGTAGTGAAGAAGAAAGGACATCAAGGAGAGGCTACAAGAGAGCACTTGTGAAGAAGGATTAGAGGAAGAACCATCATGAAGAACAAAAAGGAACCTTGGAACAAGACAAAGAAACTGACTTGGAAGGTTACAACATTCACCTAGACCCTTTGAAGGGTGAAGAAGAACAAGAAGCAAATATATATCAATGAATAAGTCAAATTCAAAGTAAAAAAGGGAGCAACTTGGCATTGCCACATCATCATGAAGTTCCATGTCATCATTGGTAAGAGTCATCATAATGTCATATGCATCAATATGTATTGCCACATCATTTGTGGATGTAATTATTGTATTTTAAAAATGAGAAAATGTAAAGTGTGTGGAAAACCAAGGGTCCCACATGGAAAATGAAGAGTTGCGAGATAATTTTATAGTCATTTAGAAGCTCAAAGGTCATGTAAGAATTTGAAAAGTCATAGTAGAAGTTCAAGAGTTATGAGGGAGGTCAAGAGTCACATGGGAGGTGGAGAGTCACCTAATTTGTTATAAATACACCCTCATAACTCAAGCAAAAGGAATTTTTGGACTTGATTTTTTCACCTTGGCTTCTCTAGTTTGGGCATTGGAGAGAAGATATTTTTTTGGAGCAAGTGGTGGCTTAATGTTCCACTATTGGGACTAGTGTGGCAACATTGTACATGTATATCTTGGGAATTTGACTTAATGTATGAAGCTCTTTGATCTGACACACTTTCATGCATATGTCGTGAATGATTGTAAGACTATTCTTTCATTCTTTGTGGTGTATGTTTATGTTAACACATACTAATGAAAATGGACTATTTTGTTGGCTTTGGTATGCATCTAACCGAATGTGCATTGTTAAATTTTAAACTTTTGTGGTCATTTTTTGGAAAAATATGACTCTGATTATCCACAGTATCTTTTTCATCATGTTGAGGTTTCGAACCCCAAAGGGGATCCATTGTTATTGATTTAATCATCGTTGTTATTTTGTGAACTAATTTACAGGTTAATCAACGATTCTTTCATGCTCTTGTGTGCTTCTTTTAGGACAATACTATTACTTTTCTTCTAGAGGCACACTCTCTCTTTTCCTTCTGTAAAAGCACCTTATATAAATTGCAATTGTATGCCTCACAATGTCAACTTACTTGCTTGTTTCAAATATTGTTGTATAATCTCTTATGCTGATAATTAAAACCAAGGAAAATCCCCAAGGATGATGGAAGTTGTATTTATTTCTAGTTGGGGCTCCTACTCCAAATGGTATGAGGTATAATTGAGACTTCATATCAAGGAGACCCCCTTGGTTAATAGATTTCCAACACTATTATGACCTCCATTGAAAAGATGTGAGCAGTATGATTTCATATTCGAGGAGAGATGAGGAGTGGAGAGACTCAGTTGATTATAGGAGAAATGGTTATGGATGACTTGATGGGGCACCTTGTAGTTCGTTTGCATACATTATTTTGTTATGAGAGGATTGCATGATTGACTTGGAAAGTTATGAGTTTTAGAATCTCTTCATGGACTTGGATGTGGAGAGCACAATGGAGTTGCTAGGTGGACTTCATTTGGAGGACTTTGGAGTGAGTAGGGCATGGGATGCCTTCATTAAAGATGGTTGCAACAATATATCAATGTTCTAGAAGCACAACACTTAATAGACATTGGCAGAGATTTTTTGATGGACTTTGGATAATGACGATAATGCATTGTGGATGAGTATATGATAATAGTGGTGGAAAAACAACTGATGATGACATGAGGATGTTCACTCTCATGAGTAGGGTGTGATAGTTGGATTTATCACCTAATTAGTCCAAGGCATGTGGAGTACTAGTGCATTGAGACATGACAAATTTATGTTGGAGTCTGGTAGTAGAGTTCATAGATGGATCATCCCTTGCAGAGTTAGATAGTTTCAATTCTTAGCATGATGTCAGTTGTGGCTTGAGACATTTTAGGAAAAGTAGGATGGATTATTATTCCATGACAATGTTGGGAAATGATGATGGCTATAGCTCATTGTGTTGATCAGGTGGGTTGGAAGCCTTTGAGGATTTCTTGTGGAGACTTGGAGATAGATTTCCAAATTGATGCTTCAGATGGTGCCTTCTTGTATTGTGTCACTGGTTGGAAGATTGTTGAGGATAATAATTACTTTGAGTGGGGGAGGATGTCAAACCCTAGAGTTTCATTTTGATCGTCAGACCCCTGAGTTGCATTTCGATTGAGTGATGTTGCCTTTGCATATCACATAGGTGTATCGCATGAGTTGGCCTTATAGATGGGCATATGAGCATGTTAGAGAATTTGGTTGGGTAACCCACATGAAAAATGGGGTTGCCTGCCTAAATAAAGATGTGCCATGGTTGGTTGTCTTAGGGAGTTAGCCTTTAGTTGATGCATGTTGGCTCTAGAACACTCAGGCACTGGACGACAAAAGTTACATATTGTATGGTTGAGCCTTCGGTTGTGGTGAGGAGATGAGGGCATTGAATCAAATGGGCATGTGATGCAATTGGCGCACCTGGCCAAATGATTCGACAAAGTTGTGTTATGTTGAGTGTTGGTGGTGGATCAACTCAGGTAGATGAATAGATGGGATTCCCAAGGGGCATTCTTACTAAACCATTACAATATTTGAATATATATATATATATATATATATATATATATATATATATATATATATATATATATATATATAATGTGATGCAATTGGCGCACCCGGCGAAATGAGTTGACAAAGTTGCATTATGTTGAGTGTTGGTGGTGGATCGACTCAGGTAGATGAATAGATGGGATTCCCCTTGGGAATCCCATCTATTCATCTACCTGAGTCGATCCACCACCAACACTCAAATATATATATAGAGGAAAAGTTTGGTTGATGAACAATTTAGGTATGTGGGAAAAATGAGAATACCATAGTTCAATGATTAGTATGGGACATAGGTCATTCGTATGGGTTGGAATGAGTTGCACCACATAATGGAACAAACCAAGCTTGTGCGACATAGGCGGAGTTTGGGTGGAATAGGTTTGGTAACTCAAGAGTCATATGAGCTAGGTTGTTGCACGATCGCAAGGCCATAGAAAGCGCTGGCATGAGGAGTTGGAATGATTTTATGAAAATCCATTCAATGTAATTAACCAGAGTTGGATGATTCTTGAAATAGGCCAAGACGACATGGCACGAATGTTGGTATTTAGGCCACAAATTTCTTGGGGAGGAAATGCATGTGATCCAAGTTGTTGGTTAGTTGTTCCATAGGAAGTGTGGGTGGTTGGTTGTGACAATGAGTCATGTGGCATCATAGAGAGAGATTAATCGAGACATCATAGAGAGAGATCACAACCACAACTAGTGTTGTGTGACAAGTTCTTATGACAAGCAGTGGTAGAGGCATGTGATTTTGCAAAGTTAAAACACACAATTGCCTAGAGAGAGATTGCACCTCATGGGCATGTGATATCACAAGTTGGAAGACTTGGGTAGATTTTTGGGGTTTGGCCACATGGATGAGAAATGTGGTGATTGGGCCAAATTTGGGGTTTCCACGGCATATAATGTTGGAGTTTGGCGGAGAGTAGTGGTTTTGTATAGAGGTGCCTATTTGGGCATGGAATGTAGTAGAGGGACTTGAGACTTTTACTCAAAGGAGTCTTGCGACAACATGTGGATTATACATGATCCAGGTGGATGTTGGTGGCCACCCACCTATCCCATTTGGACCCCCACAACTATCTCTTTCAGTTTTTTCAGTTTCCTAAATTGTAGCATAGTTTACTATTTTTAGCAATTTTTCGGGTCCTGAACTTCCGGAGCTGTTTTCAGGCCCTAAACGATGTTTTTTTGGGAAATATAGGGGCAACATGGGTCCATGGACCGATGTTGCCCTTCCCAAAGTGGTAGTGCTCGGATAGATCTTTCTAACGAGATATTGTACGCGTCAAATGGAGATCGAATGCCAAAGTTACGACCCGAGGAAATTGATGTACCAATTTACCCAAACGGGGCCCACAATTTGGCGTTTCATCTTCTAGGGTTAGGTTTTGGGATGTTAAGGGTTTTCCATTGTTTCTCAACAATAAATAGGCCTTCGAGCCTCATTGTAACATAGTTCAGAGGCATGTAGCCGCCACATCTCTTCTCAGAGATAAGCTACCATCGCCCTAGCTGGTTTATTTCCAATTCTGTTTGTAAGCATATTTAAGTGTTTTACATTAATGAAATGAAGTATTATTTCCACTGCATCTCTGTGTTTATGTTTATCTCTGTAATTTGTTGCGTTCCTGTTTAAATCCGGATCAGTGGTATCAGAGCGGTCTGCTTTTTTCTCTACTTATCTTTGCATGTCCCCAACAAGGTCAGGATATAGGGAGTTAGGGATTGAATTGGTCAAACCTTTGCAAGACCAGCCTCGCAAATATCGACGGCCTTCCATGGCGGATGAAAAGAAAGACGAGGGGTTAGGAGATCCTATCAAAATCTTGCTCGAAGAAGCCCTCAAGCGACAAAGGAACGCGATGATGGACAACTTTGTGCAGATCCTTCAACGGCTACCCAGAGGTGACGCATCGGCTTCCAACAGCTACTCTAGAAATGCCACACCATTTAAGGTACAAGTTAATTTTGAAATCCCCATCTTCGAGGGTCAAATAGACGCATATGCTGTAGATAAATGGTTAAATATGCTAGATGGGTATTTTTCTGTTCATGAATTTTCGAGTCGGGAAAAGATTGTTTTCGCTCTTTTTAAAGTAGCCCCCTACGTCAAGGACTGGTGGGAAACCTACTGCGAGTAGAAGGATGAAAATACGGGCTCACTATTTTCATTAGCACCCACTTGGGATTCATTCTGGGATGCCGTCAAGGAGTAGTACTACCCTGTCAAAAGCTATGAGGACAAATACATCAAATGGACCACACTGTGGCAGGGGCGGGACCAAGATGTGTCAAAGTTTACAAGCATTTTTCATACCCTTCGCACACAATTGGGTATCAAGGACTCTGAGCTGCATTTGGTACTCAAATACCATGACTGCCTACATAGATACATCCAGGAAGAGATGGAGTTCCTGAACATCTCCCACTCGGAATGGTGTACCGATATGCTGTCAAAATCGAGCAAAAGTTCAAACAGAAGAAGCAAGACTTTGGATCTGCAAATCCGAAGCCCAAAGGAAAAAGCCAAGGCGGGGTGACCCAAGACAACCATCCAAAGCTGCAAGAAAAGAACAACACCACGAAGCTGAGGAAGGACAGAGGAAAGTGGTGTGAGTTCCACAAGAGTCCCACTCATAACACAAGTGAGCGTTGGACCAAGCAATCGCTAGTGTATGAGTTGAAGGCTTCTGAATTAGATGCATGTTCCGACCCTGAGCCATAACCTGACAAGGGGAATGGCAAAGGGAAGCAGATCATTGATGCGAAACCCAGTGCTACTATTGCCACTGCCAAGATCCAGAAGAATGAACTCGAAGATCCAGAGGAGGGGGAATGTATTTTCCACTCTCAGATGTGGGTGAAGGGTTTGCCACTGTAATTCATTGTCGACAGTGGCAGCCAAAAGAAGCTAATTTCAGCAAAGGTCATGAAGCAGTTGGGCCTACCGAATACACCACACTTGCAACCATACAGTATCAGGTGGCTTCATGAAGGACGAGATCTCAAAGTTCGCCAACAACGCCACCTTCCCTACAACATCAAGCCCTTCATAGATGAGGTATTGTGTGATGTTACACCTCTGGATGTCTATGATGTATTATTAGGCCAGCCCTACTTGTGGAGGCGACATGCTGTGCCTCGCGCTGTCATTATTTCTTTGGATAATTCATTATACAGGATATCGGAGGTAGCTCCACCTACCGCCACCTCTTTGATCTCTACTAAGAAGGGCAACAGACTCATCTCCCAGACTAGGAAATTCATCTATCTGGTTCGCTCCCAAAGTAAGGGGAAGATCGTCACCACATCCATGACCCTCGTGAAGGGTTCCTCCATGCAGCAACAGCAACAAAGGGATACGGTCATGACATAACACAGGAAAAACTTCTCCTCACCTATAGGGGTACCACACAAGTTTTAGGTGGGTGACAAAGTTTGGTTACATCTACAGAGAGAATGCCTTATCAGAACCCATTAGAAACTCAGATCACTCTGACATGGTCCTTACACTAGTACCAAGGCTACGGCCAACAATGATTTGAAGCACAACATTCCTCCATTCCTTCACTTGCACCGAGTGTTCAATGTGGACCGTCATCGACCATGCTTCCCACCATTTTTGGACACATTATAGATTGCAGAACAGCTCGCCAAAGACCCAGCTCAGTAGAAGCTTCCTCATCTCAGGGAGGAACTCAATGCAATGGTGACCATTGCTTCCTAAGGGGGGAGGAATGATCCAGGTGGATGTTGGTGGCAACCCACCTATCCCATTTGGACCCCCACAACTATCTCTTTCAGTTTTTTTAGTTTCCTAAATTGTAGCACAGTTTACTATTTTTAGCAGTTTTTCAGATCCTGAACTTCCGGAGCCGTTTTGAGGCCATAAATGACGTTTTTTTGGGAAATCTGGGGGCAAAAAGGGTCCATGGACTGATTTTTCCCTTCTCGAAGTGTTAGTGCTCAGATAGATCTTTCTAGTGTACGCGTCAAACGAAGATCGTATGCCAAAGTTACGACCCCGGGAAATTGATGTACCAATTTACCCGAACGGGGCCCACAATTTGGCATTTCATCTTCTAGGGTTAGGTTTTGGGATGTTAAGGGTTTTCCATTGTATCGCAACAATAAATAGGCCTTCGAGCCTCATTGTAACACATTTCAGAGGCATGTAGCCACCACATCTCTTCTCAGAGATAAGCTACAATCGCCCTAGTTGGTTTATTTCCAATTCTATTTGTAAGCATATTTCAGTGTTTTACATTAATGAAATGAAGTATTATTTCCGCTGCATCTCTGTGTTTATGGTTATCTCTGTAATTTGTTGCATTTCTGTTTAAATCCGGATCAAGGCATTACACTGATTGATGTTGTAAGATATCTTGTGCATGGCTATAAGCCAAATTATTGTATTTGGGCCAGGACTTGTACATTATAAATTGTATTATTCCTATATGATGATTTTTTGTGAGTGTTAGGTTGAGTGTTGCCTTCCTATAATTGTTGTATATGTGTTGATGATATTGCCTGTTTATACTCTTATTGAGAAATGTTATAGAAGAAAACTGGTTAAATTAATATTTTTTAACACTTAACTTGGAGAAGTAGAGGTGTATTTTAAGTGGACAAATGTTGTTCTACACTAGGTAGCTCAAAACACATTGGTGCCACACATTATGGGGGGCATGGTGCGTTGTAAGTGCCTTATAACCATGTGAAGCCCTTGGAGTCATTAAAATTGTGGAGATGAGCATCACCTGCTTTTTGGTTCTCTCTAACATGACTGTCATCAAAACAAAATCAAGTATATGTGGGATTCCATTAAGGAAAGAGCTTAGATATAAATTGGCACTATGATTTACAATGTTCAAACACAATCCATAGTAGCCAAGTCCATAGTCCAACAAAATAAATACCATTAAAACCATCCACACATGTGTCATGGACAATATTATTAAGTCCATTGAGCAACTACTAGTCTTGCCTTGCTAATTCACGTAAGCATTAATCTGTATGGTGTCATGATGGTGTTTCATGTTGTTTTCGTTATAGATTGAAAACCCCATGTATCCAATGGGTATAGAGTTCAATTAAAATTAATTTAAATTCATATTCATAAATACATGAAATCTATAAAAATATCCAATATTTATTTAAAAACAATGTTCACATGCAACATCATCTACAAACAATAACTCAAAATAAAATAGCAATGATTTGTAGAAACAATCTACTCTCCTTTACATTAATATCCTAAAATTACAACAATAATTAATTGCCTTCCCATTCTTTAGCTATAGAGCAATTCTTCAAGAAGAAGAAGAACTCGTCACTTCTTAATGAACTCATCACACAAGCTTATCACTTAAAGAGTTACACAAGCTTCTCATCTAGAGAGTTATATATATATATATATATATATATATATATATATATATATATATATATATATATATTTATTTATTTATTTATTTTTCACAAAACGTTCATATATTTATATGTACAATTATATTGGTGGATTTAAAAATCATATATCTATATATATATATATATATATGTATGAAAGGTTTGTCAGGGAAAATAAATATACTATTTTATCATTGTTGAAATTCACTTGTGCTTCTATAAACAACCCAGTGGATTCGAACTAAGGATTCCAAACCCAAAGGTTTTCTTTGATATGTAGGTCAGTGGTGCCCCAATCACCCAGACAATTATGGAGCTCTACATCGTTTTGGTGCCTAAGATAACCGTGAGCTTCTATGTGTCAATGCCTCTCTAGTGATTCCATACACTTCAAGGGTTCAATATTCCACTGCGTGTTCTGAAGGTTCATGTGCCAGGAAAATGGCATTGGTGGCAAGTCAATCTATGACGAGAAGTTTGACAATAAGAACTTTGTAAAGAAGCATACTGTGTCGGACATGCTCAGCATGGCCAACACCAGCCCTAACACTAATGAATCTTAGTTTTTTATCTGTATTGCACAGACCTCATGGCTAGATGGAAAGCACATTGTATTTGGGCAAGTTGTAGAGGGTAGGGAGGTCGTGCATGAGATCGAGAATGTTAGCTCTAAATTTGAAATAATGAAAGGATTTTCAAGGATCATGATGGAAACCCTAAATCCTTCAAATGTTGCCCTGTCGCTTGGGGATTTTTAGCTTCAGGATTCTTCTCTTTGTTTGGAGCTCCCTCATTGTCTCGCCATCGCTATAGATTCATTAAACCATGAGGGTTTTTTTTGCAGCAAGGTTCTTCCTTCCTTCAAGATGATGCCATCACTTCAAATCGCTCGAGCTATTCGATCTTTGTGAGGCTGCTCTCAAGGGGTACCCACTACCTATAGGTGGGAGCTGCTAACTTTGTCTCTACACTTGCAACCCGATTCTAGGATCAATTAGGAATCTATTCCATCTAAATGCAACTCCTACATGGGGCTAGGAACCTTCAACAAGGGTTTTTTTCTCTAATATTGTGGTATATCTAAGCATGCCTTAATCCTCTAAGTCTCAGTACTAAATGGACGAGCCAAAGGCCGGGGTATTCCCTCTTTCTCTCAACCACGATCCTTAAGGATGCTCTAAAGCCAAGCCTCTTGCAACCGACTTCCAAAGATATCTCAAGGTTAACCTTCATTGTATAATTTTTTTTCAAAAATTGAGAGGGCCATCAAAGAGTTTTTTATAAAGGCCCTTAGTTTTGGGGTTTCTCTAAGCTCTCCTTTAAGTAATGGTTTCCTAAATTCAACCCTTTATCGATAGCGGCTCTAGGCAATCTATTTTGGGTAAGGATTCCTAATATGCGCATTCATTTGTTCACTCCGAATATCTTAGCTTATGTAGGAAACTCTTTAGGTTGTTTTATTAAGATAGATACAAATTGGATTGAGAGGAGTATTGTAACATTTGGTCGAAATAGATCTTAACAAAGGGCTCCCTGATAGGATGCTTCTTAATTAGAATAACATAACATATTTGCATCGACTGGATTATGAAAACACAACCTTCTATTGTAGGTCCTATCAACAACCAAGTCATCCCCAAAATGCTTTCTCTTTTTCTTAAGGGCATTGTCATCCCCTTGATGCCAAGAAAAATAATTGATGATGGCAAGATCCAAAATTATATAAGAATTTCTGATTTCACAAGCAAGCTAACATGCAACAACAAAATCTAGCCCTTCATCCTCAACTCACCCATGCACATCACCAACTCATCCCATAGAGTTTGTGATCCCTTGTCCTCCTTCACCATCTCCCCACTTTCATTTGAATCCCTCGAATGGAGAAGAGAGATATAACCATGATCCTAGCTTCATCCATGAGTGGACATACATGTCTTCACAAATCAAATCAATTGGAGAGTGATAAAGAAGCAACCACTATTGCAAATTCTTTGGAGATGGAAATGCAACCATTGTCTCCATGTTATCTACTCCCAGCGATTTATTGGGATAGATTGATGTTCGCAAGAAAAAGATGAAAAGAGTTTTGAACAACTCAATAATCAAATATTACCTCTTTTTGCTGGTATCAAGAAACAAATGATTTTTTTCTTTATTTTTCGTGGACTCTCCTCCAATTATACAAATTCTTGAATCTCTACTTTACTACCTCTAATATAGTTCCACATTAACCCAACTAGTGTAATTTTTTTATTATTAAAATAAAAAAAAAATTAAAAAATTACTTAATATAACTATTATCTAACAACCTTCTAAAATCATTAAAAAACTGTTTAACAATAACCAACAAGTTTATATAACTAAATATTAATATACAAGTTTATATAAATAAATATTAGTATAGGTGATAAATATAAATATGACTTCGCTATTCTAATGCCGGGCAATATGATTATTCATCCGTCAACCTTTGGGTAAGATTCGTTAGAACGCTTTTTGCCAAAGTTCCATTAAAATATAAAGTAATTCTACACAACTGAAAATTATAGAAAACTATTTTAAGTAATTCCACATCACTGGTAAAACATTGGAGAAACTTACCTCCTCTGGTGAAACTCCTGCATCTTCCAGGCATTTCCGAATGCAGATTGAAACTCCAAGCCCATCAGCACGTGGATTCGTCATGTGATAAGCATCACAACTGACAGCTCCACCGAGGTACTCGGCTATTATGGGGGCTCCTCGCTTCCTTGCATGCTCAAGACTTTCCATAACCTGGTTTGGGAAAAACACAAACTATGCTTTACCAAAATCCCCATGTTCGTTCTTATACTCTGAATTGCTCATAGTCTGAAATGGTCTTTGAAAATTTCGAAATATTATTTTTGTCTAGTTAACTCTAAGCCAAAGCCAAATTTATCACAAGGCAGTATATTTGAGTAACTTGACTGTTGTTCACAAAGAGGGCTAAGTGATGCATCTACGCTCATGGCCATTGAAAATTAAAACATTCCAATTCTATACCGAATGGCTAAAAATTCAGATCAGTCCATGGACATCAATGATAAGGGTAACAGTATAACATTCTGTATGTATATATTCCAATTGTAGATTTAGGAATATTGAAAAAAAGAGTTGTTTTTAGTGTGACATTTTGGACTTTTTTGTGAAAGAATCCTGTAGAAAAATTTGAGGTGAAATCTGGATTTATGTTATTTAAACTAGTTTTTTTGACTATATATATGGATTCAGCACCCTCGAAAATACCTAGGGCACTTAGATTGCACAAGATTACCCATCAAACTTGTGATTTCAATAAATTCCTGCTAAATTTTAGAGAAATTCATCTAAAAAACCACCATAAAAACTCCAAAAAATCGCACCAGTAACAACTCCAATTTTTTTTTGAAGTGAATTATATCAGATTAAATCCAAAATATTTCTAGAATTAACAAGTCAAATTGAATTCAAACAATTAAAATAACAGTATAATTGAACTTAATTTAATTTCTAATTTGAAAATAATTCTGAAATCTGACTAAAAAGAATAAGATCAAAATGTAACTCTAAACTATGATTACTGTCTTATCTTCTACATTTTGCATAAACCAGTAACATAGAAAAATATGCACAGTGAGTTCAGCCTAAGCTTACCAGCACGCCAGCACCTTCACCCATGACAAAGCCATCACGATCCTTGTCCCACGGTCTGGAAGCTGTCTGTGGGTCGTCATTCCTCTGTGAAAGGGCCTTACAAGCAATAAATCCACCCACAACACACGGCAAAATCGAAGCTTCTGTGCCACCTGCAAGCATGATATCTGCTTCACCTCTGCGAATATGATTTGCAGCTGCATGTAGACAGTAATTTGCTGTTGCACATGCTGTTGAAATTGAGTACGTCGGACCCGAAAATCCCGTATCAATTGCCAACAATGCAGATCCCATGTTCGTGATGGAATAAGGAATAAGAAATGGTGAAACCTTCCTGATGCCCAACTGTACAAGAGCCTCTATTCCAGTAGCGTGAGTTGTAAGGCCACCCATGGCCGTTCCCACCAGCACCCCTATACGCTCCTTGTCTACCTGTGAGGAAAAGAAGAGTCATGTTAATGCAATACAGTCTATGTTAAATGTTGAAATTTACACTTTAACTCCTCGCCCATAAAAACTTCCAAAATGTCGCACTAAAAACAACTCCTATCAGTATCCTTCTGGTGGAATCTTGTTTTCCATTAGCCATCTCTTTTCTCAACAGCCAACCATCTCAACCGCAGAGAATATTTACAAGTCTATTGGATCATTAATAAGTAGAGTAGAATATGCTCATCACTAAATAATGTATTTGTTTAAATGTAACTGTATTCTCAACAGCCAATTGTCTCAATGATAAAATATTTACAAGTCTACGTGAGGTAATATATGTTCATTAGGTTCATTACTAAATAATATATTTATTTAAATCTAATTATAAACCTATATTATCCAAAATATTTATAACTCAATAATATTGGTTACCTATCTCAACGACCAACAATCTCAACAAATTCATTCAAGTTTGATGGATCCCGGCTTTGGCATATTCCATGGTTGCCTATCTCAACCACCAACAATCTCAACAAAGTCATTTAAGTTTGATGGATCCCGGCTTTGGCATATTCCAAGTATAACTTCACTCAATCAAGGTATGGAGTGTTTTATCAATTTTTTCCTTTTTTCTAACTTTCAATAAACTTGTAAATATTAGTTGTCCATCTCAACTACCAACAATCTCAACAAATTCATTCAAGTTTGATGGATCACGGTGTTGGCATATTCCATGTATAACTTCAGTGGGTCAAGGTGTGGAGTGTGTTTTTCACTGCTATTCATTTAAAGCTCTAGACAAAATTTAAAATGTCAATTTTTTCTTTTTATCTAAGTCTAGTATGTTTTCGTTGATAGATCTCTGTTAACATCATAAAAATTCCAGGTTGCTGAATTTATTTGTGTATTTTAAAATAAATTCAGTGTTCAACTCAAACTGGACATGGAGTTCCAGTGTATTTCTGTAGTTGAAATGTACACGTTCAACTGACAATGAACCTTAATCCAAACCTACTCCTCTCACCTTCACTATTAAATATTGAAATGTACACTTTAACTCCTCACCCATATACTTCATCTCTCATCGATTGACTCTCAAATATTGAAATGCACACTTTAACTCCTCACCCCATATACTTCATGTCTCACCTATTGAGCATTCAAATGTGCACTTTCAACTCACAATGGACCTTAATACCAACGTACTCTTTTCTATATACTCTCACACTTACTATTAAATATTGATATGTACACTTTCACTCAAATGTGAAGTATGGAAATATGCATATTAAACCTCTATTTAGATTTTCAATAGTTTCTAAATTTTATCAAAGATAAATACTTCAGGATAAAGTATAATAGAGTAAAATATATTTTCTTTAAGTTGCATTTATTGAAAATTAAATTCAATAATATATAATATTTATTATTTTATTATAAAATAAATATTGTTTGTATTTATATAATTATAAATATGTATATTTTAATTTAAATAATGTATATTAGGTTGAAAATACTTTACATGGGAAAATGTTGTACTAAAATAATAAATAGAATAATAATAAAAATAAAAATGCAATATTGAAAATAAGAAGTAAAAACTAATAAAAATAATAAACTTTGCTAAATTAAAATTTATTATATTAAAATTTAATTTTAATGAAAATTTATATGTATGAGAGTTATAATAGAATTAGAAATAAGAATATTTATATATTATAAAAGTTTTAATAGAATTAGAAATATGAATATTATATATTAGGAAAGTTTTAATAGATTTAAAAATAAGAATATATATTAAAAATAAGAATATACATTACCAAAGTTTTAATAGAATTAGAAATAAGAATATTTTTTGAAATATATATGAATTAGTATAACTACATTAAAAATATTCGTGTAGTTGATATAGTCTAAGACTTCATAAATATAACCAAAAAACTATTGCAATATGAAGAATTCTTTACTAATGCACACATTTATCTGATTAATCATGTATAAAAAGGTTATGTGTAACTTTAACTTAAGAAAAAAGGAATTATAAATGAATGTTATAAATAATAATGAGGAACTTATCGGGGAGGAAATTGGTGGGTGGGCAGCTACTTGGCATGAATCTATTTTTTTTAATTTATTAAAAGTAATAGGCCAATTTGCTCTGTAAATTGATAAGCATTAAGACTAAACATATCCTGAGCATATTCCCTTGAAAATCAATCTAGACCCTCAATTAAAAAAAATTGTCAACAAATCCTCATCCACCTTAAGTTGAAATAGAATCATCTTATCATCTATTTTTTTTTGTGGGGGGCTAAACTCCCAATTGAGATTTAAACCTTAAATCTCACAATATACATAATACACCATAACACCATGATGGTCAATTGAGTTGTCTCTGGTAGACTTATTTTACCATCTAAATTAAAATAATGATGATTCATATTTATAGTCTTGATATTTCATATATTTATATTTAAATTTAATTAATAAACATATAAAAACTTAATACTTGAAATAATATTTATATAGATAAATAAACTCAATATACATATATCATATTAAAAAATAAATTATAAAATATGAAAATAAAAAATACCACAAATGTATATATATTATAAGGTTTTTTTATATATTATAAAATTTTAATAAAAAAAATAAAATTTATATAGAAATGTTAAATTTATATATAATATTAATAATATTATATAAACTACTATATATTTATTTTAGTTTGATATAAAACTAGTATATATTTATTTTAGTTGGGTATGTATCAATTATTTAAAAAGTTAAATTTTTTCAAGTGTAAAATTTTAATATGGTTTTACAAAATTTGATCCCTTCTTATACTTTAAAATTTTGGAATTAAAATTTATTTATTTTAATATAATTAAAGATATAATAAAATGTTTAAGACTTTATTATAAATTGTTTATTATTTATATAAATTTTTAATATATATTATATTTATAAAAATAAACATATGTATGTATATATGAATATAAAGCATATTGAATTTATGAGTTTTTAGTATGTTCTTAAATTGCTTTTGTTTATTTAAGGGTTGCTTAAGATTTAACATGTGAGAATCTATTTCTTTTTATTGACTACCAATAAGTAATACTAGGGGGTGTGGTTTTTCCAAAATAATAATGATAAATAAAATTGATGAGTCAACTTGCATTAGGAGATGGTAGTTAGTAATGACTGTCCCACTACATAACAATGATGATGTTAGAAAATTATATATTACGGAGCAATGGAACACATAAAATATTGCAGAAATATAAACACAGAAAACGCATAAAACAAGAGAGACACAGATATACGTAGTCCACCCAGTTTGGGCTACGTCCACCCCGAACAGCTAGTCCTTCCTTTCTATTATCCAACAAAAATGAAGAGACATAACCTACAGCAGATCCGCTGTAATATCCTTTGTTTTCTCTCACAGTCTCACCTCTCTGTTTCTCGCTCATAGAATACATAGCGATTACACAGCCTCAAATACAATGCCCTCATACAAAGAGAGGGGTTGCCTTCTAGGGAAAAAAACCTAAACTAAACATAAGTTCTACCATCGGATCATTCGCCTAATGAATGGCCCAGATTGACTAGAAATTACTATACTTTTATAAGGCAATTTTACATCTGTTTTTAGCTTCAGGGGCACTGCCCCCGAGCCCCTGTCGGGGGACCGCTGGCCCCCGGACCCCCCAGCTGGGGGGGATCGCCCCCCCCGGTCCCTCGCGGGGGGGACAAGTCCCCCCCGCACCCCCCCGCGTGGAGGGGTGTACAAACTTCCTGGGGTATACATCCAGCTGAAACAAAGACCTATGAACAATCATGCTCCACACACAACAATCTCCCACTTGGAGAATGATTGTAGCAACTCCACCGCTGCTTCATTTGCTGGACAATGACTCCTCTTTGGACCTGGCTGTTTCTCATCTTCATCGTCATCCTTGAAGACCAATTGAAACTGAGCATGTTCTTAGTTTCTCCCTAGTTACAACTTTTGTTAGCATATCTGCAGGATTCTGGCTAGTGTGTATCTTTTCCAAGCTTCAACTCTCCATCTTCCAATACTGATCGTATGAAATGGTACTTGAGCTGTATGTGTTTAGTCCTAGAATGAAATGCTGAGTTCTTTGCAAGATGAATGGCACTTTGGCTATCACTGTATAACGTGCTCATATCATGCTCCTTACTGAATTCACCCATAAACCTTTGTAACCAAATCATTTCTTTACTAACCTCTGTAGCAGCAACATACTCTGCTTCTGTTGTTGAAAGTGCAACAACACTTTGGATTTTTGAAACCCAACTGACAGTTGTTCCAGCAACAGTAAATACATATCCTGTAGTGCTCCCCCTATTATCTCTGTCACCTGCCATATCTGCATCAACATATCCCTGTAGGGAAATGTTTGAACCACCAAAGCATAATGCTTGATTTGTGGTACCTTTCAAATATTTGAGAATCCATTTCACCACCATCTAATGTTCATTTCCTGGATTGTTCATGTACCTACTTACAACTCCCACTGCATGTGCAATATCAGGCCTTGTGCAGACCATTGCATACATTAAACTTCCAACTGCTGATGCATATGGAACTTTAGACATATAATCCATGTCTTCTTGGGTCTTTAGGCACATTTCCTTACTAAGTTTGTAATGGCTAGCAAAAGGTGTACTAACTAGTTTTGCATTGTGCATGTTAAATCTTTTCAACACCTTTTGTATGTACTCATTCTGAGACAATGTTAATTTACGATTTTTTCTGTCTCTAGTTATTCTCATACCAAGGATTTGTTTTGCAGCTCCCAAATCCTTCATTGCAAATGAATTTGCCAATTTTATTTTGAGCACATTTATTTCCTGCATGTTAGATCCTGCAACAAGCATGTCATCTACATACAATAACAATATAATATAGCTTCCATCATTTTGCTTTTTTAGATAAACATAATGATCAAAGTGACATCTAGTATAACCTTGTTCAGACATAAACTTGTCAAATTTTAGATACCACTGCCTTGGAGCCCGTTTTAAGCCATACAAGTTCTTCTTCAACCTACACATTAGTTTCTCCTTCCCTTTTACTTCATAATCTTGTGGCTCCTGCATATATATCTCTTCCTCCAAATCCCCATGGAGAAGGCTGTTTTTACATCTAACTGCTCAAGATGCAAATCTTCAACTGCCACTAGACTTAAAATAGTTCTGATTGAAGTCATTTTAACAACAGGAGAAAATATTTCATCAAAATCAATACCTTTTTCTGTGCAAACCCCTTCACCACAAGTCTAGCTTTGTATCTCTGTTTTCCTCCATCTTCTTCCTTCAGCTTGTAAACCCATTTATTCTGCAATGTAGTTTTACCTGCAGGCAACCTGACTAAGTCCCAAGTCTGGTTATGCATTAAGGAATCCATCTCTTATTCCATGGATACCTCCCACTTCTTCCCGCTTTCAACCTGCATTGCTTCTTCATAACATTCCGGTTCACCGACATTAGTCAACAATAAATAATATAATGAAGGAGAGTATCGTTCAGGGGGTCTACTTATCCTAGTAGATATTCTAACACCACTTTTAGCTGTTTGGGGTGCTTGTTGTTGTTGTGGTGGTTGTTGCTGTTGTGGTTGTTGATTATTATTATTTTCAGGCACCTTTATTTTTTCAGTGATTTCATCAAAAACTGCATATTCCTTGTTTTCTTTTTCCTGTTTCTTTTCTTGCAACTGATTCTTATACAAGACCCTTTCATTGAATATTACATCTCTGCTCCTAATGATTTTGTGATTTTCATAATCATATAAGCGATAACCAAAATCATTAACACCATATCCAATAAAGGTACATTTCTTTGACTTTGCCTTAAGCTTTGTTCTATTTTCTTTATCAATATGGACAAAGGCCTCACAACCAAAAGGCTTTAAAAAAGAGTAGTTTACCTTTCTACCTGTCCATGCTTCCTCCAGAACACCACCATCCAAGGAACTTGAAGGCCCTCTGTTTATTAGATAAATAGCAGTATCTACAGCATCTGCCCAAAACTGTAAAGGCAATCCTGCATGCAATCTCTGCACCTTGCACGCTCCATGATTGTTTTGTTCATCCTTTCGGACACACCATTTTCTTGTGGTGTTCTTGGAATTGTCTTCTCCCTTCGAATTCCATGCTCTGAACAGTACCTATCAAACTCTTTGCTGCAATATTCACCACCATTGTCTGATCTAAGACACTTCAATTTCTTTCATGTCTCAATCTCAACCAAAGCTTTCCATTTCTTGAAAGTATCAAATACATCAGATTTATTCTTAATACAATAAATCCAAGTTTTTCTAGTTGCATCATCAATAAAAGTAGCATAATAACGAGAGCCACCGAGAGATGATACCTGAGCAGGTCCTCATACATCTGTATGCACAAGCTCTAGTTTTTCATTCTTCTTTTCTTTCCCAACTCTAAGAAATATGATTCTCTTCTGTTTTCCATGAATGCAATTCTCACAGAAGTCCAAATCAACATTCTTCAAACCCGGCAACAAATTCTTTGAGTGAAGAATCTTCATCCCCTTTTCACTCATGTGTCCAAGCCTATGATGCCATAATGCTGCATCTGCTCCTTTGGAAGTTAAAGCATTAACAGAGTTAAAAATACCATTGCTATTAGCAGGGCTCCTTTGGTGACATTCCAAGTTTTATCTGTGAAGGTTGTCACACAACCTTCACCGCCTAACTGCCCTATTGAAATCAGATTTTTCCTTAGATCTGGAACATGCCTTACCTCCTTTAGTAGCCATTGGTTTCCATTCCATTGTTTTACAAGAACCTTACCCATTCCAACAATTTTACAGGGTTTATCATCACCCAAACGAACTTGTCCAAAATCTCCTTGAACATAGTCATGAAAGTATTTCTTATCAGATTTGGCATGGAATGAGGCCCCTGAATCTACCACCCATGAATTAGTAATATTTTTAAAAGAAAGAATCAAAGAATCTTGTAACACCTCACCTATCACATTTGCTTCATGATTGTTTTCTTGTTGTGAATCACCTTCTTTTCCCTTCCGAGATCTACAGTGTTTCTTTAGGTGTCCTTTCTTTCCGCATTTCTAGCACACTATCCCCAATCTGGACTTGGATCTGTCTTTCCTTGATTTACTGCGATATCCTGAGCTCTTTCCTCTTTCCATTTTTCTTTCCCTAGACTCTGCACTCAAAGCATTTCCCGATGTCTCACCGGAGCTTTTCCGTCGCATTTCCTCACTAAGGATAGCACCGACAACATTATCAAACTTTAAAATACTAGACCCAGACACAGAGTTACTAATGGCCATTACTAAACCATTCCAACTTTCTGGCAATGAGCACAAAAATAACATAGCTCTAACTTCATCATCAAAGTTTATCCCTACAGAACATAACTGACTTGTAACAGTATTAAAATCATTTAAATGATTTGCAACAGATCCACCTTCCGGCATCTTCATATTAAATAACCGTTTCATAAGAAATACCTTGTTTAAGGCCGAGGGTTTTTCATATAGTTTCTCCAACGCCTTAATCAAACCCTCTATCGTTGTTTCCTTCGAAATGTTGAAAGCGATCGACGCTGCAAGGCACAACCGTATTGTTCCGAGTGCCTTTCTATCGAGAAGGTTCCATTCTTCATCTTTCATACCCGTTGGCATCTTTGCTTTTCTGCGCAATGGTAGGTATAGATCTTTTTGATACAAATAATCTTCCATCTGCATCTTCCATAGTGAGAAGTTTTGGCCGTTAAATTTCTCGACCCTAAACTTACCATCTTCCGCCATTGCTCCCACTCGAACGACGAACCTTTCTTTCCTGCGAATTTGTCAGTCAAATAGACCTTCGGCTCTAATATCAGTTGTTAGAAAATTATATATTACAGAGCAATGGAACACATAAAATATTGCAGAAATATAAACACAGAAAACGCATAAAACAAGAGAGACACAGATATATGTGGTTCACCTAGTTTGGGCTACATCCACCCCAAACAACCAGTCCTTCCTTTTTATTATCCAGCAAAATGAAGAGACACAACCTACAGCAGATCCGTTGTAATATCTTCTGTTTTCTCTCACAGTCTCACCTCTTTGTTTCTCGCTCACAGAATACACAGCTATTACACAGCCTCAAATACAACGCCCTCATACAAAGACAGGGGTTGCCTTCTAGGGCCAAAAACCCTAAACTAAACATAAGTTCTACCATCAGATCATCCGCCTAATGAACGGCCTGCTAGCCCTCGGACCCCCCAACCAGAGGGGATTGACCCCCCAGACCCCCGCGGGGGGAACTTGTCCCCCCGCACCCCTCGCGTGGAGGGGTGTACAAACTTCCTGGGGTATACATCCAGCTAAAACAGAGACCTTTGAACAATCATGCTCCACACACAACAGATGAGTCAACTTGTATTAGCAAATCACAGCAAGTAATGACTGTCCCATTGCATAACAGTGACAAATAACAGTGATGAGTCAACTTACATTAACTAATGGCAGCGTGTAATAACTATCCCACTGCTAATTTAACAATTAAATCATAATAGATTTTCCACCCTATAAAAATAAAAATAAATATATATATATAAAATACATAAAAACTCACAAATCACATATTTACTTACTTGACCTTGGGATCAACCTAGTTGAGATGAATTTGGCGGAGTGTGTGGAATTACATACAGGTCTGATGGATTTCTTCTTTACGGCCCCTTTTTTCCTTATAATCTAACTCTACAACCATTAATTTGAAAATATAAACAAGTTCAGAAATCAATGAAAAATGGAAACGGAAAAAAATCATGGGCTCCAAAGAAAAATAGCAAGTACTTTCTCGAGTTCTTTCTTGCATAGATGGGCATTTTCAAGAGCCATCTTCCCACTGACCAAACTGTATTTCCAACAGTCGTCAAGCCGGCGGTCAATCTTCCCATCAATGTACCCCTTCGTAGAAAACTCACGTATTTGGCCTGCAAATCTAACACTGTAACTCGAGGCATCGAATCGATCGATGAACCTAATACCGTTCTCTCCCTCCAGAAGTTTGTCATAAAACTTATCGGCGTCGCTTCCAAAAGCAGAGACGAGCCCCATTCCCGTTATAACGATCCGCTTCTTCGGATCCTTTTCTCGTTTGGGAGCCGACGCCATTATAGCTCTGGTTTTGCTATTTCTACCACCTGCGCACAAAACTCAAAAATTTAATTCTAATACACAATAACTCTCAAATCAAATTGCTTAAAAGCAAAGTTCCAGTTTTAGTGATTCCATCCAATATGGGAACTGGTCCCGAACTAAGCTCAACCTATTTCGCTAAGAGAAAAAAAAAAAACAACAAAACAACAAACGTTCCAGGTCTCAGCTTATAAGGAAATCGTGGGCCATTCGTCGCGGGTTCGATTCGTCGTAGGCCTTCGTATTGCGCAAAAGAGCTCCTTGGGATGGACGAGTTAGAATCCAGGGATGCCATGTGAGGAATTCGAGCGAATAGCTTGAATTGACCAAGTTGGGAGCAGCTAATGGGAACGAAGTGCATAGATGTTTATATAGAAAAGAGACCACTTTCTTTCAGTGGCCAACGCCGGGATCCATCAAACTTGAATGGAGTTGTTGAGATGGTTGGCTGATGATAAAGGAAATGATTAATGGAAAACGAAATCCCACCACAATGATTTCAGAAGAAAGAAAGTGGTCTCTTTTCTTCAAAGTGGTCTCTTTTCTTCGGGTCTCTTTTCTTCAAAGTGGTCTCTTTTCATCGGGTCCGAAGAAAAGAGACCACTTTGAAGAAAAGAGACCACTTTCTTTCTTCTGAAATCATTGTGGTGGGATTTCGTTTTCCATTAATCATTTCCTTTATCATCAGCCAACCATCTCAACAACTCCATTCAAGTTTGATGGATCCCGGCGTTGGCATCTTCCAAGTAGATCTTTACTCGGTGAAGGTGTGGAGTGTTTTTTTCACTGCTATTCATTTAATGCTCTTGACAAAATTTAAAATTTAAGGTTTTCGTTGGTAGATCTCTGTTAACATCATAAAAGTTCCAAGTTGCTGAATTTATTTGTGTATTTTAAAACACATTTTGACTAAATCAAAACACCCACAAAAAAACAAATTAAACAAATAATTTTTTTTATATAATTTTTATTAAAATATGAAATTTATAAATTCATTTACAATAAGAAATCATTGGAAAATTGAACCTCTAATAACTAATATATAATTTTATTATATTAACATATATTTTTACTAATAAACTAGGAAAAAAGTCAATGGCAAAAAATACTATGGAACTTGTTGCAAAATTGAATGAAGAATTCATTCCAATTTTGGATTTGTGGTGATTCAAGTGTTTGAGAGCTTTGAATTACATTAAACAATAAGTCTCCAAGTGGCAGGATCAAGCTACTATAATATTTGGCGATAACCCTTCAACCTATTTCTCTTTGCATTGTTTATTCACCTTGTTTGCTTGATTCTCCAGGATGCACTCATCTTGTTTGTTATGAGCTTAGTCAAGTTCTAGTATCTTTTGCATTGTTTGTCACCTTGTTTGCTTTTTTCTCCAGTGTGCACTCATCTTGTTTGTTATGAGCTTAGTCAAGTTCTAGTATCTTTGGTTTGGGATTCAGTTAGCCCATAAGATGAAGCCCTAAATTTTACCTTTTGCGGCAATTGTAATATCGCTTGTTTGGTCAGGTCTATGTAGAGTGATCTATTTTACTATTCCACATAGGTCTCTTTGTATCTCAAAATCGAGGTTTCTAAAGTTAAAGAGGTAAAGACACTCATGTATATTAGATGTGTAAGGAAGTTGTGTAGGAATCCTTTGGTTCCTTAATCACAAAGATGGAAGGTAGTTCAAGAGTCAACATGGTCCTAGATGGCCAATTGCCCAAAATACAGTAAGAATACTATACTCTCCAGTTGAATCACAATTAATTGGTTTCTAGTATCATTTCTTCTATGGAAATCCCTATAGAACATCGCAGGATGTTTCAGAAGTCTAGAGATGAGATCTTTGCACTGCATCAAAAATTGAAAAATTTACAACTCTCTATCGGATAGCTTCACTTCAAGCCTTACTTTATAAGCTATTCAATCAATTCCCCTTGACTTGATGTCCAAATTTAAATGAATATGTTCTAGATATATGATTGGGTCTTGCCCATGGTGCTTCTTCCTTCCCTTAGTCACTTAAATAGTATGGAAGTAAAAGTTTGTACCTTTTTTGAGTCTTTATGGAAAGTCTACACTTTCCAATTGTGTAGTTCATTAATAGTCTCAAGCTCACATTTTGAGGTTAAGGTTTCGCAATAAGAATCTTTTAGTTTAGACCAGTGAGCAAGAATCAATAAATGTACTGCAAACACAAATTTTTACTTAATATAGATTCTTGTTCAAGTATAAAAAATAAAAAAAATTATGCACTATAAGGAAAAGAGGTTAAATGTTTTTTTTTTTCAATAAATGAAGTTTAAATGTCAAACAAAGATCTTATGCTATGTATATCACACGTGCACCAGTATCATATGTACAGCATGTACACAGTACCGCCTGTACACCGCACCACCTACACACCATGTGCACAACATCACATGTACACAACACCACCTACACAACATGTACACAACGCCATATGTACATTGCACCACTGTACAACATGTACACAATACCACATGTACACAGTATCACGCGCATGACATGTACGTGACACCACATGTACACAAAGCCACATGCAAGACATGTATACAACCCACCCACACACAACACCACTTGTACAACATGTACACAACACCACATGCACACAACACTACATATCCATCATGCACACAATACTGCATATCCAACATGTACATAGCACCATCTATACCCAGCACTGAATATGCAACATTCATATAACACTATATGTATTATACCACGTAAATAACATTACATAATCAACACTTGCACACACTAAATATACACCACACCGCATGTACACATCATCATATATGCAACATGTACAACATATACGACATATGCACAACAATCGTACCACACATCCAAAACCACACCGACTCTTTACCAAGCAGCCTTGCTACCAGTGTCTTATCCATGCTTCTCCCAACATGTCGTAGACCACACTACTATCATTTCGCTGATGTATTCTTCCACATTACCTATCATAACATAAACATAGGCATAATACAAGCATACAACATAAATTCATATTCATGTGATTCTGACCTCATATATTTGTCATGACTACTCTTCCCAATTGATTCCTCATATGACCAGGAACCTCTTCATGTCATTTTTCTGTGTAAGAAATCATTCCTCCACAAGAACGATTCTTGATGAACCAGTCAGATAGTGACATAGATACATAGACACATATATAATCATTAGCATAAAACAATCATCATCCTTAATGACCCTGTCAGATAACAACGCACATACATACATATATGCATATAATCATTAGCATAAAGCAATCATGATCACAACATAAATACTAGATATTAAGGTCAAGGTTAAGAGAACCTCCTTTATTCATGAACAACATTGAGAACCACCATTCCCAACTTAGTCAAGCCATCCGACATCTCAGGTCCATTTACTTTACCTTTTCTAGTTACATTTCTCATGATTACCCTGTCATCGTCCATTTACACCAATGGACCCAACTAGTCCATCAGGTTGTCATAGTATTACCTTCCACTATGCTTACTCATACACCGAGCTTCACATGTGTTTTACATTACCTGTTGGGTATCACATAACTCTCCCCGAGCTCCATCAACATTTCCTCTTATGTGTATATGTGATTACTGTAAATACCGTAATGAGTTGTGTTATAAATCTCCACTATGCGGCATGTTGTCATGATGTTTTGCTTTAGCAGATGGTCATTGTAAATACTGCCACAAGCTATGTTATAGAGCTCCATGGGTAGTATGTTTTGTTTTCAGTAGCCGTGTTGGTTATAGGTGTCATTGAACACCGAGGATGGTGTTCCCCAAGGGGGAGGGTTCTGTAACAGCCCTGGTGAAAATTCCATGTAATAAATGTTAAAAACAATAATCATGGATGACTTAGACATTTATTCCAAGCTGAATGTTGGGCAAGACATCCTAAGGGGTGTTCATTTGGTTGTTTATGGCTAAGGAAATTGGCAAAGGCAATGGATAAGGCATTAAATGGCATTTTGACACATTTATTTATGAAACTAATGGAAATTAGGAGAAAGAGGAAGTGAAAAGTCACAGGTTGCATGTGAGGAGGAAAATAAAGTAAAGTAATGGAAAATGAAGAAAATAAAGGCCTCATTAATAAAAAGGATTTTGAGGATCAGTTGGTAACCTTTTGTCAATTCATTGTTGGATATCTCTCTCATTTTTCTCTCTCTCATACTCTTGGATACTTAGAGTTTTCTTGGAGCACTCTTGGAGGGTGTGGCATAATTGGATTTTTGGAGAAAGAAGGCAAATGAAGAGTAGGAAAGCGCAAGAAGACATTGGCATAGGCACCTACATCAGATTTTCTTGTAGGTAACAAGTTGCATGTATGGTTTCTCCACTAGTTTTGGCATGCATCACATTGTATGTGGTTTGTTGGTTGTGATCTGTCATTAGGCATGGAGGATGGCCGTGATTGAAAATGGATTGCCTAACCTTACCATTTCCAGGATAGCCAAGGTGATTGTGGGTTTAATTTCATGATTTTTTTTTGGTTGGTTCTCATGATTCCTTAGCTTGGGGTTCATTTATTAGTTCTTGGAGGCCCTAGTTGGACAAACACTTTAGAAGCCCTATAACAGCTCAGGTTGAGTTATTAGACTTGGAAGCCTTGGTTGGAAAAACGCTCTGGAAGACCTTGGTTGGTTGAGTTACTAGTCCTGGAAGCCTTGGTTGGACAAACATTCTGGAAGCCCATCGACAACTGTGGGTTGAGTTAATAGTCCTGGAAGACTTGGTTGGAACAAATGATCTGGAATCCCTGGAAGGCTTGGATGGAGACCAATCTTACGATGGTTTTGTGATACCCGACCTTGAGGTGGAATCATTATTTGATAGGTTGAGGTGGATGGCCTCTAGAAGCCCTGGATGAGTTTGGATTGATGTGTTCTATGAGATCCCACATTCATGTTTGTAATATGGCATGAGGGTGAATGGTTAAAGAGATATTTGGCTCAACCATTCTACAGTCGGGTCGAATGTGGTAGTCCCGTTTCCGGTTGGTTCATTGCATTCATTAATGAGAAATAATTTCCTTGATTTCCATGTGTAAAGGTACTGATGTATTTATGGATTTTATGGCTATCATGTTTATTTTTTTTTGTTCCTATTATATTGGTTATATGCACATTTTATGACAACAATTATGTATGGATCTCAACATGTTTTTACTTGTATGTGAATGGATAATGTGTCTATGACCTAATAGATGATAATGCAGCAAGTGGCAGGAGGAAACAATGGTTCATAGCGATTCATAGATAAGTATGAGATCTTGACACTTAACTTTGTTATTTACACCTATAGATTACATGTTGACGATATGTCTAACAAAATGTCGGTGATGGCTAGTAGGGATCCAGTCAAGGTATTGAACAAGTATTTGATTTAATGTTTTAATTTCCATGTTAATTCATTGATTTGAAGAGATGGTTCAGTTCTGGGCAGTGACCTAGGCTTTGGGCATAAAAAGGTGGCTCAAATCCTGGAGTCGGTGGCATAACACTGACAATTTTCGTCCATAGTCATTGGCAGATAGCCTTGTGAAAGCGACTTTAGGTTGTTGGTCACTCGCTTTTCCATGGCATTGGAGTGACTATGGTCCAAGAGACCTAAAACATCAGTGGGACCTAGGGACAGGTTGTCTGAGTGGCTGACTTGTCCTCTGAGGTTTTTGTTGATGATGTTGGATATCTGTATGGTGTGTTTCCATCACTTCCACTTCCTTAAGGTGAATTACGAGGTCGAATCTCATAGTGGCCTCTCGTCGCATGTTGACCCCGACTGCCCAATTGCTGGGGTAGATGTGGGAGGAGGGTGTTACATCCTTGCACTATAAATTGATATCAATGCATCAATACAAATGTTGAAAAAGATAACTTATAGCCTTTTCTACCAAGTCCTTGTCATGTTTGTTCTTGATCCAGGTGTATATTGGTGGCTACCTTCCTATTCCACTTGGACTCCTAGTATTGTTTTCTATCAGTTTCCTATTTTTTAGCACAATTTTCTATTTCAACAATTTTCTATTTTTGGGAGTTTTTAGGTCCCGAACTTTTGAATCCATTTTAAGGCCCTAAATGATGTTTTTTGGGGAAATAGGAAAACATGAATCTTTAAATGACAGTCAATTTTTTTTTCCTCGGATAGACCTTTCTAACGCTATCATGCACGCAAAACAGAGATCATATGCCAAAGTTACGACTTCCAGAAGTAGAATTTCCAACTAACCCCGTCGGGCCCATACTTTTTGGCACTTTATCTTTTAGGATCAGGTTTTTGGATGTTTTCAATGTTTATTCAAGATAAAAATGCTTCATAACCTTGCTGTAACACAGTTCTGATGGAATGTACCACCATATCTCTTCTCATAGATAAGCTACCATCACTTGATCTAGCTTGTTTCCTTTCTACATGTAAATAGTTTCCAATATTTTCTATTTATTAATTGAAGTTTTGTTTCAATATATCTCTGTGTTTTTTATTAAATCTGTATTTCATTTTATTCCTACAAAATTCTGGATCAGTGGTGTATGAGTGATCTATTATTTATCTGTTTTTCTGTGCATGTCCCAAACAAGGTCGAGATACAAGGAGTTGGGACATGAACTGGTTGAACCCTTGCAAGACTGGCTTCACTGACCTCGATGACCTCTCATGGTGCAGGAAAAGAAAGATGAGGGAGCAATGTATCCTTTCAAATTGTTGCTCAGAGAGGTTCTCGAGTGACAAAGGAACGAGATGACATGGATAATTTTTCCTAGATCCTTTGGCAGATGCAAGTGGGAAAATAATCTTCATCTAGTTGTCACCTTGGAAGCCCCTCCCCCTTTAAGGTACAAGTTAAATTTGATATTCCTATATTTGAAGGTGAGATAGACGATGAAACACTACATAAATGGCTAAATTTGCTAGAATGATATATTTCAGTACATAATTTTTCTGGTAGGGAAAATGTTACTTTTACACTCCTCAAGGCTGCCCCCCATGTCAAGGATTGCTGGGAAACTTACTATGAGAAGAAGGAAAAGGAGGAACCCTCACTACTTTCGGTTGCACCCTCTTGGAGTTCTTTTGGAGACACTGTCAAGGAACAATATTACAATATTGAGAGCTATAAAGACAAGTACATAAAATGGACCACATTACGACAGGAAAGGGACCATGAAGACATGCCAAAGTTCACGAATATTTTTCATACCCTCTGCAAAAAGTTGGGTATTAAGGAATATAAGTGGCATATGGTGCTCAAATACCGTGGCTATATGCACAAATACATCCAAGCGAAAATGGAGTTCTTGGACATATCCTCGCTTGGCACAACGTATCGATATGATATCAAGATCTAGCATAAATTTAAACAAAAGAAGTGAGACTTTGGATCTACGAATCCAAAGCGGGGAAAAGGCACCTCCAAACCATAGAAGAAAGGACAAAGCCAATGTGGAGGAAGTTAAGACAACCCATCAAAGCCGCAAGTAAAGAATAACAAGGTGAAGACAAAGAAGGACACAGGAAAGTGGTGTGAGTTCCACAAGATCCCACTCACAACACAGATGCGTGTTGCACCAAGCAGTCATTGGTGGTCGAGCTAAAAGATTCAAAATCATATGCATGTTTTGGATCTGAGCCAAATGTTGGCAAGGAGAAACAGATCATTGATGCAGTATGTAGTGCCAGCATTGTCAAAACCAAGGTGCAAAATATTGAGTCCAAAGATCCAAAGTAGGGGGGTAATCTCTTCCACTCACAGATGTGGGTCAAGGGTTCCCCACTACAGTTCATTGTTAATAGTGGAAGGCAAAAGAACCTCAAATAAAATGGGCCTCAAATAAAAAATCTACAACCAAAATCAACTTTATAAGAACTAATAGGTTTCAAGATGATGATGTCAACCATGGGGGATGATTCACCAGTTTTGAAGTAAGAAAGTAAAAATATTAAAAAATGAAAAAAATAAAAAAACTACTTTTTTCAACTCGTATCTTCAACTTATCTTTCTATTATTTTACTTAGATTTTTAGTAGGAGCACTTGTTGGATGAAAAATTTAATCCCTCATCCAAGGAGTACCTATATTGAGCACTTTCGATGGATCCTACTACACAAAAAATGAGAAATACATGAAAAACATGATTGCAATCAAGTTTTTTCATGTATTTCTCATTTTTAATGTAGCAGGGTCCATCGAAAGTATGTAACATGGATACTCCTTGGATGAGGAATTAAATCATGCATCCAAGGAGTACTCCTTGAAATTTGAGTAAAATTGTAACGAGATAAGTTGAAAATATGAGTTGAAAAAGTAGTTTTTAATTTTTTCCCTCTAAAATTTGATGATGTAATCTAATCTTATTTTATTATTTCCACAATTATTTTATAATATTCCTTAGGAGTCCCCTTTTAGACCTCAAAATTTGTCTAATTTCTTAGCAGAGTTCATTAAGTGGTTGGGCCTACCAAAACAACTACACCTGCAGCCATACACCATCTAGTGGCTCCACCAAGGGCGAGATCTTTGTGTCAACCAACATTGTTGCTTTCCATACAACATCAATCCCTTCACAGACGAGGTATTGTGTGATGTTTCTCCCCTTGAACTTTGTGATGTTTTATTAAGCCAACGATACTTGTGGAAGTGATATGCTATGTATGAGTCCAGACCTCGTACTTTTATTATTACTTTGGGAAAAAAACTATATAGGATACTAGAGGTAGCCCCACCTACTGCCATTTCTTTGATCTCTGGTAAGATCGTATCCCATATTGGGAAATTTGTTTTCTTCCTTATTCGCTTTCAAGGTTAGGGAAAGATCGTGGCCACATCCATGGCCCCCAGAAAGGGTTCCTTGACGCAACAAAAGGAAGTTGATAAGGTCATGGAAGAGTACATGGAAATTTCTCCTTACCCACAGGGGTACCCTTGCACTGTCAAATCAAGCATTCCATCGATTTGACTCCCAAAGCACCTCTACCTAATGGGCCAATATATTATCACTTTATTATGGAAAATAAGGAAATCAAGTGACAGATCCAAGAGTTTCTACAAAAAGGGCACATACGACTAGGTTCCTCACCTTGTGGGAGACCAATTATACTTGTACAGAAGAAATATGGGACCTAGAGACTCTGCATTGATTATTGGGCATTAAATAAAATCACTGTCAAGGGCAGATACTCGATCCCATAGATTGATTACCTTCTTAACCAGATCAAGGGGGCTAAGTACTTCAGTGAGATTTATTTAAAGTTTGGTTATCATCAGGTTCCAATATAACCCACAAATGTATGGAAGATTGCCTTCAAATCCAAGGAGGGCCTCTTTGAGTGGTTGGTCATGCCCTTCAGGTTGAAAATTTTCCTTGCAATTTTTATGAGGTTGATGGATGACATCTTGCAACATTTCACCAACTCGTTCGTAGTTGTATATCTGGACGACATCCTCATCTTCAGTAGGAGTTGGGAAGAGAACTTACAACATATTCATCATGTCCTAAGAACATCATGGCAACACAGACTATGTGCCAACATGGATAAATGCTCATTTGAAATGAACCAAGTCCAATAGTTGGGTTATATAATTGATAAGAAAGGCATGCACATGGATCCAACAAACATCTAAGCCATTTGGGATTGGCTAGCACCGACAACTCTAACAAAGATTCGTAGTTTTTTGGGCCCTGCAAATTTCTATCTAAGTTTTATGTTGGGGTTCTCTCATATCACTTTGTCTTTGAGTCAAATTACCAAAGGTGGAGAGAAAGCAAAGTTTTTTTTCTTCGAGCCACAGTGGAAGGAATTTCGTGCAGTAAAACACCACCTTTTCTTTGCACCAGTCCTCACATTTCTAGACCTGCAACAACCATTTGAAATTGAGACAGATGCCTCCAAATATGCTATTGGTGTAGTTCTCACCCAACAGGGGAATTTGGTAGCCTATCACAATGAGACACTCTCTGATACTATTCAGAAATACCCCACCTATAATAAAGAGATGTATTCCATCGTGTAGGCTTGTCGTCGGTGGAAACATTACATTCTCAAGAAGGAGACGATCATCCACATAGATCACCAACCTATTCAGTTTATGCAGACATGAGGAAAGTTGTAGAACGATTTCCATAACAAATGTTCCATGTATCTGCAACAATTCCATTTGAACATTAAATACAAGAAGGACAACACTAATAACATTGCATATTTCCTCATTCGGCCCCTAATTGTGGCACTGGCCACTATTCCCAACTCTTGTGGGCAAGAGACTTCTGGATGGCCACAACTATGAAAAAATGATCTAGAGTTTGCCACCACATACCAGATGTTGATGGATGGCAAGAAATTTCCAAACTACCCTCCAGGACGCACTATTATGCTACCAGGGAGACCTTTTTGTTCTTTCAAGTGAGCGCACCAAACCAATTTGGGAGGCACATTACAATCGGGTCAGAAAACACTTTGGTTTGGATAAAATGATGGAAGTATTACAAAAGTATTTTTTTTTTTTTTCCAAAACTCCGATAGGATGCTGGGAAACATATCAGATCTTGCACTACCCGCGTCATTGCCAAGCCAACCATTAAGAAGAAAGGCCTATACACTCCTCTTCCTTCTCCTAGACGACCATGGGAATACATCTCAATGGACTATATGTCTAGCCTTCCTTCTACCAAGCATGGTAATCGCTGTGTATTTGTGGTCATTGATAGATTTTCTAAGATGTACATATTAGTTGCTCGCAAGAAGAATATCACAATAGAAGACCCTTCTACACTTTTCTTTGAACGAGTGTGGGTTCATTTTGGTATCCCACAAACCATTATATCAGATCAAGATAGCAAGTTCTTAAGTGCATTATGGTCGAGCTTCTGGTCGTTGTTGGACACCAAGTTCACTAAGCCGACTACATTCCATCCCTATACTGATGGCCAGACAGAAGTCACCAACAGGATGATAGTGCACATACTATGCATGTACAACTCCAAGCATCCACGAACATGGGATGAGAGTCATCCCTATGTCCAATACAACTTGACTCACCACAACCCCTCTCAAAACACAATTACTAAACAAATGAGAACTGTACTAAGTTCTCACTCTTTTAGAGGTTGCAAATATCATCCGATTTGAAAAGTGTTGATTCAAAATATGCCTTTTTTAGCATATTTTTGACACTTTAAATCTTCTTATGTATTAAGTATGTGCATTTTTAAAATGGTAGTGATTTTCATGCCAATTTTGAAAAGTGTTGATACAACATTAACCACTTTTTTTTGGGCTTATTTTTTACACTTTAAATTTTGTTATGTAGTAAGTATGGATATTGTTTTTAAAATGTTGGTGATTTTCATACAGATTTTGAAAAGCGTTGATGCATCATCAATTTTATTTTTATTTTTATTTTTTATTTTTTATTTTTCTTTGGGGACATATTTTTTACACTTTAAATTTTTTTATGTCCTAAGTATACACAATTTTTTTTGTAAGCTTTGTAGATATATTTATATCACTGAAAATTGATATTACATTGATAACTTTTATCTCCCAAAAACTCTCTAGTATCCCATGTTCTAGTAGTGATAACAAAGTTCACCATTTCTGTGAGTAACAACCTTAGATCATATCAGTAACAACCTTAGATCCTAGGATTAACTTCCCACATTATTCCAAAAAATTGCCAAAAGTTACAAAATATCAAGAAAGGTAGACAAAGCATTGCCCACAAATAGTTACATGCATAAGTGTATTCATAGCAAACCAAAAAAAAACCAATGTTTACATATGGCATACTAAAGCACCATGAAAATGATAGAAGCATAGAAAATCTAGGTGTAGCCTGTTTGAAAAATGAGATGCAAAGAACCATGAGAAACTATTAATCTGATATGACAACTGGAGAGAGGGAGTTGGAATTGCCTTGGGGCGAAATCTCTATTGGAGCATTGATGACTTCTGGTGCTTCAGGCTGTGTATCTGATCCAGAGTTTGAGTGAGACACCAAAAAATGCTCTACCCATGTTAATTTGTCCATGATGTCATCCAGATTATATCTAATATCTCGTAGAATTCACTTAATATCCTCTTGTCTTGCAAACTGATAATTGTCGACTTTCTTATCGCGAGTGACCATGTGAAGAAACAGTTCTAGCTAATGTTGCACATCTACTAAGTGAAGGAAATGAAGCCTCCTTTTTTGAAATTTTCTTGGGTCAAGAGTCCACCTGAAGGTATTGATGCTGATTTCAGAGTCACAAAAGTATAACCAGTCCCCAAACTCCCTTGCTTCCAAGTGAAGAAACTCATTCCTCACTTTAGGGGAATAAAGTTGAAGTGATAAGCCACGAAGTTCCAACTAAAGAGACACTGATGATGAGAGGGAGAGGCGCCTTAGGCACCACCCCAACGACTGGGTAGATATTGTCTCAATACTATGTAATGGTAGGGAATATTTGTATAGACAGGTGAAGGAGGGATGGACAAGAGACTATAATGGTCGACAAGTAGTATTATGGAAGTGTGGATATTGAGACAAATGAGTGCGTCATCGATAATAGAAAGGAAGAGTGACCCAAAATGACTTACATATTCAGCATCTTAGAGGAGTTGAATTTCTAGAGGAAAATCACTGATTGGAACTAGGAAACTCAGATTATCCAAGACTTGACCCGTGATACTGACAAAACCAGATTGAAAATGTACTAGGATACTAGACACCACATACCAATATTGTACAACTATATGAAATACCTACAGAGTTAGTAATTTGAGGGGATGTAGTGTGTAACACAACGACCATATCAAGTGAGGGACTTGTCGTTGTGTTGTGAAGAAACAAAACAAAGAACATGGGCACTTGCAAGAACCAAATAGACTTCCAAAGAGAAATGACACACAATAACTAGTAAATTGACGAAAAGAAAGGAATCATGAAGGTGGGCAATACATAGACATACCTTCGTTGAAAGCATTGAGCTCCCACCATGGAAAACATGAGTTGAACGAAAATTGGAAATATTCCACTTTCCTTTGAACAATTCTAAAAAACCACCACCCTGAGACAAGAGCCATATGGTTATAAAGGGGAAACAACATGAGAGGATCGAACAGGCAGGAGAGAAGACCTGAGCGAGGGGAAACCAGAGAAGAAAAAGTGTGTGTCATGGCACACATGTTAACAACAACATTAAAAACCCAAATCATGTGCTCCTAAGCGCGGTATGCCTTGCTTATGTCAGAATCTTTTCACTCTATAAGCAAGCTTCCTTGGGATGAAGTCATAACAAATTGTGATGGCCAAAAAAACCAAATAAGGGGAATGCTAAACTCAGGCCCCTCTCCCACCAAATGCCCAAATTTAAATTGATTTGACGAGGGTAGGTGTGTTTGTGACTGAGGGTAGTGTGAACACCACACTGGGATGTGATCAATCCAGGTGGAGAGCTTGGCTCCCATCCCCATGCCTGCCTACCCATTCACCATTGTTGTTTCACACATGTGAATGATGCTAACTGTCGTGCCTAAGAACGTTAATGCCACACCCATTGGGAAATGCACAATTTTTTTTAAATGATGGTTATTTAACCATTTTTCAAGTTCTCATATTCCTCTTCTTGTCGTTCATCGAGAAACGTTTGTTTTTTTAAAGGTTTTTGAGGATTTAGTTTTTAGTTTTCTTGGCAATGTTTTTTTATAATGAAATTTTGATTTTTTTTCAAAGTTAAATAAAAATAATATTTTGAAGTTATAATTTTTATTTATTTATATATCGTTAATTAATACTTCAATACACATAAAAAAATTGTCATTAAAAAAAAATAACATTTGACAAAAAATACACATTTTGCATATAGACATAAGTAAAAAATAATACATATTTTGGGACCTTTTAACTAAAAATAACATCTTAAATAGAGGATTTTTATGAGAAAAATTGAATAAAAAATGTTGAAAAAATAGCAAATTTTATGAAATTTATATCCAAAGGTGATGACATTCGAAGTTTTTATTTTTTATTTTTTATTAGAAAATAGTGATTCACATAAAATTGTTCGCAAAAGGAATTTATTGGAAAACAAAAAAAATAATTATAAATAAAAATAAAAAATAAAACAATTTAAAACAAAAATTGGAAAAAAAAAATATTTAGCAAAAAAGACAAAAGTAAATAAATAAAAACATTATAAGCATGTTGAAATAAAATTTATTTAAAAATATTTAAAAAACAAAATTGAATGATATATATATATATATATATATATATCTATATATATATATATATATATATATATATATATAACAAACTTCTCAAAACTTAAAACATTGGTAAAAATTTAAAAACAAATAAATAAAAAACATTCGAAATAAACAATATATATATATATATAGTCAAGCCAGGAGGTAACTCCATGAATTGAATTGTGCTTTGCGTTAAGATGGAACATGGATATATACATGGAGAGAGGGACTATTGGGTTTCATCTTCCAATGTCTCTTCATTTTCCAATTCTCTTTATTTTTCTATTTACAAAATTTACATGGATTTACCTAATTCCAAAGATCAGGTGTCAACATTCCCCCCCTTAATATGAAAGGATGTTGGTGAGCCCAAGCATCATTCTAAATCTTTCAAACTTTTCTCTTCCAAGTGCTTTGGTGAAGATGTCTGCAATCTACTCATTTGTGGAACAATGGCATAGGTGGATTGTCTTGGCCTCAACATGATGTCGAATCAAATGGTATCTTTTATTGATGTTCTTCGTTCGATCATGGAACTTTGGGTTCTTGGCCAACTTTATTGCAAAAGTGTTGTCAATCAAAAGAGGAGTTGAATGCACTTGTTTGTCCCGAAAATCTTCCAAAAAATTTTCAGCCACAAAATTTCCTTTGTTGCTTCAGCTACGACCACATATTCTACCTTAGTTGTGGAATCTGTTGGAACTAATTATTTTCATGACCTCTAGGAGACAACTCCTGATCCAAGACTCATAACATAACCTGAAGTAGATACCCCAGTTTCTTTATCTCCATTGAAGTTTGAATCAGAGTATCCAATCAAGCGGAAGTCACCCACCTGTGTATACTTCAGTCCAATGTCTTGAGTTCCCTTTAAGTACTTTAGAACTCTTTTTGCAGTAGACCAATGAACCTTACAAGGCTTTTTCATAAACCTAGAGAGGATTCCAATATCAAATGAAATGTCTGGTCTGGTAGTAGTCAGGTAGTTGAGACTTCCTACGAGTTGTTTATACTTCGTTGCATCCTCAAATTCTTTTCCTTCAGTGGATGTGAGCTTTAAGTTTTGTTCCATTGGAGTAGTCAAAGGATTGCACTCATCCATGCCAAACTTGTTCAAAAGGTCTCCAATGTACTTCTTCTGAGAGAGGAATATAAAATTCGAATGTTGTGTTACTTCAATACCAAGATAGTAGTGAACATAGCCCAAATCTGTCATTTCAAAGCCTTTCCTCAATTCCTTCTTTATGGATGCAATGTAGCTCTGATTTTCCCTTGTCATCAAAAGATCATCTACATACACCACAAGATATAGAACTGTTTTTCCAACTTTCTTGACAAACAAAGTTGCATCATCAAGATCATAGTGTTTGAAGCTGAGTTTTAAAAGATGCTTAGTTAACTTCTCGTACCAGGCTTGGTGCTTGCTTGAGGCCATATAAGGATTTTACAAGCTTGCATACTTTGTGTTCCTGACCCTTCACAACAAATCCTTTTGGTTGGGACATTAAAAAAATCCCTTTTAGATCTCCATTCAAGAAAGTAGTTCTTACATCCATTTGATGGACTTTCCAACCATTTTGTGTTGCCAAGGCAAAGAGTGTCTAGATGGTAACCCATTTTGTTGTGGGGGAAAATGTATCCTCATAGTCAACCCCTTCCTTCTGTGAAAAACCTTTGGCCACAAGCCTGGATTTATGCTTGTCAAGTGAGCCATCTGCTTTATACTTGTTTTTGAAGACTCACTTAGAGACAATTGGTTTGGTTCCCAATGGAGGATCAACCATCTTCCAAGTGCTATTCCTTATCAAAGCATTATATTCTTTCTGTGTCGCTTCTTTCCATTCATCATGAGAAGCGGATTCTTTGAAGGAAGTTGGTTCGAAATATGTCGACAAATTCAGTTCACAATCATAAGAAACATCCATATCAACTGGTGAATCAGGATTGTCTACATCACCTCCATTCTATTTGGTTGAGCTTCTTGTTCCTATCTTTCCAACCTCATCATGATGAATAATTTCAAGTGTCTTTGTCTTCCATTTTGGAGGACCTTTCTAAGATGGCCCAGGCTACTCGGTTGATTGAGTTGAAGTTGAACCAAGCTTTAGTCTCCCAATTTTGTCAATCACATCACTAAAAGTGTCATCTAGATCAGTGGTTGGAGCTTCATGTGGGGGAGAGAGTGATTTAGAAGAAGATTCCATAGATTGATCCAGTGTAGGAATCCCCCCTTCAAGATGTGGAATCTCATTATCAAACTCTTGAAAATATTTTTGCATGTCCAAATCTATCCAAATGATCAAGTTGTTGTTCAACAACATTGTCAGCCTTGGAAGATTCAATAAAAATCACATCTCTAGATATTATAAACTTCTTATTGACTTCATCATAGAGATGGTATGCTTTGGAGGTATTTGAGTACCCCAAGAAGATACATTTGCGACTCCTTGCATTGAGATTGTTTCTCTATTCCTTAGGTATCAAGGCATAACAGGTGGAACCAAAAACCCTTAGATGTCTCACCAAGGGAAAGTGGCCATACCACATTTCATAGGGAGTTTTGTTTTATATAACATTAGATGGACACCTATTATTTATATACACAACACATAGAACTGCATCAGTTTAACATTATTGAAGAACATCATGGAACATACCATATTTAAGATTGTCCTATTCACTCTTTCAGCTACTCCATTCTGTTGGGGATTACAAGGCACGGTTGTTTGATGTTTGACTCCATGTCAGCGAAGATAGTTTTAAAATTCATTTGAAGTGTATTCTTTTCCATTATCAGTGTGAATAGATTCAATATGAGAATGTGCATCATTTTCAATCCATGCATGAAAGTTCTTGAATGTTTCAAAAGCTTCATATTTATTCTTCAATAACTAAACCCAACACATTCTGGTGTAGTCATCAATAAATGTCATCATATATTTATTACCATTTGTAGAAGGAACAAGCATTGGGCCAAATAAATCAGAATGAATGAGTTCAAGTTTTCTATGAGCTCCGAAATGAGAATCATGAAAATATAGTTTTTTATGCTTTCCTATGATACAATCATCACATTACTTAAGTTTCCTAGGAATAGGGAAACCAGTAACACTATTTTTCTTCAACAAATGAAGGTTGTCATAGTTCAAGTGTCCAATCTAGCATGCCATAAAAGACTTGATGGAAATGTACCTTCATCATAATGAGAACTATATGAAAATTTCTATGCACGAGCAGAGGTTCCTTGCAACTTCAGAAGTATTTATTCTTCTATCCCCATCATGACAAGTGAGTGATCTGATGCTTTTCTAACCTCAACCTTGCCATCAAATATATGAATGGAGCGTCTCTTCTGGCGGATGTGGACCAAATACAACAAGTTTCTCCTCAACTCTGGGAGGTATAGAACATCATGTAGAAGAAAGTTTGAAAGACCAGGAAGTTTGAGCCTGATAGTGCCAAGCCCTAATGGCTTAAGTTTTGAATTGTCTACAAAGTATGTTGCTCCATCAACATTTTCAGTGAATTCTTTAAAGAAAAATCTTTTGAAATTCATGTGGAAAGTTTCTCCTAAATCAAGAAACCAATCATCTTTCCATGAACCAAGTGAAGCCTCGAATAAGTCTTTAGTTACACCAATGTTGCAATGTGGCATAACATAATGAGCAGATTCAGGTGCTTTACCTTTCCCTTTGTCAGGTGTTTTACACTTTCCTTCATTTATTTCCTGCCCAATTCTGTCCAAAGGCAACTTACATGTGGATGCATCATGTCCATATGTATTGCATTTTATGCAATGAATATCAAACTTTTCTCCTTGGAACTGTTCGCCCCCCTTCCCTCTAAAATTCCTCTTTCCTCTTCATCTTCGACCACCTCCTCCTCTAGAAGAATCTTGTGCATGATTATTCTCATTTTGTGTAAGGCATACAACTTCTTCAGTAAACTGAGGAGTTGTATTATTCCCAAAATCCTTCTCTCTCTCAACAAACTTCTTCTCAAGGGATTCAAAGATAATCTCCTTAAGGTTGTCGCTTGCTTGCAATGACTCAAGATAATGTGAATAGGTGGGATATAGTGCCTTGACATATGCTATGAGAGGAATATCTCTTTCAACATCAATGGATTTTATGTCATGCATAATGGATCTTACTTCTGATGCTAAGGCAAGAGAGTCATCATTTTTCAACTCAAAATTGAACAACTTAATCATCAGTTGAACAACTTCAAGTTCAGAGTGTGATTCATACAATTCCTTTAGCTTCTTTAGGGCTTCAAAGGAATTTGAAAATGGAGAAATATGTCGACTCACCTCTTCATGCGCTGATGTTGCAATCAAGGCATAGGCCTTGTTGTTCTTGTTTTCCCAACTGAAAATCTCCTTATCTAAAGTGGGATTTTCAGATTCATTGTCTCCTTCTTCACAAATCCCTTTCCACAACTCATTGAAAATTGTAGGTTTTAATCCTGTACAAAAATTTTCTGCATATGAATTCTAAAAACAGAAAATAAATAATGGCGAGAGCATAAAACATAAAACATATATACACAAAGATTTCCACTGGATCCCAAAACCGAGACTACTAGATTGGCTTTTCATTATATTCCTTTCAATGTTACAATACATATACATACATGTCAAAGCATCCATAAACCCCAATCCATTAACCTTGGATTAGAACATAACCGTAGTTCCCTTAACCAGATCTACAAAACACCATGGGTAGAAAACCATCATGCCCAAAACCATGTGCGAAAACCATGCACAAAACCATAGGTAGGTCAGCCCACCTAGTATAAGGTCCAAAAAAAATTTCCCTAGGGTAATGTGCCTGCTGCAATGAATGGAGGGGACTATCGCCCCCCTTGTGACCCCCCCCCCCCACACGTGGACATACATGTCAAAGCATCCATAAACCCCAATCCATTAACCTTGGATTAGAACATAACCGTAGTTCCCTTAACCAGATCTACAAAATACCATGGGTAGAAAACCATCATGCCCAAAACCATGTGCGAAAACCATGCACAAAACCATAGGTAGGTCAGCCCACCTAGTATAAGGTCCAAAAAAAATTTCCCTAGGGTAATGTGCTTGCTGCAATGAATGGAGGGGACTATTGCCCCCCTTGTGACCCCCCCCCCCCCCACACGTGGAGATAGTTGTGGAAATAATATAACACACACCTAACATTCTCCTACTTGTTGTTTTCTTTCCATGGGGGACCATAGGAGAGATTAGTCATTGGTCTAGCCATGCAAGCCCATTATTTCTCTACACCTAGAGAAATTCTCAGTGCTCACAGACTTTGTCAATGCATCTATAGTATTCTTCAAAGTGTCCACCTTTACCAGCAACACCTTTTTGTCCTCAATCATATCCCTTACAAATTGATATTGAACATCAATGTGCTTTGTCTTTGAATGATAAGCAAGGCTCTTTGCCAAGAAAATTGCACTTTGGTTTTCACAGTATATCCTTATAGCTCGTTGTACTAACCCCATACTTGACACAATATCTGCAACCAAACTTCTTCCTTGCTTGCATGAGTGGATACCATGTATTTTGCCTCTGTAGTTGAAAGTGCTACTATAGACTGTCTCTTACTCATCCAACTGACTGCACCTCCAAATAAGTTAAACACATACCCACTTGTATATCTTATTTGATCCATATCTCTAGCCTAGTCTGCATCAAAAAAACCATGGATGTCCAAAGCTCTATCCAATCCTGGTCTTCCTTGGTAGCACAGACCATAATCAGTAGTGCCATGCAAATACCTGAAAACCCGCTTCACTATTATCTAATGCTCCTTCCCTAGTTTTGACATAAAATTGCTCAATACTCCCACTGCATGTGCAATGTATGGTCTAGTACAGACCATTCCATACATTAGGCTACCGAATGCACTTGGATATGGAACACGGGAAATGTCCTCTTCCTCTTCTTGTGTCTTGGGACACTGTTTAGCAGATAACTTTACAACTTTAGGAATAGGAACCTTCATCGGTTTACTATCCTGCATATTAAACCTCTGCAATATTGTCTCGACATACTTCCTCTGGTTTAACTAGAGCTTCCTTTTTGTTCGATCTTGTTGAATTTCCATGCCCAAAATATAGTTTGCAGCAACAAGATCTTTCATGTCGAATTTGGAAGACAATTGGGTCTTCAATTCCTGGATAATTTCTTTGTTATTTCCAATTAGAAACATATCGTCCACATACAAGACCAAATAAATAACATGGTCACCAATTAATTTAAAATACACACAATGATTTTCTGTTCTTCTGGTGAAGCCAAGTCTCTGTATATATGTATCAAATTTCTAATACCACATCCTTGGTGACTGTTTTAACCCATACATAGACTTTTTAACCTGCATACTAGTTCTTTCTTACCCTTCACCGCAAAGCCTTCAGGTTGCTTCATGTAGATCTCTTCTTCCAGATCCCCATGAAGAAATTATGTCTTCACATCCATCTGTTCTACCTCAAAATCAAAAGCAGCAGCAACAGATAAAAGTAATCTAATAGAAGCTACCTTGGCAACAAGAGAAAAAATATCACCAAAATCAATTCCCGGCACCTGGGAATAACCTTTTGCTACCAACCGAGCTTTGTATTTCTCCACCTTGCCTTCTGCATTCATCTTCTTCTTAAACACCCATTTTCTTCCAATGGATTTCCTTCCAGCTGGAAACTCCACCAGATCCCAAGCCTCATTTTTGTGCAAAGATGCCATTTCATCAACCATGGCCTCTTTCCATAGTTTGTCATCCTCTAAATCTACTGCTTCCCTGACAGTTATGGGATCATCATCAGTGATAGATAAAGAAAAATTTGAATAGAAAGCAATTGGACTATACCTTTTGGGTTGCCTTCTTTCTCAAACTGATCTTCTTAGAATTGGATTTTGTGGCTATTCATCTTATGATTCCTCTTCTGTTGTAGAGTCTGATTCCTCCTCCTTTAGCTCAAACTCTATCTTATCAGGTTCCTTTTGTAGGACTTCATGTTTAATAACATCTTTCACCTCTCTAAACACCACATCGCGACTGTACAAAACCTTCCTTGTTTTTGGGTTCCAAAGCTTATAACCTTTTAAACCATCCTTTTACCCAATAAAGATGCACCTTTCAGATTTACTATCCAACTTGGTTCTTTTCTCCTTTGGAACATGTACATATGCATCACATCCAAATACTCTCAGATGTGAAAGAGAGGGTTTCTTACCAGTCCATACCTCTTATGGAGTCTTATCCTCTAACGTTGATGAAGGTGATATATTAACTAGGTAATATGCAGTCTCCACCGCCTCTACCCAGAATTCATGTCCTTACCCGACACCACTGAGTATGCTTCTTGCATTTTCCATCAACGTCATGTTTATTCTTTCTGCAACTCCATTTTGCTTAGGTGTGTATGGAGTAGTCTTCAATCATGCTATACCACACTTATTACAAAACTCTTCAAATTCCTTCTTGCAAAACTCTCCACCGTTATCTGTCCTCAACGCCTTTATCTTCTTCTTTGTCTGGTTTTCCACCAGAGCCTTAAATTCTTTAAACCTGTCAAAGACTTCATATTTCTTCTTGAGGAAATATATCCATTTATTCCTTGAGAAGTCATCTATAAATGATACATAGTACACAGACTTACCAAGTGATGGAATCAACACAGGTCCAAATACATCACTGTGCACAAGCTCTAATATCTGTTTTTCCCTCTTAGCATCAAAGGGGAAACTCACCTGATTCTGCTTCTCATATACACAATTTTCATAGAAATCAAAATCCAGAGAGAAATTAGACATACCTTCTACCATACCATTACCATGAAGTATTTAAAGGCCCTTCTCTCCAATATGTTCAAGCATTTGATGCCATAGCATGGTATTTTCTCCAGAGACCATTAGATTTTCTGCTCCACTTTTAGGAACCACGGAACTGTTGCACCCATCAATAACAATGTTACCCTGAAGCTTGTACAAAGTTCCAATCCAAAATCCCCACATCAATACCAGTGCTCCTCGAACCATATTGCAGGTATATTTCTCGAGCATTGTTTTTACACCTGCATCATCCATCTTGCTTATAGAAATCAAATTTCTGGTCAATGCAAGAATATTAAAAACACCTGGAAGTGTTCTAATCCTTCCACCTTCTAACTTCAACTTGACTTTTCCGCGACTGATGATTCTAGCCTTCCTGTCATCCCCTAAGAAGACATCACCACCATCATATTTATCATATTCTCAGACCCACTCCCTATGGGGAGTGAAGTAAAATGATGCACTTTAGTCAATCAACCATGCATCATGATCTACATGTGTACTTAAAGAAGAAGACAAGTACACATCTCCACCTTCATCTGAGGTGGTTTTCGCCTTTGCAGAAGGAGCATCATCAGATCCCTTTCCTTTCTCAGGAGCTTTAGATCTACAGTCCTTTTTGAAGTGCCCTTCCTTTCCGCATTTCCAGCACACCTTTATAGGTTTTCCTGGAGATTTAGATATCCCACTCGGGGATTTATTTTTGTTTTCGTTATGGGACTGTCCTCGTACAGACAAGGCATCACCATTTTGGCCCTCCATCTTTTTCTGTCTCATCTCCTTTGAGAGCAAGGATGTGACTATACTACAAGGCAATCACATTGCTATCTATTGCAACAACCAGACTATCCCACAAATTTGGTAGAGAACACAACAAACTGATGCACTTATCTTCATCTGAAATTCTTATATCAACAGATAACAACTAGCTTACCACAGTATTAAAGGTGTTCATATGCTCTGTCCGAGTCTCCATCCTTCATCCTCAGGTTATAGATATTTTTCCATAGGAACAATTTATTCACCAGAGACTTAGATTGGTACAAAGACCGTAATTTGTCCCACAAAGCCTTCACTTAAGCTTCCCATCATACATTCAACAATACTGAATATGAGATACAAAACCGTATTGTGCTCTTTGCCTTTCAATCCAACTTTGCCCAGTATTCATTTGACATTGTCGTTGGTTTAGTACCCAAATCTACCGTGATCCACTGATCTTTATCCACCAACAGATCCTCCATCTTGAGTTTCCACAACTCAAAACTTTGACCATTAAATTTCGCGATCTCTATCTTTCCACTGCTCGCCATCTTCTTTCACCACAAGAATCGATCCTGCAGATCTCCCATTGAATAGAGTCTACCACAAGCCCGAGCAAAACCCCTGAGCAGCAAAGGCATCCCCTTGAAGCCAAATCAACTCTGGTACCAAATGTAGGTTTTAACCCCGTACAGAAATTGCCTGCATACAAATTCTCAAAACAGAAAATAAACAATGGCGAGAGCATAAAACATAAAACAGATATACACAAAGATTTTCCCCTGGATACCAAAACCGAGACTACCAGATTGATTTTTCATTATATTCCTTTCAATGTTACAACACATATATATACATGTCAAAGCATCCATAAACCCAAATCCATTAATCCTAGATTAGAACATAATCGTAGTTCCCTTGACCGGATCTACAAAATACCATCATGCCCAAAATCATGTGTGAAAACCACACACAAAATCATAGGTAGGTTTGGCCACCTAATATAGGGTCCAAAAAGAAACTTCCCCAGGGCGTTGCCCCAGACCCTGTAGAGGTGGGCTACCGCCCTCCCCTGCTGCACCCGACACAACGAACAGGGGGGGCTATCCCCCCCCGCGCATGGGGATATTCATGGAAAAAATATAACACACACCCAACAAAAATGAGGGTGTGTTTTATCTTCTAGGACTACTCAGGATAGTTCTCTTTTCTAGAGAGAACCACTCCCACAATGGAAATTAGTGAATGCATCATAAAAAAACTGATTTGTGCCAAAAATAATTATAGTAATTGCAAGTCTTTGTAATAAAAATAATTGGCTATCTTCAAAAAAAATCTTCAGCTAAGAGTGTAGGCTCTCAATATTCCTCCATACACCATACAATTTCATGGCTATCAAAAAAATACCACATGCCATATTCATATAAGCAATATCCCATATAACATATGGTCTTCAAAAATATCAACGTACTCTCTTTCCTTCATACCACACACACACATACATATATATACTCCTATGGTAATATAATACAATTCTAACGCATATATGAATCCACCATTTTTAATATGACTATAAGTCCTCTAAAAAAACTCAACTCATATATAAAATCAATCTTCTTAAGTTAGTCTTCTTACACTTATCACATGGACACATGAAAAAGTATTAAAAAATTCAACACAGAGCATATCAGTCAAACGTAGATGAGGAATCAGTCCACAACCCGGTTACCAGGATGACAGTCACAACACAACCAAAGTGAAGATAATTTCTAGCCAGTTGTATGCTCTTTATAGCCAATAGTCACTTCATAAAATTAGTCCCTTAGTGAGGTAGATTTAGCTTCACCCTCAAAATTTTATATGGCTCTCAACAGTGATAAAATTTCGTCCCTTCAGCCAGAAACTCTTCTCAGAAGTAAGTTGATTCTTCTGACGATAAGGGTATTTGTCCTTTGTTCCCATAGAATGACGTCCAGACTGTAGCAAATAGATGCACTAATAAAAGAGGGAGATTAGATTTCCTTTAAGGGAGAACTGGTGCCATTAGAAACCAGAACTCGACCTTGTCTCTTTTCCCAAAATACGACCTCTATTCTCAAGATTCGGTAAGTAGAACTTGAAGAAAATGATGCCATGAACAATATAGCAGAATGGACATGGAGTTTAACACATTTCAATGCATGACATTCAATGCACAGAGCAGCATCCATCGTACACAAAAAACTGACAAGGAGAGCGTTCAATATTAAGACGACAAAGCATTCAATAGACAAAGAATATGGCAGGGATTTTAGGAGTTACAAGAAGTATAAATTTAAAATTGGGAGCTAGCTCTAATACCATGTTAGGCTAAGAGGTAACTCCACAAATTGAATTGTGCTTTGCATTAAGAGGGAACATGGATATATAGATGGAGGGGGAGACTATCGAGTTTCATCTCTCAATATATCTTCGTCTTCCAATTCTCTTTATTTTGCTATTTACAATATTTATATGGATTTACCTAATCCCAAAGATTAGGTGTCAACATTTTTATTTATTTATTTATTTATTTTTATTTTTTTCGGGTTGGTTCATGGACACCCGTGGTCATTGGGCGACCGCTACGTCCACCAAAAATATCTGAGCTTGATCAAGGGTATCAAGCCCCACAGCCAATAGCTAGGCCTAACCCCAAGGGATTCAGGGAGAATTGACCCTGTGACCTCCTGAACGACGAGGCACTTATTTGACCAGTTGAGCTAACCCTTGGGGCTTATTAGGTGTGTGTGTGTGTGTGTGTGTGTGTGTGTGTCTCTCTCTCTCTCTCTCTCTCTCTCTCTCTCTCTCTCTCTATATATATATATATATATATATATAATAAAAATAAAAACAACAAGTAATAAAATATTGAAAAATTAAATAAAAATTAAAAATTAAAAAATTTAGAAAAAATATTATTTTGTTTTATTTTATTTTTATTTTATTTTTTTATTTTTATTTATTTTATTTATTTTTATTCTTTTTAGCTTGGAATGCCTCATGAGACCTTGCCCGGGCGATAAGGAATGCAAGGGGGGCTAGGGTAGGTGATGTGCCCACTCCCCCATCCCTCCGTGTGGCCCTTACTGCCCATGTTGGGGCTCACGATCAATTCCCAGAATTGACTGTGACTTGTGCGGGCTAGCTCATGGTCGATTCCCAGAATTAGTCATGAGCATCCACTGCACAACTCACACTGGATTTTGGGAATCAATCATAAGCCCCCACTTGGGCAGTAATGGCTGGGGGAGTGTGCATGCCGCTCCCCCAAACGTCCTCACCGCCCTTGTCGCAAGGGTATGGGCTCAAGGCCAATTCCCGAAATCGGTTGTGAGTTGTGTAGTGGTTGCTCAAGGCCAACTGGCTCGTTGCCTCCCCCATCCCTCCCCGCAACTCTTACTACCCGGGCGAGGGCCGATGAGGCATTCCAAGCCAAAAAAAAATAAATTATTTTTATGTATTATATTTGTCTTTATTTTTTAATTATTTTAATATATTGTATGCTTTTTTTATTTGTTAATTTATTATTATTATTTTAAATTATGTATTTTAAGTGGGATATTTTTTTTGTTTTTTGTTTTTTTTTTTGTTTTCTAATCTCTTTTTTTTTAGAATTTGTTCTTTCTTAATTTTTTAGTGTCTAATTTTTTTTCCCATATAAGTTATTTTTTTGAATATATTTTGTTTGATATTTTTTTTTGGGTTTTTTTTGTTATTATTATTATTATTTTGTTTCATTTTGTTTTTTCATTTTTCATTATTAATCTAAAAAATTGTTACATTTTGTTTTTTCATTTTTCGTTATTAATCTAAAAAATTGTTACACTTTGTTTTTTCATTTTTCGTTATTTATATAATTTTATTTTTTTACACCTTTTTTTACACTAACAAACCATCCCCACTATGTGCTAATTTGTTCATTTATTTTTAAGTTTATGGTTACAAAGGATCAAGTTTGTCCCCAATGTGTGTCAATTCATTGTTGATTTCAAAATTTTGATCGCAATGGGTCAAGTCCACCCCAACTGTTTGTCAACTTGATAGTTGATTTTTAAATTTTATTTGCAATGTGTCATGTAATCTTAGGTAATGATTTTGAAAGAGCTATACATTTAGCATTTAAAAAAAATACTCTTGGTATAATGACTCTTTGATTTATGTATTCATTTTTCAGGATTTTTTTAGTTACGATATTTAGTTTTAATTCAATGACTAAAAAATTTCGAAATTTTAAGGGTTTTTGGAATTGTGATATTTTACCTTTAACACCATGGTAAAAAAATGTCGTAATTTTAAGGTTTTTCGGAGTCATGATATTTATCTTCAACATCATGGTTGAAAATTGTTGGGATTTTAAGGCTTTTCAGAGACATGATGTTTGATCTTTAACATCATGCCTGAAAATTGTTGGAATTTTAAGGTTTTTAATAATCATGATATTTTATCTTTAACGTTATTGCCAAAAAAATGTTGAAATTTTACCCTGAAAAAAAGTGTTGTTTCAGAATCAACACTTTCCATTTTCAGGGTGTTTGTTCATGTTTTTTGCGCAAAAAAAGGTTGGTTTTTACTGTCATAAAAAATGTTGAAAATTTAGCCCCCCCACACCCCCCACCCCCCCCCCCCCCCCAAAAAAAAAAAAAATATCGTTCTAGCATATAACTATTCATTTTTGGGTTTTTTTTTGAAGTATTTTGGCCAGAGTTCTCATTTTGAGACTACAGTTCTTGTTAGATTGGTAACATTGTTTTAAGTGGGCATGTGATTTCAACCATTGTGTCCCATTGATCTTGTAATGGCTCTTGCAACTACACATGCATAATCTGCACATGTAAAATTCAAAGTCGATAAAACCGCAAAGTTTATTGAATGCATTTACCACATCCACCAACATGTTCGTGAATCCTAGATAAAGCCAATGCCAAGTAAAAACAACGTCATGATCATCATCGGGTACCACATAAGTTTCAAGTGGGTGACAAGGTTTGGTTGCATTTGCAGAAATAACTCATTGCCGGAGCCCATTGGAAACTTCAACCACTTCGATACGGACCTTAAACCATCACCAAGGCTGTGGGTGACAATGCTTTCGAGCTAAATATCCCTCCATTCTTTATCCTTCACCCAATATTCAATGTGGACTTCCTTCGGCCATAATTTCCACCATTGTTCAACACCTTAGACATTTTTGAGCAGTTGACACCAATAGAGCTCAACCCAGATTGCATTGAACAAACCAAAACTTATTAGATCATGGAAAGACAAACTATAAACACTCACCAATAGAGGATTCAACTGTATCAACTTGTCAAATCCGACCAGCTCTTGTACTAAGGAAAGAGGCTCACTAGGGACCAAGTTCAGTAGAAGTTTCCTCACCTCATGGAGGCACTCAACGCAATGGGGACCATTATTTTCTAAGGGGGGAGGACTGACCCTGGTGGATATTGGTGGCCATCTGCCTATTCCATTTGACTCCCAACATTATTTTCTATCAGTTTCCTATTTTTCAACACAACTACCTATTTCAATAGTTTTCTGTTTTTGACAGTTTTCGTGTTTTGAAGTTTTGGAGCCATTTTGAGGCTCCAAATGGCATTTTCTAGGGAAATGGGCAAGTATGTGTCTTTGGATGAATTTTTCAATCGAATTTTTTTGTCCTTCAATATACCTTTCTAACAGGCTATCGTTTGTGCCAAAAGAGGATCGTATGCCAAAGTTATGACCTCGAGAAGTTGACTTTCCAACTAACCCCATCAGGACCCCAACCTTTTGACACTTCATCTCCTAGGCTTAGGTTTTTGGATGTTTAGGGTTTCTCAATGTTTCTTCATGATAGAAAGGCCTTTGAGCTTCATTGTAACACAATTTAGAAGGCATGTAGCCACCACATCTCTTCTCAGAGATAAACTACCATTACCCAAACTAGTTTGTTTCCTTTCTACATATAAACAATTTCATTACTTTCTATTTATTAATCAAAGTTTTGTTTCATTGTATCTATGTGTTTTTGTTTAAATATGTATTACATTTCGTTCTTGAATAAGTTGGGATCAGTGGTATAATAATGATCTTCTCTTTCTCTATTTTTATGTGCATGTCCCCAACAAGATTAGGGTATAAGGAGTTGGGACTTGAATTGGTTGAACCATTGCAAGACCGGCCTTGCTGACCTTGACAACCTCCCATGGTGGAAGAAAAGAAAGACGAGGGAGAAAGAGATCCTTTAAAATTGTTCCTTGAAGAGTTGCTTGTGTAACAAAGGAACAAGATGATGGATATTTTTTCCCAGATCCTTCGACGGACGCAAGTGGGTGAAGCATCTTCATCCAATAGTCACTTCAAAGGCATCACCCCCTTTAAGAAACAAGTTAACTTTGACATTCCTATATTTGAAGGTTGAATAGATGTAAAAACGCTAGATAGATGGCTAAATCTGTTGGAAGGATAAATTTCGATTCATAATTTTTCCAATAGGGAAAATATTATTTTTGCATTCCTCAAGGCCACCCCCCATGTCAAGGAATGGTGGGAAACTTACTCTGAGCAGAGGGATGAGGAGGGACCCTTACTAGTTTCAGTCGTACCCTCTTGGAATTATTTCCAAGAGCTTCTTTCTTGTTAGCGTAAGTAATATCTAAACGGGAAAGCAGCGATTGAGAAGCGGGTAGGTTCTCATCAAGGAACAATATTACCCTCTCAGAAGATATGAATACAAGTACATAAAATGTACCACACTATGACAATAAAGTGACCAAGATGTGCTGGAGTTCATGAATAATTTTCATACCCTCTGCATGAAGTTGGGTATCAAGGACTCTGAGTGGTGTCTAGTGCTCTAATACCATGGTTGTTTTCACAAATACATCCAGGCAGAAATTAAGTTCCTAGACATCTTCTCACTCGGCACCGTGTACCGATATGCTGTCAAGATGTTATGAAACCAGCTCAAGAAAAGATAGAAAAGATAGATCAACGCCTTAGAATTCAGCCTCTTCGAGGGGGCAACCTCCTTTACATTACATAAATGAACAATTCTTGGATGATACAAATGACAAAACCTCCTTTCTATATATAGGAGTCTAAGGAGTCACAATATAATCTAGACGACCTAACAATAATAATATAAAGCCACAAAAATAACAATAGAGGGATTCTATGGGGCACAGAAATAACAACATGGGGGTAATAGGGGCACAACAATATAAATAAGGGGTATAACTACAATAGTAATGGGGTAATCACTAGTATTATAGGGACCCAACATGCCCCTCTCCTTCAAAAAAGTGTTGTCCTCAACGCTTGAGTAGTTCTGGATACTTTTGCATAAAATTCTCATCCTCCCATGTGGAATCTTCAGTGGATAAGTTCTTCCACTTGATAAGATACTCTGAAATTGATCGATTTCGTAGCTGTTGAGTTCCTGTTTCTGTGACTGCTTCCGGTTCCAATATAATTTTTCCTTCCTCGTCAAGTTCTGGCAATATTGTTTGAACTGGGAGCTTGTCACCTATAACCTTCTTTAAACATGAAACATGGAAAACTGGGTGCAATCGAGAAGCTGCAGGAAGCTCCAATTTGTATGCCATAGTACCAATCTTTTGCAACACCTTGTGTGGACCATAATACTTTGGTGATAATTTATTATCCTTCTTAGCTTGCTTTAGGGACATTTGCTTATATGGTTGTAGCCGTAGGAATACCCAATCACCTACATCAAAACTTCTTTCACTGCGATGTTGATCTGCCTGTTGTTTCATTCTATTTTGTGCCAACACAAGGTTATCCTTTAAGAGTTGGAGGACTTGTTGTTGATGTTCGATGTGATGTTCCACTGCTTGAACCTTAGATTTTTCTCTTAAATATGATGTGATGGATGGTGGTTGATACCCATAAAGTGCCATAAATGGGGTCATTTTTGTTGCTGTATGGAAGGAAGTTTTATACCACCATTCAGCCAGAGGCAACCATTTGACCCATTGTGTCTGTTTATCAGATACAAAGCAACGAAGATATCCTTCCAAACATTTGTTTACTATCTCAGTTTGCCCATCAGATTGAGGATGATAAGATGAGCTATGAGCTAACTGAGTACCAAGACAAGAAAATAATTCTGTCCAAAAATTTCCAGTGAAAATGGGATCTCTGTCACTTACAATAATCTTTGGGTTTCCATGTAGCTTTTGAATTGTTTCCATAAATGCAGTAGAAACTGTACTGGCTTTAAATGGATGTGATAATGCACAAAAGTGTGCATACTTGGTAAGTCTGTCAACTACCACCATGATGACACTCTTTCCCTCAGACTTGGGTAAACCTGTGATAAAATCCATTGAAACCTCCTCCCAACGTTGGCTTGGAATGGATAAAGGTTGTAATAGACCCTATGTCTTAATTGTTTCAACTTTATTTTGTTGGCAAACCAAACATTCTGCCACAAACTTTTGAATATCTGATTTAAGGCCATCCCAAAAAAATTCCTTCTTAACCCTGTGGTAAGTTTTTAAAAATCCTGAGTGCCCTCCTAAGGGAGAAGTGTGCAATTCCATAAGAATCTTTTGTTTTAGCTGGGAATTCTTACAGAGGTATAAGCGATCTTTGTACCATAATGAATCATTTTGCCAGCTAAATGTATCAGACATACTGGAATCTTGTTGTAGCTTTCGAATAAGTGCCCACACTTCTTCATCATTCTTCCATTCCTCCCTTGCTTCGTTTATCCAATCTGGTTGGATAATAGAAATGGCGCACAACAATGCTTCCACATCCTCATCCTTTCTTGAGAGTGCATCTGCCACCACATTTTGCTTCCCTTTTTTGTAGATGATTTCAAAGTCATAACCCAACATCTTTGTGACCCACTTTTGTTGCTCTTCAGAGGATAATCTTTGTTCTAAAAAGTATTTAAGGCTATCATGATCCGTTTTTACCTTGAAGTGTCTTCCCATTAGGTAGGGTCGCCATTTCTTAAGTGCATGGAGTATTGCCAACATTTCCTTCTCATAAATAGCTTTGCTTAAAAACTTTCCCTTGATTGGACGACTTTCAAAAGCAATGGGTCTTTCATCTTGCATTAGAACAGCACCAATTCCATTTCCTGAAGCATCACATTCCACAATAAAGGTTTTTGTGAAGTCCGGTGTAGCTAAGACCGGTGCTTGGCACATTGCCTCTTTAAGATGTTCAAAGGCCTTTGTTGCTTCCGGAGTCCATGAAAATGCATCTTTCTTCAATAATGTTGTTAGAGGTGCTGCTATTCTCCCATAATTCTTAACAAACTTGCGATAATACCCTGTCAACCCAGAAATCCTCGCAGATGCTTTATGGATGTGGGGATTTTCCATTCCTTAATGGCTTTAATTTTGCTAGGGTCTACCTTAACTCCTTCATGAGATACAATATGACCCAAATATTCCACCTCCTGGACTCCAAAGAAACATTTGGATCTTTTTGCATATAATTGTTTCTCCTCCAATAGTTGTAGCACCCTGTCAACATGTTCAACATGATCCTTCCAAGACTTGTTGTAGATTAGTATATCATCAAAAAATACTAACACAAATTTTCTAAGGAATGGTTTGAAAATTGAATTCATCAAACCTTGAAATGTTGAAGGTGCATTGGTAAGGCCAAAAGGCATGACCAAAAATTCATAATGACCCTCATGAGTTCTAAATGCCGTTTTCGGAATGTCTTCAATCTTCATTCTGATTTGATGATATCCCGAACGAAGATCCAACTTGGTGAAGTAAATTGATCCATGCAATTCATCCAGTAATTCATCAATGACAGGAATGGGGAACTTATCTTTAATAGTGAGCTTGTTGAGCTCCCTATAATCCGGACACATGCGCCATGATCCATCCTTCTTGTGCACCAATACTACTGGAGCAGAGAAAGAACTTTGACTTGGTTGAATTATACCAGCCTCTAGCATTTCTGCAACCATACGTTCAATTTCACTTTTTTGGACATAGGGATATCTGTACGGCCTGATGTTTGGAGGAACACTTCCTGGAATCAGATGAATAGCATGATCATGATCACGCATAGGTGGGAGACCTTTGGGAGTCTCAAATACCTTGGAATGATTGTCCAGGACTTTTTGGAGATCTGGAGAAATAGATGATTCCAATGTGGAAACATCTAGCGAACATAATTGTGCAATTACACCTCTTTGCTCCTTTTTTAGAAGCTTTGTCATACCATTAGAGCTGATTATCTTTCCTGGTTTCCCTGCAATACCCCTTAATTCAACTTCCTTTCCTTCCGTAGAAAATTTGATGAAAAGTTCTTGAAAATTAAAAGCTATTGTACCCAAGGATTGTAGCCATTGGACTCCTAGTACAACATCAACACCTCCCATTGGAATGGAAAGCATTGGGCTAGTCAATACATATTCTCCCATGGATAGCTTGATATTATGGCACTTTCCAGAGCAATTTATTGTTCCTCCATTTGCAATCATCACTTGACACTCTGGTGCTGGATATAGGAAGCAATTCAATTCTTTTGCTACCCTACAATGAATAAAATTGTGGGTGCTTCCTGAATCAATCAACACTATTACCTTTTTCTTCTTGATTTGTCCTTCTATCTTGATGGTTTGAGGAGTGGTAATTCCCGCCAATGCATTACAAGATATGGTCGGATTTATTTGTTCTTCATCTAGGCTTTGTTCCTGGAGTATATCTCTTCTTTTGACCTTTCTTGCTCCTTTTCTTCTTCCTCTTCACAATCTATGTAGAATAATTTCTTCTCAGCACACTTATGACCTTTAGTGTATTTGCTATCACAACTGTAACAAAGCCCTTTTGCTCTTTTTTCTTCCAATTGTTGTGGTGTCAACCTTATAGGTTGTGGAAGACTAGGGGCAACAACACTTCCGTCTTTATAGTTGTGAGTGGTATGCTTCCTGGTTGCCATAATTTTGCTTTCCATTTTTCTTGCTAACCTGAATGCCTTCTCTAATGAATCAGGTTCCCAAAGGCGAACATCATGTTGGATATTATCCTTTAAAGACCCTATGAACACATCAATCCTATGCTCCTCTGGAATATCTTTTACCCTTATGTTCAATTTTTGGAACTCCTCAATGTGCTCCATTATTGAACCCTTTTGTTTGAGACTTATCAATTGGCTAAAAAAAGTGTTGCTTTTTGTATCTTCATAATGTGCTATCAATTCTTCCGTAAAAATTGCCCAAGTGATAAATTGTTTACGAGAGCAAAGCCATTGATACCATACAAACTGATTTGGTTCCAAATATACAGTTGCCATACGTACCTTTTGTGTGTTTTGCACATTATTGAGATCGAAGAATTGCTCCATCTGTAATATCCATGTGGCGGGATCCTTGCCATCAAACTTCCTCATATCGATTTTTGGAATATGGTGGGTCTTCGATCCAACATTAGAGTCTATGGAATCATGATTAACATTTCTTTTGTTCACATCATGAGTTTCCTTTACAACCTTTTCACCATTAGTAAGTATTTCTTGTAGAAAATTTGTCAAATCTGTCTTCAAATCTGCCATGTCTGTCTTCAAATCTGCCATGTCTCTCTTCAAATCTGTCTTCGAATCATCCATCTTAGCTTCCATGCCCTTTATCTTAGATTCCACGCCATTTATCTTAGCTTCTGTTAGCTTTTGTGAGCGTGACATTTGTTGCACTTGTTCTTGTAATTTTGATATATCATGTAGCATTTCTTCCTCTTCTTCATGAGTCATGCTAGAGCTTTCAGGTTCCTTACTAGGTGTTTGCATTTTCTTTCCTCGGGGCATCAGTTACCGATAATAATGCTTTACTATGCCCTTTGAATTCCGTTAAACCAAGCTTACACAAAAATTTAAAAAAAACTACACACCTTTTTTCACTTTGTAGAAGCCTGATATTGAATCTGATGTATCTCTGTAATTTTGGATCATCCAGTTCTGAAATTGCGACTTGTAGTAGCCTTCTACGTCCTCTTTCCAATGCCACAAGTCTGACCCAAATTGGATTCTCCAAGGAAGAGTTATGTGAAATCTCCCACAGTGACTTTCTTTTAGACTAGTTCAGTAGAGCGAACTTGTACGATGTGCCACGAGTCACTGTTTCAACCTTTGGATCTAAAACACGCATACAAGAAACTACAGTCTATCCTCTTTCTGTACCTTCTTACGAAATTTCAATCCGATCCCCAGAGAGAAAGTTATGACGATTTTTCCCAGGTCACCTGTTTTGAATGTAATTCAGGAGTCTGCAAAAAGACCAACTTCCTCAGATCATATCTCCGCAAATATCACGCGAAAAGCTCTGAAATTCGGACCCAAGGTTCAGCACGATTTCTTCTCAAATGGGTTTTTTTTGCGACTTCTGAAACGTCACAGAAAAAAAGTTATAGCGAAAATTCCACGATGACCTGTTTGGAGCAGCGAAACCCTAGAATCCAAAGCTCTGATACCAAATGTTATGAAACCAGCTCAAGAAAAGATAGAAAAGATAGATCAACGCCTTAGAATTCAGCCTCTTCGAGGGGGCAACCTCCTTTACATTACATAAATGAACAATTCTTGGATGATACAAATGACAAAACCTCTTTTCTATATATAGGAGTCTAAGGAGTCACAATATAATCCAGCCGACCTAACAATAATAATATAAAGCCACAAAAATAACAATAGAGGGATTCTATGGGGCACAGAAATAACAATATGGGGGTAATAGGGGCACAACAATATAAATAAGGGGTATAACTACAATAGTAATGGGGTAATCACTAGTATTATAGGGACCCAACACAAGATCAAGCAAAAAATTTAAATAGAAGAAGCGAGACTTTGGATCTGCGAATCCAAAGCAGGGAAAATGCACCCCCAAACCCTAGACCAAGGGTAAAAGCCAAGATGGAGGAATACAGGAAAACCCATTAAAGCCACAAGAAAAGAATAACATGACAAAGAGGAATCAGGACATAAGAAAGTGGTGGGAGTTCCACAAGAGTCCCACTCACAACACAAATGAGTTTCACGCCAAGCAATCACTGGTGGTTGAGCTAAAAGCTTCAAAGTCAGATGCATGTTCCGAATCTGAGCCAGAACCTGACAAGGAGAAACATATTATTGATGCATAACCCAGTGCCACTATTTCCACCACCAATACAAAATATTGAGCCCAAAGATCTAGAGGAGGGGGAGCGTCTCTTCCACTCACATATGTGGGTGAAGGGTTCCTCATTGTAGTTCATTGTCGATAGTGGAAGTCAAAATAACTTCATCTCAGCAGAGTTAATTAAGTGGCCGAGCCTACCAACAAAACCAAACCCACAACCATACACCATCAAGTTACTCCATGTTGTCTTAGTGGGGCCTGACCCGATTCAAAGGTGATTTAGCCAAGCAAATCCTAGTACTACCGGCCCTTTCCGAAACAGTCCGCGGAGTGGGGAATGAGGTCTCACCCGATGTAGTATGGGAGGGTGCTAGAACTAGTTTTCCACACCCTTGGGATGTCTGATGGGCTTCTGGAGGTTTGCGGTCTGACCTGTCGTTGTGCGCACTTGCGATCCCTTCGTGACCTATGGTGCGGCTTCCGCGCAGCCCTACTCGGGGCATGACCCGTATAATACCCAAGTTCCTCGCTAATTAACTGATTACTTAACTTGTGTGTGTAATATTTATGGTTATTATAGCATATTCAACATTCATATCAGTGCGCGCGATACATAAACAAAAATAAACATAAAGAAGATAATGCACAACAATTACACAGAATTAGGAATCAACTTCTCTTTATTAGCTTTTTGTCCCGATTACAGACTCGACTCCGCCCTGCGCACTTAGCTGTAGGGGTTCGTGCACTCAGCTATGGACTCTACTAGGCCTCTGCACACTCAGCTGCAGAGCCTCTTCCTACTACTACAACCCAAGACACTTAGAATTCTACGCTAAGCTCGAACCATTCCTTCGCTACTCTCTCTATTTATCACTCCCTTTACAACTTAGAGCCTCTCTCTATTAAACAATCACATGGTCTGCAGACCATGGGTAGGCCGGCTTTACACTAGTTTACAATACAATGTTTAGGGCGCACAACCCTATGACTCAATTGTACACTTCGCGCTCCGTGCCCGCAATTCGTGGAATTTTACAACATCTTTGACCAAAACTTGGGCTTTGAGCCCCAAAACCTGTTGTGGGGGGATTCCACGCCCAACAGGCCCCTAACACAATCATCGTGACTCGTCCTGAGTCACTCTACTGGTGGAACGATCTTGGCACGAAGGCCCTCCAAGCGATCCTGTGCTGCTCGGAGGTCCGCGACGCACTGTTCTGCAGTTTGCTGGATTTTCTCCACTCTCTCGGTTGAAGTCTCGCTGTCAAGGGAAACTCCCTGCCTTAAGGTATGCATTGCCTTCATTTGTGCGAGTTTTCCTTCGATGTCTGTAGTGATGAGGAAGACCTCATCAATCCAAGGCTGGACGTGCTTTTTAGGGACTACCTATTTTTGCCGCGCGACATCCACCTATTCCTTCAACGCCTTTGCCTGTTGTAGCTTTGAAAGACGTTGGGTCAGGACAACTGTCTGCGCTGTTCCACGCACACTGTCATACTGCACTTAAAGCTCCCACGCCTTTATTTCCAGGCACTGTATGTTGGGGTCCTCTTGTAATGAAGTGAGGACTGCGAAGGATTCTTCCAACATAGCGGTGCAGTTCTGTACTGCCTGTCCTATTTCCTTCAGCCCTTTTTGAATGGCGCCAGCACCCTGTTCCCTAACTTTTGGGGGCATAGAGGACTATGCCTTTAACCACAACTCGGCAATCTAAAGGTTGATGTCCAGTTGTACCCTCGTTTCTTCCTCCTTTGCCTCGCAGAATCCACTGGCTAATTTGTGGATTCGCACTCCAACTAGTAGGTTTGTCGTGATTTCTAGCTCTGGAATGCATTGACATGCTTCCTCTACCATTTTCTCCAGCTACTGCTTCTGCACAAGCACTTCATCGCGCTAGAGACTAAGCTGCTCAATGTTGATTCTGTGTTCGCTGAGCATCTGCACTGCGCATCCTTCCCTAGTGCGGAGTTATGTTGTTGCTCCGTCCTGCAGCTGATATAATGTATCCCACGGAAGGGCAGCCAAGTTTAGGCCAAGTCCCTTGATCTTGCCCACCACGGCTCTATCCTCCTCACTTTCCGCTGTTAGTGCTCCTTTTGGCAGCACTATAGTGTTGTCCATTCTTGCGCACAACAGCTGCTCTGCTGCTGATGTACCTGCGGCACTGTAGGCGATGACTGTTCCTTCTTGGGGGGCCCACACCTAAAGTTCCTGCAACTGCGCCCTTAGGGCCCCAAACACATTTTGTTGCTCCGTCATAGCTTCCTGGAGCACTTCCCGGGTGACCTCGCGAACAATTTCGCTGATGTCATAGAAGTCACCCTCTGTCAATGTAATGGGCCCGATGTCTAATTTGGAAGCTTTGGCCTTCTTTTGTGGACCTGACCGCTTTGTGACGTGCGACGGTTTCAGTTGAGTGGACGTTGTGCTCGGGTTCGTGCCTTCTGCTGTATCTGGTCCCTATCTTGTAGACATGTCCTGGCCTCCTTCCTCCTGTGTCGCTGTGGCCCCTGTTGCTTGTGCTGCTGCTACTCTTTTGGCGGCCTTTGCCTGTTCTGTGGCTGCCTTTGCTGCTTCGCGGGCGGCCCTTACCTCCACGGTCGCTTGTTCATTGTGCCTTTGCTGGGCCAACTTCGTGACACACAACTTGGTTACATCCTTCTGCTTCTGTGCTACTGTTCTATCCTTTTCTGCCAGATCCAAGGCGCGCCACTCGGGAGGCCATGAGTCGAGCACGGAGAAGATGGCATCATCAATTGCAATGAAAGGAAGCTTGGTCTAGTTTTGCGCCAGATCCTTGCGCACCTTGATATACACATTGTGCATATCCGCCTTGAAGTCTACAAAGCTCCGCAGACTATTGTACATTGTGGGGGATAGGCGCGGCCTTCTGTTAATCCACATCTGGATGCTCGCCTCCATGAGCACCTAGAAGATCTTAGTCTTGCGGATCTGCGTGGTGTCCTTCGTAGCTCAGAGTGACGCATATTTTGTAGCCTTTGGCAAGTCCCGTTCAATATGAGGGAACTGACTATCCTTAGGCAGTTCCCTTGTCACCAGTAAGATAGACAAAAGTAGCCACGCGTAGTGGAAGGTCTTGCCCTGCTCTTGAGTTTCCTTGCAATTGGTTAGGAATTCTTCATAGAGGAATTCGACCCAGTTGAATTGGACCCCCTCCGCGCATTGTTCTACAAGCACAATGACCGTTGCTGGTACCTCGTCTCTGTGACATTTTCTCATCACCTTCTTGGCCAGAAGTTGGGTGGCTACACACACCCCTTTTTCTTTAATGCTACTGATTACGTAGCCTCTCTTCTTCTTTTCCAATTTGTACTTTTTCTTCATGGCCTCTACGAGCGCCAAATCTCCACGGGGTCCTTTCCCTTACATGGAAGCCGAGAAATCCTGTGAATAAGCTCCATCATGATGGGAATAGGCTTCTCCAGCCATAAGTACCCATCGTGCACTAGGCAAAGCAACTGCCTGATGACAAAGATCGTGATTGGTGCGTGGTGAAAATGCGGAATCCATAGTAGGTGGAGTAGCCTGACCTTCTCCACACTGCGCAGCCATTTCTACAGCTCTAACGCTGTAACTGACCCCTCCCTGCTCTGTTTCATGAGGTTCTTCATCTGTAAATGTGGGAACGTTTCGCTATCCATGAGGTCCCAGTCTTCAAATTTCATGGTGGGCACGCGGCCTAGAGCCAAACCTTCAAACAGAATTCCATCTGGGAGGAGCAGGGTTTGGAGTGTGCTCTTAGTGGCATCCAAATCCTTGGGTACCTTAGCTTTCCCTTTCCGCTGAGGGACGTACTCGGGAAGTTTTGTTGTAGTGTCATCGACTGGATGTATTCTTCCATTTCTTCATCTGCATCTATCTCCTCTACAAGTGCCTGGAGGTCCTCCTCCTCATCATCTGTCTCAAGGTTGACAGCCTTGCCCTTTTCTTCCATGGAAAGTTTACCAAAAAGCAGATTTCATGGGGACATGCGGACTGGTCCCACTGCCTGTGTATCCTTCTTGGGCCTCAATGTCCGAGGTGATTTTAGAATTTCCTGCGCATCCCCCACCTGCACTGTAGGGCTCTGTGTGGCTTCCTCGACGATACTCTCTATAAAACCCACACCTCTCCTGGTAGTTATCATCTTGTTCCAACTGTCTATGGTTGTTGGTGAACTTGGGGGCTCAAATACCGCTTGGCGCTCAACACTCTATGCTCTTCGCAATAGCTCAAATCTCAAACAAACAAGTGTTGTCTTGTGGGTAGCCTTGAGAGTTTTATAGCGTCTTTTGAATTTGAAATTAATCGTTCCCCCCATTTCTGAGTCATTAATGCATTCTTGGTGGCAGATTGTCCCAAATCTAGCTCTTAATTCGTGTCTTAGTTGCCCGCCACCCACTCCCTTTTGCCTTAAATAGGACATCTCGTCATGAGCAACGACATCAATGGTTACTTCCCAGTTGACCTACGTAGCAGCGCAGCCCCCCGTGCGTAGGCATGAACCTTGTTGGGACTCAGAAATGTCATATTTTCATCCACCTTTTCCTTCACTATTCCTTACATTTCATCATCCCATTAACCTTTTATCATATCATTTTCATAAATACATTTGGGTTTCACCTTCTTATTTTCCATTTTATTCATTTTTGTATTACAAGTGAATTTATGATTAAATATTAGAGAATATACATATTTTTATATATATCTCAAGAATATGTGAGTTTTGTGATGTGTAGGAAATATGTGAAGAATTAATTCCAAGAGACTTCTCAAATATCTCCTCCACCATATTAAGGAGATAATTATTCAAGTCTATTCCTAAGGAGAAGATCATGGAAGATTTGGTTGGCATATCTTATCCAAGATATGTGAGAGATGTGTGGAGGATTCAAAGGGATCATATTTTGTAATAATGGGAAAGTAGTTGAGAGTGCTTGAGAGAATATTGGATATGTAATTATGAAATGGTTATCTTCTTCATGTATATAAGAGAGTGCTCTCTCCTCATTTTGAAGAATAGAGATTAGCTTTAAGAGATAGTTTTGTAATTAGGAGAAGGGGATTTTTAGCTTTGACTCATATTCTTTTATTGTTACACTCTCATGATTTGTTATTTGGTTCTTGTAATATAATTTAAGATATATTTATTGTTGTGAGCTCACATATGTTGTTTGTCATTCAAATTCTTCACATGTTGTATTGCTTTTCCCTTATGCAATTTCTTGCTTTTATAGTTAATGTTTCAATGCCTTCCTAGATTAATTTGATTTCAGTAATTTAGATTAGATTAGATTGGATTAGTTCCACTTCGGTCCTGCATATATAGTGCATGTGCCTCGTAAGCCTATGAACCTCGGTTTGACAAATTAAATAGTTGGGCAAATACTACAACAAAATTAAACGACAATATTTTCACCCAACATTTTGGCACCGTTGCCGGGGAGGCACGATGGATTGAAGTTTAGTTTGATTTTTCATGCAAGTGTGTTTAGACATGTTCCTAACTCCGAGGTGTTAAGGCGGTAAGACGTGGGGAACAGCCTACGCATCGCATTCGAGATACCGTAACGGGCTCGACCTCTTATGGATCAGGGTGTGTAGGGTGTGTTTACATTCATGCAAGTGTGAATTTCAATTTCTGCAAGTGTGTTTGATTTTCGCAACTGTGAAGAGTGTTTGATGAATTCATGGTTCATGGTTGTAGTTGAAGAATTCGATTACTCAATTAATGAGCAGTCCTTGTAAGAGGGTTTAATTGAGTATTGAATTCAAGATTATTTCTGTGGTCCTTTTGTTTTTAATTCAATTTTTAGTGTGTTGATTTGGAAGAGTTTTTGTGAACTAAAACCTTGTAAAAGGATTAAAAACTCAGACAATTATTAGCACTTTGTTTTTAGAATCTCTTTCAACATGGTTTTATAATGAGTGTCAGCTTGGAACTACTCACTTAGATCCTTGCAGAAGTCGGAATCTCCTCTTCCCTGGAAAAGGAGATCTTGACAAGAATTGAAAGTTCAACTACTCCCCAAGAAATAAACGAAGATTCAACATCTGAAGAATCCTGCGTATCTAATGGTGAACAATCATTCGAGCAGGAATTCGAGGAAGAAGAACAACAGATCGAAGAAGAAGAAGAGGAGTTACAACATGATCTAAGTGAGAGAAACTATGCCTATCAAAGCTTTATCGAACAATGGTTCTAGGTAAGTACTAGATTAGATTCATCTTTTTATTTTTTAGTTGATTTGCAGTCACAACAACTAGACTCATTCACTCTCAAATATTTTCATCCATCATTTAAAAATTTCTACTGAATATATTGTTGTTACTGCTACGTGAATGGCTTCATTGGAAGTTTAATTACACGTAACTAATTTTTTTTAATTAGTATAGAGTAGGTAGGCTTTAATTTTTAGTTTTTGCTTTCATTTTCAGTTTTGCTTAGAATAAGTATGCTCTCCTCCGCGCTTAGTGCAATCACGAGGATCAGAAAATAGGGATGATTTAGACTAATTTCAAGAATAAATAAATGTTTTTCAATATGCTTGATCAAAAACATCTTTCAATATGCAAATCATTGTGTCCATTTGTTAAAAAAATTAAGTCTAGAGAAAGTTTAGTTTCTTTCTAAATTTTAGTTTTAGCATATAAAGGGCTGAGAGGAAAAACGCACTGCAGGGTCGAGATGAGAAAAAATGCACTGCATTGCAGGCCCGAAACTGCAGATTCAGCAACGCCATTCCCACAACGACCTTCGCACGCCGTTATTAATCGAAAAATGGAGGCGGCAGTTTAGTCAGATTTCAGCAACTATTCGGCAAACTGCATATAATTGACAAGGTGGAACTATGAAGCTAGAGGGGTCATCTCTGTAACAAGTAACTTGGTTCCAGGTTTGATGCACAATCTTATGTTCAATGGGAACGATGAAGCTCTGAATAAAATGGTGTTACCTTTGATGCATTGGTTTTTTTTTGTGAGCATAATCCGATTGCTCTTAATACAACTTTGGCACAACTTGGTGGTTACCCTACGCCCCTCTTCCTATTAAGAAAAGGATCCAATTTTGCAATATTTTTCAAGATTTTGGCAGCATCCTCTCTCCCTAGCCAGCGTATCATTAAAAAATGCCCTTCGCCATCGCAACTCCCTCAACAACGCCCACAAAATCCTCCAAAACATAAATTAAAAATCCGGCTCTTTGTCCAGAAAATCAGGGAACGATAATACAAATTCCAATTTTGCAGGAACAAATCACTACATGATAAGTCAAATCGGATTTTTCTATCACTAAATCGAGAAGAGGCTTTATTGTTAACGCAGATTGCAAGGAATTAGTCACGTGCTGTATGGAGGGATTCAATGTTTTTGCATTCAATATTGAGACTGAGGTTGCGTCGATCTTCAGCTTGATGATGAACCTATTTTCCCTCAAAGGTTTGGTACACCCTTTCCCAAACTTCAGGCGATGCATTTGAATAATGAAACACTATGCTTTCGACGTAGAAAGGCTTTCACATCATTATATGGTGCTGGAGAAGGCCGACGAGGTCAATGCTCAGATTTTGTGTAGAAACATTCATCTGGCCTCCAAGCGTTGAAATAAATTTTTATATTGGATGTCGATGTTTGGTAAAGGTTTACGGTGGGTTTTGCATTTTCTGCAGTAAGTATGTCGAAGCCCAAATCTCCTCTCGATGCAACCAAGCTGAGCAGCATTATGGAGAGATTGGGGATCCGCCCTCCATATACCGACACTGATACTCTGATATCCAATGCTTGCGATAAAGTCATCGAAGATGAGTGAAAGTCGAAGATAGATAAGGAGACGGCAAAGCTCGAACAGAAGATCATTCGCATGATGTTAAGTGGCAAAGGGGACAAATTGAAGCCCAATTCCTACAATTCTGTCAAGGTTGGGACACATCTGTGTTGCCACTATGGAAGAGTGGATAGAACCAAGTGATTGAAAATGGCAATGACTATGGCCGAGGTTGTACTGGTGAGCGTATGCCTTCTGGTGGCAATAACGACTGCAACGGGCTGCAGTGTGCAAACAATACTTGATCTGTGAAAACCCACGACAACTGGCTGAGGGCATATGCTTGCGTTGTGGATTTCAATATTTTCAGTGTTTCTTCTTACTCTCCTTTCATTCTGCCTACTCTTTGCCAAGCCACCCAGACAATCTGCGCAGGATAGTTCCACAACTGGTCGTTTTCGTCTCACAGCCCTTGGTCGTTTTTTTTTAATTAGGGTTAGTTTTTTTTATTATTTTCATTATTAGTTTTGTTTTTAATAAATAAATAAACAAATCGACATAAATAATAAATTAAAAACTTTTGTTTTTTTTAATTTTTTATTTATTAAAACAAATGATTAAAAAATAATAATAATAATAATAACAAAATAAAATTGCCCTCATTCATTTATAAACTAAGTACTTGTTCCCTAACAAATACAAAACCTTTTCAAATGTTGTAAATCACCATTCCTGCAAACCAATAAAAACATTTTGAAAAAGTATTGCACAATCAATGAGTACATTGCATGGGGACATGCAATATTTCTAGTTGGGGGGAAATAAAAGTATGTTGGAATTTATCATTTATTTTTGTGGGCAAGAGTTAGGATGCATATACTAACAAGTGAAATGAGATTGGTGTTATGTGTAGGTCAACGAGAAGCTTATGCAGAAAGCTCAACATTACGATGCGACACCCTTTTCATCCACAATTAGAGTAACTTCGAAAAATAATTAAAAAATGGACATTTCATAAATTCTTGAAAATGAGCTAATTTGTTTTTGAGTCACTTCATACAGGAATGATTGATGGAGATGGCACACAAAGGTGACAATTTTTATGCAGGAATGGTGCTAAGTTTTTCAGAGTTGAAGACAATCTAATGCAAAAGTGATTTTTCGAAATCACAATGAAACATGCGTCATTGGACGCTTGAAGGAATTAATTCTTCACAACACATATCATGACATTTTCCACTACACAAAAATCCTTTTGCGTCGTGATTACTCACCTTTTTCCTTCCAAACTCCTAGACCATCCTTGTGTAGAAGCCCATTTTCCATTACCTTATCTTTCATGACTTCATGCACGCCTATTTTTCTGAATCACATACATTCCTTTATCCTTTTCAGTTTATTGCCTTCTAGTTTGCCTTCTGAATAAAACTCATTCCCTTTCCATGATTACATTGCCTTGCTTTTTTTTCCATGCTGATCCACACTGCTTGTCCGTGAGTTCTTTCCATTTATAGTCCTACCAAATCTTTTTGTACAAACTCGCGTTCACTGATGTGGGATTCCTTAAGGCTCACCTTTCAACAATTCTTGCCCCATCGACATCAGCACCTTATCTGGGAAATAGACTAGAGTTCTTTTGGGTACCTTGAGACTTGCATGCCTCAATGGCAAGTTTTCTCGCTGACAATCATGGGAATACATCAATGTCCCTTGATCGTCAGATCTTGCAAATGGCTCGACGTCAACACCTCTATTCACATTCGCAAGATGTACCCGGGTACCTTGGCACTCATTGACATCAATGGTGAGTTTGCCTCGCATTGGTTAACGGAATGCATCAATGACCGGTAATCCAATGATCTCTTTTCATGCTCGACATCAACACATTCTTTCGCATGATTAGACTTGTACCATCAGTTTTGTAGCAGATGAAGACTATACACTTTTTCACGACTCCCTCAGCAGTTACAGTAGCATGAATTCTGATCTATGAGAGTACCACAGTTCCACTTTCAGCGTTTATCTTTTCCATGATTCAGCATCAGCAGTTTAGATTCCTTCATTTCCCAGGATCCAGTTACAACAACATCAGTCACATTTTCCTGATCCAGCAGCAGCAACAGCTACATTCCTATTGCATAGTTCATCATTCTTGGGTAAGTAGAGGTATGTTGTTTTCTAATCTTTAATCATGCAATTCCTTATATGCTAACTTGAATATTTTGGAAAATTCCCTCACCATGCTACATTTCCTTTCATGAGCCATGTCAAGTTGCATGAGGACATGCAACCAATTCAGTTTGGGGGGGGGGGGGGGGGGGGGGGGGAGAACTATATTCACTACATATTCACTACCATGATTCCATTTCTTCACCACTATCACTCCATTTTTTTTTTCTCATTTACCATTCACCAACATTTATTTTCCAACGATACTTTATTGCACTTTGCTTCATACGCAATATTGGCATGCTTCATTAATATTACAAAAGTTCTTTCTTATGCACATTATGATTTCCAATGAGTGTTTACATTATTATTGAAGAAAAGAGAACAGAAAACGAAATTAATGTTGTTAACACAAGAACCAACATTCTTTGTATTCATGGTTGCCACACAAGAACCAACCATAAGAAAATGTAAGTTGTTACTCATGTCTTTCACATATCCTGGAAACATTCATTATTAAAAGACATCATCATGTAAAGCCAAAGTTCAAGATGCCAAATGTTCTTAAAGAGACCCATGCATGGTTGCATGAGGACATGCAACAAGTTCAGTTGGGGCAGATGTTGGGACTCAGAAATGTCATATTTTCATCCACATTTTTCTTCACTATTCCTTACATTTCATCATCCCATTAACCTTTTATCATATCATTTTCATAAATACATTTGGGTTTCACCTTCTTATTTTCCATTTTATTCATTTTTGTATTACAAGTGAATTTATGATTAAATATTAGAAAATATACATATTTTTATATATATCTCAAGAATATGTGAGTTTTGTGATGTGTAGGAAATATGTGAAGAATTAATTCCAAGAGACTTCTCAAATATCTCCTCCACCATATTAAGGAGATAATTATTCAAGTCTATTCCTAAGGAGAAGATCATGGAGGATTTGGTTGGCATATCTTATCCAAGATATGTGAGAGATGTGTGGAGGATTCAAAGGGATCATATTTTGTAATAATGGGAAAGTAGTTCAGAGTGCTTGAGAGAATATTGGATATGTAATTATGAGATGGTTATCTTCTTCATGTATATAAGAGAGTGCTCTCTCTTCATTTTGAAGAATAGAGATTAGCTTTAAGAGATAGTTTTGTAATTAGGAGAAGGGGATTTTTAGCTTTGAATCATATTCTTTTATTGTTACACTCTCATGATTTGTTATTTGGTTCTTGTAATATAATTTAAGATATCTTTATTGTTGTGAGCTCACATATGTTGTTTGTCATTCAAATTCTTCACATGTTGTATTGCTTTTCCCTTATGCAATTTCTTGCTTTTATAGTTAATGTTTCAATGCCTTCCTAGATTAATTTGATTTCAGTAATTTAGATTAGATTAGATTGGATTAGTTCCACTTTGGTCCTGCATATATAGTGCATGTGCCTCGTAAGCCTACGAACCTCGGTTTGACAAATTAAATAGTTGGGCAAATACTACAACAGAATTAAACGACAATATTTTCACCCAAAAAACCTTGTACCATGCTGATTCTGCGCACACCTCCTTCACCGCACAGTTCCCAAACAGACTCCTTTAGAGTCCCACGCTCTCTTTCCACTGTCTTGAGCGCTAAGACTATGCTCCCTATGGCTAGTCAGGTAGTCACACCATCTGTGCGAGACTTCAATTTGCCTTCCAATATAGTCTGTGGACTCTCCTCAATTGCCCTCGCAACACCTGGTGCTGCATGTTTTATCTTATGTGGTGTGCTTCCCTTGTTACTGCATTTGGTAAGGTGTGATCTCAGCCATGGTAAAAAAGATAAATTCTCGGTGACAATATTCTAATGCAGTGGTATGCCCATTCGTATCTTGCCTTGTCATCCTTGGTTTATCGACGAGACGTGTTTGCGCGACCCTGTTTGAACTGGGAGCTTGTTGCCTATAACCTTCTTTAAACATGAAACATGGAAAACTGGGTGCAATCGAGAAGTTGCAGGAAGCTCCAATTTGTATGCCATAGTACCAATCTTTTGCAACACCTTGCATGGACCATAATACTTTGGTGATAATTTATTATCCTTCTTAGCTTGCTTGAGGGACATTTGCTTATATGGTTGTAGCCGTAGGAATACCCAATCACCTACATCAAAAATTCTTTCGCTGCGATGTTGATCTTCCTATTGTTTCATTCTATTATGTGCCAACACGAGGTTATCCTTTAAGAGTTGGAGGACTTGTTGTTGATGTTTGATGTGATGTTCCACTGCTTGAACCTTAGAATTTTCTCTTAAATATGATGTGATGGATGGTGGCTGATACCCATAAAGTGCCATAAATGGGGTCATTTTTGTTGCTGTATGGAAGGAAGTGTTATACCACCATTCAGTCAGAGGCAACCATTTGACCCATTGTGTCTATTTATCAGATACAAAGCAACGAAGATATCCTTCCAAACATTTGTTTACTATCTCGGTTTGCCCATCAGATTGAGGATGATAAGATGAGCTATGAGCTAACTGAGTACCAAGACAAGAAAATAATTTTGTCCAAAAATTTCCAGTGAAAATGGGATCTCTGTCACTTACAATAATCTTTGGGTTTCCATGTAGCTTTTGAATTGTTTCCATAAATGCAGTAGAAACTGTACTCGCTTTAAATGGATGTGATAATGCACAAAAGTGTGCATACTTGGTAAGTCTGTCAACTACCACCATGATGACACTCTTTCCCTCAGACTTGGGTAAACCTATGATAAAATCCATTGAAACCTCCTCCCAACGTTGGCTTGGAATGGATAAAGGTTGTAATAGACCCGATGTCTTAATTGTTTCAACTTTATTTTGTTGGCAAACCAAACATTCCGCCACAAACTTTTGAATATCTGATTTAAGGCCATCCCAAAAAAATTCCTTCTTAACCCTGTGGTAAGTTTTTAAAAATCCTTAGTGCCCTCCTAAGGGAGAAGTCTGCAATTCCATAAGAATCTTTTGTTTTAGCTGGGAATTCTTACAGAGGTATAAGCGATCTTTGTACCATAACGAATCATTTTTCTAGCTAAATGTATCAGACGTACTAGAATCTTGTTGTAACTTTCGAATAAGTGCCCACACTTCTTCGTCATTCTTCCATTCCCCCATTGCTTCGTTTATCCAATCTAGTTGGATAATAGAAATGGCGCACAAAAATGCTTCCACATCCTCATCCTTTCTTGAGAGTGCATCTGCCACCACATTTTGCTTCCCTTTTTTGTAGATGATTTCAAAGTCATAACCCAACATCTTTGTGACCCACTTTTGTTGCTCTTCAGAGGATAATCTTTGTTCTAAAAAGTATTTAAGGCTATCATGATCCGTTTTTACCTTGAAGTGTCCTCCCATTAGGTAGGGTCGCCATTTCTTAAGTGCATGGAGTATTTCCAACATTTCCTTCTTATAAATAGCTTTGTGTAAAAACCTTCCCTTGATTGGACGACTTTCAAAAGCAATGGGTCTTTCATCTTGCATTAAAATAGCACCAATTCCATTTCCTGAAGCATCACATTCCACAATAAAGGTTTTTGTGAAGTCCGGTGTAGCTAAGACCGGTGCTTGGCACATTGCCTCTTTAAGATGTTCGAAGGCCTTTGTTGCTTCTGTAGTCCATGAAAATTCATCTTTCTTCAACAATGTTGTTAGAGGTGCTGCTATTCTCCCATAATTATTAACAATCTTGCGATAATACCCTGTCAACCCGAGAAATCCTCATAGATGCTTTATGGATGTGGGGATTTTCCATTCCTTAATGGCTTTAATTTTGCTAGGGTCTACCTTAACTCCTTCATGAGATACAATATGACCCAGATATTCCACCTCTTGTACTCCAAAGAAACATTTGGATATTTTTGCATATAATTGTTTCTCCTCCAATAGTTGTAGCATTCTGTCAACATGTTCAACATGATCCTTCCAATACTTGAACATGTAAATTAGTATATCATCAAAAAATACTAACACAAAATTTCTAAGGAATGGTTTGAAAATTGAATTCATCAAACCTTGAAATGTTGAAGGTGCATTGGTAAGGCAAAAAGGCATGACCAAAAATTCATAACGACCCTCATGAGTTCTAAATGCTTTTTTCGGAATGTCTTCAGTCTTCATTCTGATTTGATGATATCCTGAACGAAGATCCAACTTGGTGAAGTAAATTGATCCATGCAATTCATCCAATAATTCATCAATGACAGGAATGGGAAACTTATATTTAATAGTGAGCTTGTTGAGCTCCCTATAATCTAGACACATGCGCCATGATCCATCCTTCTTATGCACCAATATTATTGGAGCAGAGAAAGAACTTTGACTCGGTTGAATTATACCAACCTCTAGCATTTCTGCAACCATACGTTCAATTTCACTCTTTTGGGCATATGGATATCTGTACGGCCTGATGTTTGGAGGAACACTTCCTGGAATCAGATGAATAGCATTATCATGATCACGAATAGGTGGGAGACCTTTGGGAGTCTCAAATACCTTGCAATGATTGTCCAAGACTTTTTGGAGATCTAGAGAAATAGATGATTCCAATGTGGAAACATCTAGCGAACATAATTGTGTAATTACACCTCTTTGTTCCTTTTTTAGAAGCTTTGTCATACCGTTAGCGCTGATTATCTTTTCCGGTTTCCCTGCAATAGCCGTTAATTCAACTTCCTTTCCTTCCACATAAAATTTCATGAAAAGTTCTTGAAAATTAAAAGCTATTGTACCCAAGGATTGTATCCATTGGACTCCTAGTACAACATTAGCACCTCCCATTGGAATGGAGAGCATTGGGCTAGTCAATACATATTCTCCCATGGATAGCTTGATATTGTGGCACTTTCCAGAGCAATTTATTGTTCCTCCATTTGCAACCATCACTTGACACTCTGGTGCTGGAAATAAGAAGCAATTCAATTCTTTTGCTACCTTACAATGAATAAAATTGTGGGTACTTCCTGAATCAATCAACACTATTACCTTTTTCTTCTTGATTTGTCCTTTTATCTTGATGGTTTGAGGAGTGGTAATTCCCGCCAATTCATTACAAGATATGGTCGGATTCATTTCTTCTTTATCTAGGTTTTGTTACTGGAGTATATCCTCTTCTTTTAACCTTTCTTGCTCCTTTTCTTCTTCCTCTTCACAATCTATGTAGAATAATTTCTTCTCAGCACACTTATGACCTTTAGTGTATTTTCTATCACAACTGTAACAAAGCCCTTTTGCTCTTTTTTCTTCCAATTGCTGTGGTGTCAACCTTATAGGTTGTGGAAGACTAGGGGCAACAACACTTCCATATTTATATTTGTTAGTGGTACGCTTCCTGGTTGCCATAATTTTTCTCGCTAACCTGAATGCCTTCTCTAATGAATCAGGTTCCCAAAGGCGAACATCATGTTGAATATTATCCTTTAAAGTCCCTATGAACACATCAATCCTATGCTCCTCTGGAATATTTTTTACCCTTATGTTCAATTTTTGGAACTCCTCAATGTGCTCCATTATTGAACCCTTTTGTTTGAGACTTATCAATTGGCTAAAAAAAGTGTTGCTTTTTGTATCCTCATAATGTGCTGTCAATTATTCCGTAAAAATTGCCCAAGTGATAATTTTTTTATGAGAGCAAAGCCACTGATACCAGACAAACTGATTTGGTTCCAAATATAAAGTTGCAATACGTACCTTTTGTGTGTTTTGCACATTATTGAGATCAAAAAATTGCTCCATCTGTAATATCCATGTTGCGGGATCCTTGCCATCAAACTTCCTCATATCGGTTTTTGGAATATGGTGGGTCTTCAATCCCACATTAGAGTCTATGAAATCATGATTAACATATCTTTTGTTCGCATCATGAGTTTCCTTTACTACCTTTTCACCATTAGTAAGTATTTCTTGCAGAAAATTTGTCAAATATGTCTTCAAATCTTCCATGTCTCTCTTCAAATCTGTCTTCAAATCTATCTTCAAATCGTCCATCTTAGCTTCCATGCCCTTTATCTTAGCTTCTATTAGCTTTTGTGAGAGTGACATTTGTTGCACCTGGTTTTGTAATTTTGATATATCATGTAGCATTTCTTCCTCTTCTTCATGTGTCATGCTAGAGCTTTCAGGTTGCTTACTAGGTGTTTGCATTTTCTTTCCTCAAGGCATCAGTTACCGATAATAATTCTCTACTAAGCCCTTTGAATTCCTTCAAAATGAATTTTCAAACCAAGCTTAAGCAAAAATTTAAAAAAATCTACACACCTTTTTTCATTTGGTAGGAGCTTGATATTGCCTCTGATGTATCTCTGTACTTTTGAATCATCCAGTTCTGAAATTGTGACCTGCAGTAGCCCTCTGTGCCCTCTTTCCATTGCCACCAATGTGATCCAAATTGGATTCTCCAAGGAAGAGTTATGCGAAATCTCCCACAGTGACCTGATTATGGACTAGTTCAGTAGAGCGAACTTGTACGATGTGCCACGAGTCACTGTTTCGACCTTTAGCACTGAAAAATATATAAAAGAAACTATAGTCTGTCCTCTTTCTGTACCTTCTTATGAAATTTCAATCCGATGCTCAGAGAGAAAGTTATGATGATTTTCCCCAGGTCACATGTTAGGAATGTAATTCAGGAGTCTGCAAAAAGACCAACTTCCCAGATCATATCTCCGCAAATATAGCGCGAAAAGCTCTGAAATTTTGACCTAAGATTCAGCGCGATGTCTTCTCAAATGGGTTTTTTTTTTAGCTTCTGAAACATCACAGAAAAGAAGTTATAGCGAAAATTCCACAATGATCTATTTGGAGCAGCGAAACCCTAGAATCCAAAGCTCTGATACCAAATGTTATGAAACCAGCTCAAGAAAAAGATAGAAAATATAGATCAAAGCCTTAGAATTCAGCCTCTTCGAGGGGGCAACCTCCTTTACATTACATAAATGAACAATTCTTCGATGATTCAAATGACGAAACCTCCTTTCTATAAATAGGAGTCTAAGGAGTGACAACCCAACCGACCTAACAATAATAATATAAAGCCACAAAAATAACAATAGAGGGATTCTATGGGGCACAGTAATAACAATATGGGGACAACAGGGGCACAACAATATTAATAAGGGGTACAACTACAATAGTAATGGGGTAATCACTAGTATTATAGGGACCCAACATCGAGACTGTATTACAATGACCCTTTAACTAGGCAGAGACTGTAGGGAATTATGTGAGGAGATCACTGGACTTATCAACGCGATTTTGTACCTTCCTGTACCCATCCGAGATTTTTGACTTGTCCGAGATTCTTAACTTCTGCGGTGACCCTAGCTGGGTATATATAGTTTTCATGTCTCCATAATAAGCCGACATGTTAGCGTGAACCGATGTGTCTTTATTTTTGAGCTGACTTGACATATATATAAGATTTGAGGCTGACATGATTGTCTACTTCATCATTTTTCTTACTGCCTTCTTCAAGAGGATTGTGTTTGTCTTGGAAGGCTGATCTAGATGCTAGGTTGACTAATATACATTACATATATGATCAAGAAGAGCTCTTTAATATTTTCTTTGATTCTTTGACTTTTCAATAGCACTTCAACATGTGCTAGACCTTTGTAATGAGCTATAAACTCATTTTATAATTTACAAAAATAATATTTCTTTTCTTTTATAAGTACAAAGATCAAAATTAAATTTATGAAGACTGAACCTAGTTACATTTTCTTCAACAAGACAATACCTTAACAAAAGAAGAAAACAAAGGACAATAGAGTAGAAAAGCAGAACATTGGAAGCTCAGTAATAAGTATGAGGAGGAGTAAAATAATTTCAAAATTGTCAAACATTCAATCACTGGAAACGATAAATCTTGAAGATGAATAATTTCACTCACCTCCTCATACAATCAGTCCAATAGGCAGTCCAATAAGGCGAACCCCAGAAGTTGATCCAGTTCAACAAGAGATCTACGATTATGTAGAATATCTGGAGAAAAGGAATAGAAAAAAGAAAAGTTATCTCAATTTGAAATAGATGAGACCACCTCAACAAAACCAAGAACAAAACAGGGATACAATATTGAAGAGAATTTAAAGCAGGATATTGATGAATTGGAGGTTCTTAATAGAAATCTAATTCAGGAAAGGGAAGCAGCTAACATTCAAAATTACATACTCAGAACTTAGAATGACAACATACTTCTACACCTCTGTCATTGGTACAAAAAGGATAGGAAACTTAAAGTTAAAAATATTTTTCTTCAAAACATGGTCAAAGGGTTGCAAAACAAAATTTTAATGAAGAAACCAAGGACCATGTTTGGAATTAAAAAGAAGAAATATAATACTAGCTTGGATTTACTTGCACAAGCCTAAGATATTATTCACTAAACAGAGGAAAGAAGAACCAATTTTTGAAATTTTGGTGCATAAGGACATGCAAAACCTTTGGTGTGGGGGAATGTTGAAGTCTAGAAATGTCTCTTTTTGACCACCCTTTTTGCCATCACATTTCACATTTCTGTTATTTTACTACAAAAGCCTCAACATATTAAGGTCAAGGTCAATACTGACAAGGTAATAATAATCCATATTTAAATTCTATGTTTTTAGTGAAATTATGACAAAAGTATCTTTTAATTACCGAATTTTGTATATTTTGCAACTGATATCCGTTTCCATAGTAGAATCCATTGTTAGATAGGTTGCAACATTCTAGAAGAAGAAACAAGACTGTTAAAAGATGACATTTTGCTCCCAGAGGGATAACCACCTACTGACATTGTTTGGCAAGCTAAGTGAAATCAAAGATCTTGAAGCCAAAGGTTGAGTCAAATTTGGAAGCTACGTATTGCAGATAAACAGAGGAAGCATATAATCAAGCGAGTGAGGCATTTAATTAGATAATTAAGTGAGCAAGGCACTTAGCTGTTAAAACATGAAATCTCCTATGACTTTCTTTTCCAATAGCAAGTCATAAAGAGATTGGACTCTTAGATATCGATCTCATAGCTGTCATATTTATTTACAGATTCTTGTCTTAAAAATCTTCCGAGTTTTTTTTATTTTTTGTATAAATAGAAGTAAGACTAAGAACACATTAGAAGTGGCGCTTATTGTTTTTAAGTTCATAATCCTTTTGTGGACAAATTGATGCTATGTTTTATTGATACAAGTTCCTGTTATTCTCCAAATACGTGCAATTCCGCAAGAGTAAGTTAGATCATTTTCTTTCATGTTTATTCTTCAAGCATTTCCTTTTTGATAGAATAGAATTAAGTGTGGATTTTAGCAATATAGATAATATTCTTTATTTTCAAAAATCTCAACTTAGATAGGATTCTAGATTGAAATAACATGTGTGTTGACTCTCTCCAATTTGTATAAAAAACATTTCATTCATCTTTAAAATTAGTTTCATTTTTAGATCACTTAATTTGCAAAAATAAATCCTGGCATATATAGTGCACATACATTTCACAAGAACATGAATCCTGGTTGACATTTAATGAAGTAAATTAAAGATAATTAATTTACCAAACACGTTCAGCTAAAGCCTTTTTGAAGGGTTCCAGCTAGCTTGTAGCATATATGTTGTTGCAATATTCACCAGTTCGTGAAATTATCTCAACCTCATATATTATCTAGAACATTATTAATTTAGATATTTTATAAAGGCATTTTCATTATGTATAGAGTTCAAGTATGTCTTCATCCAAGCTCCAAAACTTGTGCATATTAATTTTGACGAGCATGTGTCATACATGCACACATTTAATGCTATTCATATGGCATTATTTTTAGGGTAAACTTTCAGCCTCTATTATTTTTAGATATTCATTTACATGACTAGACTCACAAGCCCAAGCATATCATATGCATACTACCAATGGTAGTTAACAACAAAAAATAATTCGTGTACACTTGTCCAATGAATATTCCACATGATATGGCATTCATTAATTAACTTCATTGTGTTACTTAAAACATAACAAGTACAAATATTTATTTAGTCATAATATTTTAAAAATTAAATCACTTATCTTTCTACTATAATGGTTCTCAACAAATAAACTTTCAAGTGAAATGTTATCATTATGTCATTTGCTTATTTTTTCTATCATTCAAATATTCATAAAATATTATCCAAACATAAATACATATATAATTTCCTGTAGTGACTTATTAGAAACAATTTTTACCATAAATCATTAATTTTTAAAAATAAAATATGTCTAAAAATTAGCATCATACCTTGCAATTCTCTTTGTTATATGATCTCGATTTACTGGTTTGTTATATGATCTCGATTTACTAGTTTATAAGACAAAGTAAAGGATGATTTAGTGGTAAAATCTAATTTATGAGACATAGTAAAGGATATTTAGTGGTAAAATGATGGCAAAAATATAATATAACGAGACAAATTTTAGTAACTATTGTACTAAAAGTGATGGATTTTGGAACTCAAGAACTATCATTCCCTTTAACATGGAAATATAAGTATCCATATATGCAACTATAGTCTTAAATAAGAATACCCAAGCATGAAAAGTTAAAAATATGCATAAAGAACAATCACAACATGGGAGAAAATAGAATAAAACACAAATGGATCTCAATCCTACATAATTGTATTAAATTGTGCAAATTTAGATGGGATAAATAAGTCTAATGTTGACTCTCAACCTCTCAAGTCCTGAACTCTTCTCTCGCATGATACAATGTAGTTACCATCAACTTGGGCCCAAATTATTTCCCAAAATATTCGATAGCAATAATATTTTCATAGCTTTATAAAACTGTTGTACTATTTAAATATGTATTTATTATTACAAACTTAAAGTGATTTTTTTACAGTTTTTCATAAATGTCTTTTCACTAACACAACCAACTCATCAGGAAACGAATGGCACTGAAAATGGGGTTTCTTAAGAGTAATAGGTGTCTCCCAATTTTAGTGTCTCAATATTTTGATTTCAAGTAATGTAGTTTAAAAAAAAAAAACAATATGCTCGGGATAATTTGCAATATCTGTGACTATATCTCATGGAGAATCAAATTAAAATTTTAAATATACATTTTTTCACATGTTGAATTTGGAATCTTTCCCCAATGTTACTAATCATCTGTAAAATCTTATTTAAAGAAATCATAAAAATTCAAATTATTTCCACTGCAATAGATTCATTTGAGATGATGGGACAATAGTGAAAGTAATTCTATCACTTTGAATAAAAAACATGTTCAAAGATTACTACATTGCATCAATTTATGGGAATTCAATAGAAAAACAAATATTTTGAGAAAATAATATAGATAGCTTGTTAAGGATTGAATGGAGCAAAAGCTACCACTGAGTTGTGCCCACCAAATCCAAACGAGTTTGAGATACCTGTCATTGACATTTTAAAAATCAGTCATAATCTCCAAATTATTTTTCACATTCATTTTTTAGAAAAAAATTACACCCTCATGATTGATCTCTATTATAACTCCTAGAATAAGTTTAAATGGGATACCAAATAACCAAAAGGAAGTGCACATGTTAAGCTCTAAGATAACAAACCTCATCTTGATAAATTAAAATTAAAAACCAAAACAATGGTTAGTATCTCTCATTTTCTTATCCTCCTAATTACAAATAATAAGTTGGGATCTTTCATACAACCTAAAGATGAATATGGAAAATTGCAAACTAGTTTATTGTATTATAGTTTCATAATGTGCATAAAAGCATGTGCACTTAAGAGTTCTCAAGACATGTTCATATGATAAGCATAACTCTGATCAAGTTATCTTACCAACATGCACTTCATGTTGCTTCTTTATATTTGGCACTGTATCAATTGTAACATCAGGCTCGATATTCTGCAAAGAGTATCAACATGCAAATTGAATTAGTTCTTTTATACTCTTAAAAAGAAAAATGAAAACAACAACCACATTCATGAAAATGATATTTGCGCATCAAAACAATAGGGGTTTTCTTCATGTAGTTATTAGAAAAAAAATTACATACAACTAAGCAACTTACAAATTGATTAATTGTAGGGTGAAGCCACCCAGTAGTGATAGCCTTTATAGTTGCAATTGCTTCCAATGCACTAGCAGCTCCAAGACAATGCCCAATCATAGACTGAAAGAGTAAGCCATATTTAACATGAGAAACATATATTATGTTTGCAATGGAAAGAATGACACAACATTTGTAGACAAGAGAAATCATTTACTAAAGGATGCATGCACATGTTGAAATTCATTTTGATGAGTTTTAAAATACTTGCAAGTCGTAGTGTTGTAAGATGTTAGATGGACGGTACATGTCTTCATTTTAAATACAAATGAAAAACAATTCAAAACTTTCATATCTTTTAATTACAAAAAAAATGTTACAAACAACCTAAGGTTTTGATCTATAATGAATTCCTCACCTTTGTTCCATTCATTTTGATGCTAGAAGTATCCTTGAAAGTGTTCTTGATAGCTGTAACCTCTGTGAGATCTCCTGTCTGGGTCGATGTTGCATGAGCATTGATATAATTGACCTGCATATTAAAAATAATATAAGAGAGATGATAGAGCAAAATTTATGTTCATTATTCTTCTATACACCAGTGTAATTGTACAGATAAATACATGAAGACTTTGCCTAAAGATAGACACACTACATTATCACAATCATAACTAATTGAAAGAATATCTCAACCACACATTAAGATAGGAAGTAATTTATCTCTCATCTAACAACCTCCTAAAATCACTCAAGAAGGTTATTCACTTAGATTCATTCTCTACCTACATTAATTTCTACGATATACAAAGTACACAAGAAAAAATACGAGCTAACTATTCTAACATTCCCCTTTAATGCGTACTTGTCTTTTCTAGTGGGATCTTCATTATTCTCTAATCTATTGTAAGAAATTCTTCTTCATATTCTAAATATGATCCCACATTGCAAGGTCTACATTTGGTTTGATATGGTACTTGTATCATGTAACCTGAGCATAGAGTCACTATGAAACTATCAAAGTCCATATCAAGGAACAACCATTGAATGAAATACACGAGTACTTAACCTCTATAACCATTGATATGGTAGGCATTCCATCACCTACAAGAAAACAACTCGACTAGAAATTTATAAGATCTAGCTAGTGCAATTGATACATCTTGCTCTCTACCGACATTTGTTCCTTGAATCTTACCTAATTCTATTACAAAAATCTTAGTCAAGAATCACCTAAATTTTGTGAACAAATGACTTACCCAATGTATAAGTTTTAACACCTACCCATCATACAAGTGTTAATGTCTCCTCATATATGTGACATTCTCCCCTTCAATAATGAATATCAAACTTACAACTATGAGTTTAATGCCACAACCATTGTTGAAGAGTAGACCATAACAAAACCAAGGGTATGCAAGCATACACAACATTTACAACCATATGCCCAGTTACATTATGCAAATTTAAATCTTTCCCCAAATACTATGGGACCATAATATTCCATTATTGATTTATTTTTGCTTGTGTTCTTTTGAACTTTTTTTGAACGAATCCTTGAAACATTAAGTTAGTTGACTCAATGCTACTTCCAATCATAGAGTTACACAATATTTGACCATTTCTTTGAAACCAAGAGATATTCCTTGTTTGAGGTACTCCCTCTTACACTTCTCTCATTTACACTTTGGTCAAAACACATAAAAAGACATTCTGCAATGTACCTTAAACCTATTTTATTCCATACAACATTTACTCTTTTCTCAAATAAACACTACTAGAAAATCATAGCAATCAATTATTTCCCATGTAACCAACCACACCATAAAATATTATTTTTTGCACCATGACCATTTTCTTAGTAACCTCTTATCATAAACTTAACAACTTGGAATCTTCTACTCATCTATAATATACCTAAACCTTCTATTTTCTCACTATTTTTGCTTTATTTTAAAGCTACATAATATTGATGTTAATATTTCACTTAGCAAGGTGCAAATGCCACCAACAACTCGAGATAGGAGGAGACTCAAACTCAATATCATATTAGACTATCCATAAATTGGCCATTGCTCGTGCATGTAACCCTTACAAAAGTAAGTGTTACCACAAAAACTCCTATGAAATTGCTTCAACCTCATAATTTGCTAATCTAGGTAATAAGATTTGGAGTGTAACAAGCAATTTCCAAGAATAAGGGCTAGATGATTGGTATCTAGGAAATATTGGCATCCATGAATTTTTGACATATAATGGCATATATAAGTTCTTCCAAGTCTTACATCTCTATACAACCGCACCTTGGAATCCTTTTGTATAGTACAAGATTTGTGTCAAAAAATGAAGGTGACTCCTATTGGGAAGCTTCATTGTAATTGGAAACACGTCTCTCTAGTTGTTGATTTATTTCCACAGGAGGAATTTTAGGATGATCCTTCAAGCATAGAGAAAGAAATTGGATTGTAGCTAATTGAAGAGGAGAAATTGGTTAAGATCCTTTATCATAGTTTTCAGTTGCTCTTAGCTTAACTTGATTATAGATTTTGGGAATATTTTCGAGTATATAAGAGAAGTCAATTATTTTACCTAGCTCTTCTGTGTCAGATTCTATAATATTTTTTAAATATATAGTCCAAATAAGAATGATTTTTTCTCTGCATGTTGTCACAAATCCTAACATGCACCCAACAACTAAGCTTGGCATAATGAGTGTTGAATTGGGATTCGAATCGTTAACGTGGAAAAATGTGCATGCCAGGCTTCTCGATAGAGAAGATCACATTAATGGTTGGCACAAGGAGTTGGCTTGAGGTTGTGATGGGCCATTTAGTGGAACAAACTAGAGTTGGACAATCCTTGGAATAGGCCATGACAACACAACACGAATCTTGGTGTTTAGGCTACAACTTGCCCGGGGAGGCAAGGCATGTGGGTAGGGTTGTTGGTTAGTCATTCCATAGGTAGTTTGGGTGGTTGGTTGCAAGGACGGGTCATGTGATGTCATAGAGAGATGTTTCATGAGACATCATAAAGAGAAATCACAACAATAGTTAGTGTTGTGCGATGATTTTGTGTGATGAGAAACAACAAAGGTGTGCAATATTGCAGTAAGAGAATGCAGAATCACCTAGAGAGAGATCACACTCTATGGGCATGTGATATCACAAGTTGGTAGACCTTGGGTAGAATTTTGGGGTTTGGTTAGGTGGACGAGAAATTTTGTGATTGGGCGAAATTTTAGGTTTCCAGACATAGTAACTCAAAGTTTGATAAAGAAAAATGGTTTTGTGCAGAGGTGATCATTTGGTCCTAGAATGCAACAAAGGAACTTGAGACTTGTACTAAAAGGAGTCTTGTGATGACATACAGATGAGACATCACAGTGATTGAGGTTGTAAGATATCTTCTGCATAACTGCAATCAAAATTGTTGTATTTGGCCAAGTGCCAGGACTTGTATACACATCGATGTCACACACTCTAGGGGTCACGATGCACCGTAAGCACCTTGTAACCATGAAAAGCCCCTACGATCGTGATATCTAGTATCAGAGCTAAAACAAAAGCAATGGTGTTCTTTTCACCAACTTGAAGTTGGTATCAAAGCTGAAGCAGAAATAATGGTGTGCTCTTCACCAACTTGAAGTGGGTATTAGAGTAGATATCTGAGTAGGATGCATGCAATTAAGGTAAAGCATAGCTAGGTGTGGACTCAAATGGTTTGCTGACGAGATAGGATGGGTGTTTTGGTGCCTTAAAATAGAGCTTAACAAGATATAACAATTTGCAGTGAGGAGGCTTTCTAACATTAGGATGAGGGTACCATGGATATTGTTTGATAGACCAAGGCATGATCAATGCTTAGATCTTGGAGGAGATGACATCTAGCATGTTGGTTGTAAGGGCTGGTCCACATTGTTGATTATGATGAGTTCTCATTCATGTATGAGAAATATAGTAGAGAGAGATGAAGATATTCTTGAGGAGGTAGTCAACTCGAGGTTGGATGGGGCCAATGCCTTGGACAAGGTGATGGATGAGACAGATTTTTAAAGGACGAGTCACATTTGGCCATGAAGAGAGAATGGCCAAATGTTTCTTGCAACTTGAGATTGATGTCACTTGGGTTAGATCACTTAAGATAGAAGGGTGTGACACTTGAGATTGTAGATCATCATAAGGATTGGTTGTATTTTCTTCATCTAGAATTCATTATGATCCAAGATGAGGTCTTGGTGACCCGATGGGGTAAATGGCCCATGGGAGTGGGGGCATAGTGATGGAGACATGACCTAGCCAGAGAGGGAGCATGATAATGTGGTGATTTTTTCTTGGGTAATAGGATCCCAAGATGACATATTGTTTCAAGGTTGTGAAAAAAGAATCCTTCATGTGGATGTATGTGTGATCTCAAAGAAGACTTGGTAGTTAGAGATTAGGTCCAAGATACATCATTCATATGATCTCGCAGGTGGAGTTGGGTAGTTTTTATTGTAGCTACGATGAGGCCCCGGTGTAGAAAACTTGGGCAAAATTTAAGTTGCATCATGAAGGCTTAACCATTGCAACATGAGTTCCACAATAGGATGGTTGATGAGAATTGTACTTTCGAAACAAAGATCCTTTTCAGGAGGAAGACATGGACATATTTGGAGTCATATTGGCTTAAAGGACTTGGGTAGTGCTTGGATTGCTTGGGGAAGCAATTGGAACTTGCCTCCTATTGTCGATGCGACAAACACCCTCCAAAATTTTGCCTACACTTGAATTTTGGAGCCTACTTGTGATCCTATGATTCGTCGTTCCTTGATTTCTCATAGTCACTTCATGGTCAGTTGATGTTTCTAACTGTCAAAGTCACTTGCTTACACATTCTTAGCTTTCAATGAATTTACAAGCATTCTTCTTTCAAGCAAACCCAATAGTCAATGTGCACCCTAGCAAGTCAAGCATTGAGCGATCCTTGATGACAGTGACTGCGCAGAGGCAGATGACAATGACTGCGCAGAGGTAGATGACAATGACTACGCAACTCTCCGTGGATGATGACTGTACAATCCCAAGAGATAGTGATTCTGCAGTTCCTAGAGAGATAGACTATGCAGTCCTTGTTGAAAGTCATTGCACAATCCTGAGATTGATGGTTCCCTCACTGTTGGTTGAAATTGTATTGTGACTCAAGTGAGTTTTCATAATTGTCACATTTGTACACTTTGGTTTTCGTTAGTGTCGCTTTCACTTTTGTGACAGTCGTTTTTTCTTTCTTTCACTTTCAAAAGTGGTGTTTTTGTGTTCTCTTTGCTATAACATGTGTTTCCTTCACTTTCTTTAGCTTTTGCAAGTGTTGTTTTCACATTTTATTATTGTCACAACTGTCACTTTTGATGATTTTCACTCCTGCATGTGTTGCATCTTAGTGCAACAATAGAGGCTTTCCTAATGCACTCTTCTACAATAGTTGATCCCATATATCATAAGAATATGTCCTAGACACTTCCCCATGCCTTAACACATTGTTTGGTTGCAGTCGATATTAATGTCGTTACTTGTATTATGTGTCACAAAATGACATTTCAACTGTTGCACTTAGGAATAAGTGTTTCTTTACTTTCGTTTTAGTGTATGCATGTGAATTTTGAGTTCTGTGGCATGTGTTGATGTTATCTGACTGTGAGATTTCCATTTCATGACTTGATTTCATGTCTTGTTCTCTCTTGCCTCAATTATACCACACTTAGCCATTTCAAAGCCTTCACTATCTTTGCAACTTGCTCAATCTTTAGAAAACCTTTCTTTCTCTTGGAACTTCACATTGTGCATTCCCAGGTAGTGAAGCCCTTCTATCTCTTAAAATTGCACACTGCATAGTCCTAGAAGATAATCTCCCTCCATCAACACATTGAGCAACCTTAGAACTTTTACCATTAATTCAACTGCCTGAATCTATCAACTACACATTTTTTTTCCTCTCTTGCCCATAATTTCACATTGCGTAGTTACAGTGGGAAGTCAGGCTTACCTGTGCACTAACTTTCCCAACTATGTAGTTTCCTAAACCTTCCCTCAAGTAATTGTGCATTACATAGTTCCAGTGAGAAACCCTACCTCCTTGTCTATTTAACTTGCCCAATTGCACAGTTCCCTTCATCGGGAGATTATCCAACTGTGCATTGCATAGTTCCAGTGAGCAAGGGGTCACTAATGAGTCATTGAGCTCCTCGACTACACAATTCAATGAGCCTGTGCCCAATCATTGCGCATTTCACAGTTACAGTGACTAGTCTTGTTGATTGAGATCCCTCATTATGTAATCCTTTTGTAAGAGCCCTGCTGAAAATTCCACGTAATAAAGTTAAAAAAAATAACCACGGATGATTGGGACACTTATTCCAAGATGAATGTTGGGCAAGACATCCTAGGGGGTGTTCATTTGATTGTCTATGGCTAAGGAAATTGGCAAAGGCAATGGCTAAGGCATTTTGGCACCATTATTTATGAAAATAATAGAAATTAGTAGGAAAAGGAGGTGAAACGTCATAGGTTGCATGTGAGGAGGAAAATGAAGGAAATAATGGAAAATGAAGAAAATAGAGGCCTCATTCATAAAAAGGCTTCTGAGGATCACTTGGTAACATTTTGTCAGTTCAGTGTTGGAGCTCTCTCTCATTATTCTCTCTCTCATACTCTTAGACACTTAGAGTTTTCTTGGAGGACTCCTGGAGGGTGTGGCATACTTGGATTCTTGAACCAAGAAGGCAAAGGAAAGAGTAGGAAAGCACAAGAAGGCATCAGCATCAACAACTACATCAGATTTTCTTACAGGTACCGAGTTGCATGTATAGTTTCTTCATTAGTTTTGGCATGCATGGCATATGCATGTGGTTTGTTGGTTGTGATCTGTCATTAGGCATGGAGGATGGCCGAGATTGACAGTGGAATGCCTAGCCTTGCCATTTCCTGGATAGACATGGTGATTGTGGGTTTATTTCCTTGTTTTGATTTTTATTGGTTCTCATGTTTCCTTAGCTTGGGTTGAGTTACTAGTCTCGTAGCCTTAGTTGGGCAAACACTCTGGAGCCTTGGAACAACTTGGGTTGAGTTACTAGTCCTGTAGCCTAGGTTGGTCAAACACTCTGGAGCCCTTGGTGGGTTGAGTTACTAGTCTCGTAGCCTTGGTTGGATGAATGCTCTAGAGCCCGGTAAAAGTTGTGGGTTGAGTTACTAGTCCCGTAGCCGGGTTGGAAAAATGCTCTGGAGCCCTGGAAGGCTTGGATAGAGACCAATATGATGATGGTTTTGGTGATGTCTGACCGTGAGGTGGAATCACTGTTTGATGGGTTGAGGTGGATGGCTTATAGAATCTTTGGATGAGTTTTGATCGATGTGTTCTATGAGATCCCACATTCATGCTTGGAATATGGCATTGGGAGTGAATGGCTGAAGAGAGATTTGGCTCAGCCATTCTACGGTTAGGTGCAATGTGGTAGTCCCATCTTCGGTTGGTTCATTGCATTCATAAATGAGAAATCCATTCCCTTGATTTTCATGTGTAAAGGTACTGATGTATTTATGGATTTGATGGTTGATATGTTTATTGTATTTTTGTTCCTATTATGCTGGTTATATGCATATTTTATGACAATAGTTATGTATGGATTTTAGCATGTTTTTACTTGTATGTGAATGGATAATGTGTTTATGACCTAATAGATGATAATGCATCAAATGGCATAAGGAAAAAATGGTTCATAGCGATTCTCAGATAAGTATGAGATCCCTACACTTAACTCTGTTATTTACGCTTGTAGATTACATGTCAACGATATGTTTGACGAAATGCTTATCATGGCTAGTAGGGATCCAGTCAAGGTCTTGAACAAGTATTTGGTTTAGTGCTTTCATTTCCATGTCACTTTACTTATTTGAAGAGATGGATCAGTTCTAGGTAGTGTCCTGGAATCTAAGCTTGAAAAAGTGGCTTAAATCCCGGGCGTCGCTGGCACAACACTGACAATTTTGGTCCACAGTCATTAGCGGGACGGCCCGTGAGAGTGATTTTAGGTTGTTGTTTGCTCCCTTGCCCATAGCATGATAGCGACTATGGCCGAAGAGACCTAAAACAACAGTGGGACTAGGGACAAACTGTCTGAGTGGCTCACTTGTCTTCTGAGGGTTCTTTTGATGATGATGGATGTTTATATGGTGTCTTTCCATCGGTTCCACTTCCTTAAGGTGACTTCGGAGGTGGAATCATATCATAGTGGCCTCTCGTCGCATGTTTACAATGGTTGGACAGTTGCTTGGGTAGATGTGGGAGGAGGGTGTTACACATTTTCCCTAGCTTACTCCGTACTATACATTGCGCAGTTCCAGTGGACAATGAGGCCTTCCTCAATCCCTGTGATGCCTAGACTCCTTCCTCAATCATCAAGCTCAATAACTTGCCTCCTGGACTCCCTCACTGCGTAATATTCCCTGTCAAGCCCTCTTGTACTGTGCATTGCACATTTCTCATTAGTAGCGTGGCATCCTTGATGTCCTACATCCCTCAATTATGATATTCCCAACTTCTTTCCCTCGAAATCCTTGCATGTTTCCTCATTTCAATCAACATCTTCCATGAGTAATAAGAGGTAGAATAAATTGTATCTGGAATGATGTTGGCTTGACACGAGTAGTCTCCATATACAAGTATCATCATTACAACATGATAGGGTAATGCAGAAGAAAGACCATGAAGGAGAGGCTACAAGAGAGCACTTGTGAAGAAGGATGAGAGGAAGAACCATCATGAAGAACACAAAGGAACCTTGGAACAAGACAAAGAAACTGACTTGGAAGGTTACAACATTCACCTAGACCCTTTGGAGGGTGAAGAAGAACAAGAAGCAAATATATATCAATGAATAAGTCAAATTCAAAGAAAAAAAGAGAGCAACTTGGCATTGCCACATTATCATGAAATTCCATGTCATCATTGGTAAGTTATGGCTTGTACAAGAGTCATCATAATGTCATATGCATCAATATGTATTGCCACATCATTTGTGGATGTAATTATTGTATTTTAAAAATGAGAAAATGTAAAATGTGTGGAAAACCAAGGGTCCCATATGGAATATGAAGAGTCACGAGAGAATTCTATAGTCATTTAGAAGCTCAAAGGTCATGTAAGAATTTGAAAAGTCATAGTAGAAGCTCAAGAGTTATGAGGGAGGTCAAGAGTCACATGGGAGGTGGAGAGTCACCTAATTTGTTATAAATACACCCTCATAACTCAAGCAAAAGGAATTTTGGGACTTGAACCTTTCACCTTGGCTTCTCTAGTTTGGGCATTGGAGAGAAGATCTTTTTTAGTAGGAGCAAGTGGTGGCTTAATGTTCCACTATTGGGACTAGTGTGGCAACATTGTACATGTATATCTTGGGAATTTCACTTAATATATGAAGCTCTTTGATCCGACACACTTTCATGCATATGTCATGAATGATTGTAAGACTATTATTTCATTGTTTGTGGTGTATGTTTATGTTAACACATACTAATGAAAATGGACTATTTCATTGGCTTTGGTATGCATCTAATTGGATGTGCATTGTTATTGATTTAATCATTGTTGTTATTTTGTGAACAGATTTACAGGTTAATCAACGATTCTTTCATGCTCTTGTGTGTCTCTTTTAGGACAATACTATTACTTTTCTTCTAGAGGCACACTCTCTCTTTTCCTTCCGTGAAAGCACATTATATAAATTGCAATTGTGTGCCTCACAATGTCAACTTACTTGTTTGTTTCAAATATTGTTGTATAATCTCTTATGTTGATAATTACAGTGAAGGAAAATACCCAAGGATGACGGAAGTTGTATTTATTTCTAGTTGGGGCTCTGACTCCAAACAGTGTGAGGTCTAATTGAGACTTCATATCAAGGAGACCCCCTTGGTTGACAGATTTCCAACACTGTTATGACCTCCATTGAAAAGATGTGAGCAGTATGATTTCATATTCGAGGATAGATGAGGAGTGGAGAGACTTAGTTGATTATAGGAGAAATGGTTATGGAAGACTTGATGGGGCACCTTGGAGTTCGTTTGCATACATTTGTTTGTTACGAGAGGATTGCATGATTGAATTGGAAAGTTATGAGTTTTAGAATCTCTTCATGGACTTGGATGTGGAGAACACAACGGAGTTGCTACGTGGACTTCATTTGGAGAAATTTGTAGTGAGTAGCACATGGGATGCCTTCATTAAAGATGGTTGCGACAATATATCAACGTTCCAGAAGCACAATGCTTAATAGACATTGGCAGATATTTTTTGATGGACTTTGGATAATGACGATAATGCATTGTGGATGAGTATATGCTAATAGTGGTGGAGAAACAATTGATGATGACATGACGATGTTCACTCTCATGAGTAGGGTGCGATAGTTGGACTTATCACCTAATTAGTCCAAGGCATGTGGAGTACTAGTGCATTGAGACATGACAGATTTATGTTGGAGTATGGTAGTAGAGTTCATAGATGGATCATCCCTTGTAGAGTTAGATAGTTTCGATTCTTAGCATGATGTCAGTTGTGGCTTGAGACATTTTAGGAAAAGTAGGATGGATTATTTCTTCCATGACAATGTTGGGAAATGATGATGGCTATAGCTCATTGTGTTGATTGGGTGGGTTGGAAGCCTTTGAGGATTTCTTGTGGAGACTTGGAGATAGATTTCCACATTGATGCTTCAGATGGCGACTTCTTGTATTGTGTCGCTGGTTGGAAGATTTTCAAGGTTAATAATTACTTTGAGTGGGGGAGGATGTCAAACCTTAGAGTTTCATTTTGATCGTTAGACCCCTGAGTTGCATTTCGATTGTGCGATGTTGCCTTTGCATATCACACAGGTGTATCGCACGAGTTGGCCTTATAGATGGGCATATGAGCATGTTAGAGCATCTGGTTGGGTATCCCACATGAAAAATGGGGTTGCCTGCCTAGACAAAGATGTGGCACGGTTGGTTGTCTTAGGGAGTTGGCCTTTAGTTGATGCATGTTGGCTCCAGAACACTTGGGCACTGGACGACAAAAGTTACATATTGTATGGTGCCTTCAGTTGTGGTGAGGATACCCCTTGGGAATCCCATCTATTCATCTACCTGAGTCGATCCACCACCAACACTCAAATATATATATATATATATATATATATATATAGAGAGAGAGAGAGAGAGAGAGAGAGAGAGAGAGAGAGAAAAAGTTTGGTTGATGAACAATTTAGGTATGTGGGAAAAATGAGAATACACTAATTCAATCATTAGTATGGGATGTAGGTCATTTGTATGGGTCGAAATGAGTTGCACCACATGATGGAACAAACCAAGCTTGTGCGACATAGGCGGAGTTTGGGTGGAATAGGTTTGGTAACTCAAGCATAGTCATATGAGCTAGGTGATCCAAGTGGCTCTAGAGACACACACAAGACAAGGAGGACTCAGGAAAGCTCAAAAATCAAAGTGTTTGGATTATGCTCGAACTAGGACCAAAGCATAGATCTCATCGTCTTGATCGTGGTGGTGCGAACGGTTCGTCAATCCGAGTTTGGATGAGAAAGTTAGAAGTAGTCAAAGTTGGGTTGACTTTTTGATGACTGGGCAAGCTTAAGGAGGCCACAATTTGGACTTTTCCGGTCATCGAATTCTAGCCAACCTGGGCCGGATTCCAGGCAAAATTGTGGAGTCGTTAAAATGACTCCTACGGCTTAAAAACCGATTTTTCAAAAACTTGCATATTGTTTTATATAAAACAATATATATATATATATATATATATATATTAAAGGTGGTGGTGGGCCACCACCCCCACCACCCATGCTTCCTCTTAAAACCATATATGGGGTGGGCATGGACCACCTCCAGTGGACCCGGCCCACATGGCCGGCCCCCAAGCGGGCGGCCCCAAAAACTAAAACAATCCCATTAATACATAACCACATGAGGTCTAATGCAATATATGTGCGCGAGATATGGGGGCGGGCTGCCCAATGCAGACCTGACCCCCCCATTAATATGTCGTTTGGTTTTTTAAAAATTATATATGGAGGGGCCGGATTTGATCCCCTGACCCCTCCTCAATGAATTTTTAAATTTTACCATTATGCCATAAACAAACTCCTTGGTTAATCCGCCTTGGAAAAATATTTAAATCTAAATTGCACAGATTTCGAGGCAGATGGAGGAACCAAGAGCAGGCATGAATTTCGAGACAGGAGGACACTGTGCACGCAGTGCGAGGCATCATTTTGCAGGTGGGGTGAAATTTCATGTTGTCAGATTTTGACAAATTTTATATGGTTTCAACACTTATCGATGCCACGAACGCAATGGCGTTGTCCGTTTCTCCAACAGAGGTATGCATTTTTCGTCCATTTTTCAGTATACAGGTGGAACCATGATCACTGCAAAAACAGGGAGCGGAACCATGAGCCTTGAAATTTTCCCGAGGAGGTAAATTTTCTCCATGTCAGAATATAGTCAAGTTTATACTCATTTTTCACGGTTTTCCACAAGGATCGCAATGGAGAGGTTAGATTCACCATTTGAGTTGCATATTTACCGTCCACCCATGGAGAAGAATCTTTGAGGAATCTAGGGGGAATCTGAAATATTCCTTGAGCCCTAGATTCTCAACTTCTCAGAATTCAGAAATTGGACAGTCGATTTTGCACTATTCGATGCCACAAATTTGATGGTGCATTCAGATTTCTCCTTTGCTCATTATATTATTTAGCCACTTTTCTAAGTGGAATGTAGGTGTCAGCATTCATGTGCGAGCAGTCTTTTCCATGCGATTGATGTCGTGAGATCGATGGTCCAAGTAGCTTCAGCAGTTTTACATCCGCTTCTTCAGATGGCCCTTGGTTATGAGGTATATGCAGTGTGTTCATGTACTTCTTTTGCTATGCATTGTGCTGCACAGATCCTTGTTGATGCTTGATGTGGGATCCTGTTTCTTACTCGTTTTCATGAATCCTGCTTGATGTGACGCGGAATCATCTATGTGATGTACTTTTTGTCATGATTCGTTATGTTGTGTTTTGAGATCTCTTTGTTGTATGTTGTTGGGATACTCTTATTGTCGTCATGCATGTTTTGCATTGAGATTCCTTTTATGCCATGTTACGGGATGCTCATCATGCATGAGTTTTATGTCATACTGATAGGAGTCCTTTTTGATTGAGAGTTCCTGTAGCGGAACATCTCTTGAAGCTACTCCTGTGTGAGGGCATTTTTCCTTGTATGATATCGACGTCACCTCTATGTACATCACCACTATTGACTGTGCTTAATGCAGCGGCCCACACCATCTTGACACTGGTGCCCGGAGACATAGTCCCTCCTAGACGAACTCCATTATCAAACGCTTATGTTTTTATGTTGCTGATGATTGACATGTTCCTCTTCTTTACAACATGCAGTTGTATTCATTAATGTTCTTTTAAAAATGCAATTTAACACATCACAAAAGTAAAAGGTCTTGGAAGGGTCCTTTGTCACACCTGGACCTGGATCAAGTGGTATCAGAGCGGTCTTTGCGTTGATGTGAATTGCAGCGTGAATAATGGAACATGCAGAGACAGAGGATGAAAAAGCGATGTACGAGACCATGCTCAAAATTTACAAAAGGGTTGAGATAATGTATGAAACTCTACAAAAAGAGACAAAGGAAAAGGAGTGATTGCAACTTCAGTTGCAAGCCATAGAAGAGGCCATGGACGAACTGAAGCAGAACAAACATAATGTTCAAACAAAGAACGTTGAATTGAAGATGCGTCTACATGAAGAGAAAGAGGAAAAACAGAGTTTGCTACGACAGCTACAAGCAAAGGACGAGGCCTTTGAAAAGTTGCAGCGTGACCCATGTGAGGTAAAAAGTAATTCTCCATCTTCATGTATGTTTCTTGATGATGATTTCAATGTTTTCGAAAATCATACCACAGGAATTGGCTCCAAATTGTTGAAGAAAATGGGGTATGAAGGAAAAGGCTTGGGCATTAATGGCCAAGGCATTGTCAACCCATCAAAGAGGAGGAATTACCCGGTCAGATAGGACTTGGGTATGTCAAAAAGGAAGTTGGGGAATGCGCCACGACAGTTAGCGAACCACCAACAACGGATGATGAGAAACCCTCGTCAGTTCTTTCCAAATCGATAGAGGAGGTAAAAGATGTTGATTTCCTTTCGGTTTCATCTTCACATAGTATGAGTTCTGTTGGAGATTTGGAGATCCCAATTATAGGGACAAACATGAGGCTTCTTACAAGGATGAGGCATGAGGAGAAAGAAGAACTTGGTGTTAATAACCAAGGCATAACTCAACCTTTGGAGGTTGTGCACGAACATCGATTTGCAGGCTCGAGATACACTAAAGGAGAATGCTCAAAGGTGTCAAAGTCGTCCGAGACATCGTTGAAATCATCAAGGAAAGAGAATGACAGGAACACATCCCCATCATCCCACGGCAGTGCCCATTGCAGGGAGAGAGCTAAGGCAAGCTCTCATCGCCATACTGACATCAAAGACAACAAGGGAAAGTATAACCACTTTTGATCTTCAAATGTTCATTTCGATTATGATCATGTTGATAATGAACGTAAAACATGGCATCGAAAAACATGTACCTTTGTGGATTACATAACCATACATTTTCTAAGTGTTGGAAAAGAATGGCAGCACGCAAAAGGATGAGGCGTGAAAGACCCCCTCAAAAGCATGTAAAGAAGTAGGTTAAGAAAATCCGGAGGAAGAAAAACTATTGCAGTCATTGCGATAGAAGTGGCCATCAAAGAGCCACTTGTTGGAGGCTCCATCCAGAGTAGCGCCATAAAGACAAAACATTGGTGCATGAACCAGGTGAAACAATTGTTTGACAAGCAAAATCATCATAAGGAGGTGACCCATTCACATTGATAAGTGAAAAATGGTTTCTAGATATGTTATCGTTTCATGGTCGTGCTTTTGTGAATCATTTGTTGCATTTTAAAATGTAAAAGTGATGATGTGTTTTCCATCACTTGTTCAGCAACAATGATGTTTGGTATTATGTTGAGTTGCATGATACACTATGAAAGCGATGTCATGTTTCCCTCACTTGTCCAACAAATAGTGTTTGGCCTGATCTTTGTAAATCATGTGTTGCAGTGATGAAGTGTTTTACATCACTTGTTGAAGCAACAATGATATGTTGGCCTTGTCGTCGTAGTTGGGGTCTTGCGTCCATCTTGTTGTAAACTTGACCACCGAGCATGTGTTATAAAATCATGGCAAGTGTGGGACATTTGGGTCTTTAGTTGGTCATGTCAATCAAGCATGTAATTTGTAAATAATGTACTACAGGTTGCAGAGGTTGCAGGTGTCAACTCATTGCTTAAGGCTCCGAAGAACAAAGGTGAAGGAGATGGAAGCGAGACCTTTCAAGGCGCTTGTGATGCAGATAAGGTACAGAGAGGTTGTAGATTATTTTTCCTGCTTTTAGAGGACCAAAAGCTCCTCAGTGGGGAGGATTGATCCAGGTGGCTCCAGAGACACACACAAGACAAGGAGGACTCAAGAAAGCTTAAAAATCAAAGTGTTTAGATTATGCTTGAACTAGGACCAGAGCATAGATCTTGTCGTCCTGATCGTGGTGGTGTGAACGGTTCGTCAATCCGAGTCCGGATGAGAAAGTTAGAAGCAGTCAAAGTTGGGTTGACTTTTTGATGACTGGGCAGGCTTAAGGAGGCCACAATTTGGACTTTTCTGGTCACCGGATTCCGGCCAACCTGGGCCGGATTCCGGGTGAAATTGTGGGGTCGTTAAAATGACTCCTATGGCTTAAAAACCGATTTTTCAAAAACTTGCATATTGTTTTATATAAAACAAAAAATATATATATTAAAGGTGGTGGTGGGCCACCACCCCCACCACCCACACTTCCTCTTAAAACCATATATGTGGTGGGCACGGGCCACCTCCGGTGGACCTAGCCCACACCCCGAAGCCCATAATACATGTGATACGGAACCGGCGGGGATCGAACCCGCCCTACCCACGTGGCTGGCCCCAAAAACTAAAACACTCCCATTAATACATAACCATGGAAGGTCTAATGCAATGTATGTGCGAGATATGGGGGCGTGTTGCCCAATGCGGACCCGACCCCCCATTAATATGTTATTTGTTTTTTTTTAAATTATATATGGAGGGGCGGGATTTGATCCCCCGACCCCTCCTCAACAATTTTTTTAATTTTACCATTATGCCATAACCAAACTCCTTGGTTAATCTGCCTTGGAAAAATATTTAAATCTCAATTGCATGGATTTTGTGGCAAATGGAGGAACCAGGAGCAGGCATGAATTTCGAGACAAGAGGACATTGTGCACGCAGTTCGAGGCAACATTTTGCACGAGGGGTGAAATTTCATGCTGTCAGATTTTGACAAATTTTATTTGGTTTCAACACTTCTCGACGCCACGAACGCAATGGCGTTGTCTGTTTCTCCAAAAGAGGTCTGTATTTTTTGGCCATTTTTCAATATGCAGGTGGAACCATGATTGCTGCAAAGACAGGGAGCGGAGCCATGAGCCTTGAAATTTTCCTGAGGAGGTCAATTTTCTCCATGTCGAAATATAGTCAAGTTTATACTCGTTTTTCACGGTTTTCCACGGGGATCGCAATGGCGAGGTCAGATTCGCCATTTGAGTTGCAGATTTCCCATCCACCCATGGAGCAGAATCTTTGAGGAATCTAGGGGAATCTAAAAGATTCCTTGAGCCCCAGATTCTCAACTTCTCAAAATTCAGAAATTGGACAGTCGATTTTGCACTATTCGATGCCAAAAATATGATGGTGCATTCAAATTTCTCCTTTTCTCATTCTATTCTTCAGACACTTTTCTAAGTGGATTGCAGGTGTCAGCATTCATGTGCGAGCAGTCTTTTCCATGCGATTGATGCCGTGATATCGATGGTCCGAGTAGCTTCAGCAGTTTGACATCCGCTTCTTCAGATGGCCCTTGGTTGTGAGGTATATGCGGTGTGTTCATGTAATTCTTTTGCTATGCATTGTGTTGCATAGATCCCTATTGATGCTTGATGTCGGATCCTGTTTCTTACTCGTCTTCATGATTCTTGCTTGATGTGACACGGAATCGTCTATGTGATGTACTTGTTGTCATGATTCATCATGTTGTGTTTTGAGATCCCTTTGTTGTATGTTGTTGGGATACTCTTATTGTTGTCATGCATGTTTTGCATTGAGATCCCTTTTATGCCATGTTGGCGGGAAGCTCATCATGCATGACTTTTATGTCATACTGATAGGAGTCCTTTTTGATTGAGAGTCCCTGTAGCGTAACATCTCTTGGAGCCACTCTTGTGTGAGGGCATTTTTCCTTGTATGATATCGACGTCACCTCTATGTACATCACCACTATTGACAACACTTAATACAACGGCCCACACCATCTTGACACTGGGGCCTAGAGACGTACTCCCTCCTGGATGAACTCTGTTATGAAACGCTTATGTTTTTATGTTGCTGATGATTGACATGTTCCTCTTCTTTACAACATGCAATGGTATTCATTAATGTTCTTTTAAAAATTCAATTTAACACATCACGAAAGTAAAAGGTCTTGGAAGGGTCCTTCGTCACACTTGGACCTGGATCACTAGGTTGTTGCACGATCGCAAGGCCACAAAAAGGGTTCGCATGAGGAGTTGGAATGAGTTTATGACAATCCATTCAAAGTAATGAACCAGAGTTGGATGATTCTTGAAACAGGCCAAGATGACATGGCACGAATGTTGGTCTTTAGGCCACAAATTTCTTAGGGAGGCAATGCATGTGATCCAAGTTGTTGGTTAGTTGTTCCATAGGAAGTGTGGGTGGTTGGTTGTGACAATGAGTCATGTGGCATCATAGAGAGAGATTAATCGAGACATCATAGAGAGAGATCACAACCACAACTAGTTTTGTGTGACAAGTTCTTATGACAAGCAATGGTAGAGGCATGTGATGTTGCAAAGTTAAAACACACAATTGCCTAGAGAGAGATTGCACCTCATGGGCATGTGATATCATAAGTTGGAAGACTTGGGTAGAATTTTGGGGTTTGGCCACATGGATGAGAAATGTGGTGATTAGGCCAAATTTGGGGTTTCCACTGCATAGAAACTTGGAGTTTGGTGGAGAGTAGTTGTTTTGTATAGAGGTGCCTATTTGGTCATGGAATGTAGTAGAGGGAGTTGAGACTTTTACTCAAAGGAGTCTTACGACAACATGCGGATTAGACACTACACTGATTGATGTTGTAAGATATCTTGTGCATGGCTATAAGCCAATTTATTGTATTTGGGTCAGGACTTGTACATTATAAATTGTATTATTCTTATATGATGATTTTTTGTGAGTGTTAGGTTGAGTGTTGCCTTCCTATAATTGTTGTATATGTGTTGATGATGTTGCCTGTTTATACACTTATTGAGAAATGTTAAAGAAGAAAATTGGTTAAATTAATTTTTTTTAACACTTAACTTGGAGAAGAAGTAGAGGTGTATTTGAGGTGGATAAATATTGTTCTACACTAGGTAGCTGAAAACATGTTGGTGCCACACACTATGGGGGGCATGGTGCGTTGTAAGTGCCTTATAACCATGTGAAGCCCTTGGAGTCATTAAAATTGTGGAGATGAGCATCACCTGCTTTTTGGTTCTCTCTAACATGACTGTCATCAAAACAAAATCAAGTATATGTGGGATTCCTTTGAGGAAAGAGCATAGATATAAATTGGCACTATGATTTACAATTTTCAAACACAATCCATGGTAGCCAAGTGCATAGTCCAACAAAATAAATACCATTAAAACCATCCACGCAAGTGTCATGGACAATATTATTAAGTCCATTGAGCAACTCCTAGTCTTGCCTCGCTAATTCACATAAGCATTACTTTGTATGGTGTCACGATGGTGTTTCATGTTGTTTTCATTATAGATTGAAAATTCCATGTATCCAATGGGTATAGAGTACAATTAAAATTAATTTAAATTCATATTCATAAATACATGAAATCTATAAAAATATCCAATATTTATTTAAAAACAATTTTCACATGCAACATCATCTACAAACAATAACTCACCATAAAATAGCAATGATTTGTAGAAACAATCTACTCTCCTGTACATTAATATCCTAAAATTACAACAATAATTAATTGCCTTCCCATTCTTTAGCTATAGAGCAATTCTTCAAGAAGAAGAAGAAATTGTCACTTCTTAACGAACTCATCACACAAGCTTATCACTTAAAGAGTTACACAAGCTTCTCATCTATATATATATATATATATATATATATATATATATATATGAAAGGTTTGTCAGGGAAAATAAATATACTATTTTATCATTGTTGAAATTCACTTGTGCTTCTATAAACAACCTAGTGGATTCGAACTAAGGATTCTGAACCCAAAGGTTTTCTTTGATATGTAGGTCGATGGTGCCCCAACCACCCAGACAATTATGGAGCTCTGCATCGTTTTGGTGCCTAAGATAACCGTGAGCTTCTATGTGTCAATGCCTCTCTAGTGATCCCATAAACTTCAAGGGTTCAATATTCCACTGCGTGTTCTGAGGGTTCATGTGCCAAGGAAATGGCATTGGCGGCAAGTCAATCTATGACAAGAAGTTTGACAATGAGAAATTTGTAAAGAAGCATACTGTTTTGGACATCCTCACCATGGCCAACACCAACCCTAACACTAATGAATCTTAGTTCTTTATCTGTATTGCACAGACCTCATCGCTAGATGGAAAGCACATTGTATTTGGGCAAGTTGTAGAGGGTAGGGAGGTCGTGCATGAGATTGAGAATGTTGGCTCTGGATCTGAAATAATGAAAGGATTTTCAAGGATCATGATGGAAACCCTAAATCCTTCAAATTTTGCCCTGTTGCTTGGGGATTTTTAGCTTCAGGATTCTTCTCTTTGTTTGGAGATCCCTCATTGTCTCGCCATCGCTATAGATTTGTTAAACCATGAGGGTTTTTTTTTTGTAGCAAGGTTCTTGCTTCCTTCAAGATGATGCCATCACTTCAAATCGCTTGAGCTATTCGATCTTTGTGAGGCTGCTTTCAGAGGGTACCCACTACCTGTAGGTGGGAGCTTCTAACTTTGTCTCTACACTTGTAACCCAATTCTAGGATCAAATAGGAACCTATTCCATCTAAATGCAACTCCTACATGGGGCTAGGAAACTTCAACAAGGGTTTTTTTCTCTAAGATTGTGGGATATCTAAGGATGCCTTAATCCTCTATGTCTCAATGCTAAATGGACGAGCCAAAGGCTGGGATATTCCCTGTTTCTCTCAACCACGATCCTTAAGGATGCTCTAAAGCCAGGGCTCTTGCAATCGACTTCCAAAGATATCTCAAGGTTAACCTTCATTGTATAACAAGCAGAAGATATTCCAGAAGTAAAGGTGGAAGACCCATGATCAGATATTTTGAACTCATCCTATGAGAAAAATTTCAATTGACCATTTTAATGGGCTCTGGTCATCAACATTTGCGCTCTCAGAATGGGCGAATCAAACTTGGTCCTCAAATACAAATATGTATTTCTGCTTGAAGGGCTTCTCTATGGTTTTTTTTTCAAAAATCGAGAGGGTCATTAAAGAGTTTTTTATAAAGGCCCTTAGTTTTGGGGCTTCTCTAAGCTCTCCTTTAAGTAATGGTTTCCTAAATTCAACCCTTTATCCATAGCGGCTCTAGGCAATCTAGTTTGGGTAATAATTTCTAATATGCACATTCATTTGTTAACTCTGAATATCTTAGCTTATGTAGGAAACTCTTTAGGTTGTTTTATTAAGATAGATACAAATTGGATTGAGAGGGGTATTGTAACATTTGGTCGAAATAGATCTTAACAAAGGGCTCCCTGATAGGATGCTTCTTAATTAGAATAACATAACATATTTGCATCGAGTGGATTATGAAAACACAACCTTCTACTGTAGGTCCTATCAACAACCAAGTCATCCCCAAAGTGCTTTCTCTTTTTCTTAAGGTCATTGTCATCCCCTTGATGCCAAGAAAAATAATCGATGATGGCAAGATCCAAAATGATATAAGAATTTCTCATTTCACAAGCAAGCTAACATGCAACAACAAAAATCAACTACAACAAAATCTAGCCCTTCATCCTCAACTCACCGCTGCACATCACCAACTCATCCCATAGAGTTTGTGATCCCTTGTCCTCCTTCACCATCTCCCCACTTTCATCTGAATCCCTCGAATGGAGAAGAGAGAGATATAACCATGATCCTAGCTTCATCCATGAGTGGACATACACATCTTCACAAATCAAATCACTTGGATAGTGATAAAGACGCAACCACTATTGCAAATTCTTTGGAGATGAAAATGCAACCATTGTCTCCATGTTATCTACTCCCAACAATTTATCGGGATGGATTGATGTTCGCAAGAAAAAAGATGGAAAGAGTTTTGAACAACTCAATAATCAAATGTTGCCTCTTTTCGCTAGTATCAAGAAGCAAATGGTTTTGTTCTTTATTTTTCGTGGACTCTCCTCCAATTTTACAAGTTCCTAAATCTCTACTTTACTACCTCTAATATAATTCCACATTAAAATACAAAAAAAATAAAAAATTACTAAATTTATATAACTATTATCTAACAACCTTCTAAAATCATTAAAAAACTGTTTAACAATAATCTTTACAATCACCCACAAATTTATATAACTAAATATTAATATACAAGTTTATTTAATCTTTACGATCACCAACAAGTTTATATAACTAAATATTAATATACAAGTTTATATAAATAAATATTAGTATAGGTGATAAATATAAATATGACTTCACTGTTCTAATACCAGGCAATATGATTATTCATCAGTCAACCTTTTGGTAAGATTCGTTAGAACACTTTTTGCTAAAGTTCCATCGAAATATAAAGTAATTCTACACAACTGAAAATTATAGAAAACTATCTTTAAGTAATTCCAAATCACTGGTAAACCTTCGTTAAAACATTGGAGAAACTTACCTCCTCTGGTGAAACTCCTGCATCTTCCAGGCATTTCCGAATGCAGATTGAAACTCCATGCCCATCAGGACGTGGATTCGTCATGTGATAAGCATCACAACTGACAGCTCCACCGAGGTACTCGGCTATTATGGGGGCTCCTCGCTTCCTTGCATGCTCAAGACTTTCCATAACCTGGTTTGGGAAAAACACAAACTATGCTTTACCAAAATCCCCATGTTCGTTCTTATACTCTGAATTGCTCACAGCCTGAAATGATCTTTGAACATTTACAAATAGAAAAATAAGCTTACCAGCACGCCAGCACCTTCACCCATGACAAAGCCATCACGATCTTTGTCCCATGGTCTGGAAGCTGTCTGTGGGTCGTCATTCCTCTGTGAAAGGGCCTTACAAGCAATAAATCCACCTACACCAGACGGCAAAATCGAAGCTTCTGTGCCACCTGCAAGCATGATATCTGCTTCACCCCTGCGAATATGATTTGCAGCTGCATGTAGACAGTAATTTGCTGTTGCACATGCTGTTGAAATTGAGTAGGTCGGGCCCATAAATCCCGTATCAATTGCCAACAATGCAGATCCCATGTTCGTGATGGAATAAGGAATAAAAAATGGTGAAATCTTCTTGATGCCCAACTGTGTAAGAGCCTTTATTGCAGTAGAGTAAACTGTATGGCCACCCATGGCCGTTCCCACCAGCACCCCTATACGCTCCTTGTCTACCTGTGAGGAAAACAAGAGTCATGTTAATGCAATACAGTCTAGGTTTATCTCACACATACCATGTACTCACAGAAGCAGGGTGTATTCTAAAGTTAGAGGGGGTGGAGGGAGTGACGGCTGAGTGCAATGGGTAGATCTTTGCAGTGTGTGATCTTAACTTTACATAGAGAAATGATTGGCAAATGGGCCTAAGTTTTGGGTTCATTCAGTAATCATCAAAGCGCCTAGATAAACTTTGATATAATGAATTAATTTTTTATAAAATTTTGTTCATCTGTCACCTATTGAGCATTGAAATGTACACGATCAACTCAAAATCGACCTTAATCCAACCGTGCTCCTTTCTATATGCTCTCACCTTCACTATTAAATATTGAAATCTACACTTTAACTCCTCGCCCATATACTTCATCATCTCTCACCGACTGACTATTAAATGATGAAATGCACACTTTAACTCCTCACCCAGTTATATTCTATCTCTCACTTCTTCAGCGTTGAAATATTTATTTTCAATTCACATTTCAATGTCTTTAATGTTATTGTATTTTTTTATATATTTTCATGTTTGGGTGGGTCTAATAGTTAAGAGCATGTGTTTCCTTTTAAAAAGTCACAAATTCAAAATAAGAGGGGTAGAATATGTATGTTTTAGTAGAGGGGTAGAGTATGTAGGTCTTAGTAGACTTAGCAGGCAAATCACTTCTTGATGTCTCACAAACAAGAGGGTCTCATACACCAATATGGTTTGGTTTAGCCGGTCCCTTGTCCCACAAACAAGAGGGTCTCATACACCAATGTGTTGTGTGGGTTGACGATGACTTTAAAATTGGATAATAATAATAATAATACACTTTCACTTACATTCACTTACATGAATCCCTAGTCTCACAAAAAAAATTCTCATACACCAAATTCAAAATATAAATATAAACAAGTTCAAAAAGGAGTTGTCTATAATGCGACTTTTTGGAGATTCTGGTGACGGAATCCGGCGGAAGAAATTGAGGTTAAATCTTGATTTGTTGCAGTTAAAATGGTTTTTTAACTGCATATTTGGATTCAGCACCCTGAAAAACCCCTGGGGCGCCACCGAAAAACTTCCAAAAAGTCTCATTATAGACAACTGCGTTAAAAAATGAATAAAAAATAAAAATAAAAAAAACCATAAACTGTAAATAAAAAATAAAAAAATTAAATACTTTCTCAGATTCTTCCTTGCCTAGCCCTGGTTTTACCATTTCCACCACCTGAATACAAAACCCAAAATTTTAATTCTAATACACCATAACACTTAAATTACAACTATCCAGTTTTAGTGCTTCCATTCAACTTTGGAACGTCCCCAAACTAGACTCAACGTAGCGAAAAAACAAAAAAATCAACAAAACAACCAACGTTCCAGGCCTCAGCTTATAAAGAATTGGTGGGCCATTCGTCGCAGGCCTTCGTATTGCGCAAAAGAGCTCCTTGTGAAGGACGATTTAGAATCCAGGGTTGCGATGTGTTATGAATTCGTGCGAATAGCTTGAATTGACAAAGTTGGGAGTTAATAGGAACGAAGTGCATAAATGTTATATAAGAGGTGGTTTTTATTTTTTTCTAGTTTGGGGAGTAGTTTTTTGGAAAAATTGAGGTGAAATCTTGATTTGTGTTATTTAAACTAGTTTTTTGACTATATATATGGATTCAGCACCCTCGTAAATGTCTAAGGCACTTCAATTGCACATGGTTACCCATCAAACTTGTGATTTCAATAAATTCCTCCGGATTTTAGAGAAATTTGACTGAAAAACCCACCGTAAAAACTTTCAAAAAATTGCACTAAAGACAACTCCTATCGGTATCCTTGTGGTGGGATCTAGGTATAGACTCATCACTAAATCATGTATTTGTTTAAATCTAACTATATTCTCAATAGCCAATTATCTCAATGACAAAGAATATTTACAAGTCTATTTGGTCATTAATAAGTGGGGTAATATATATTCATTACTAAATAATATATTTGTTTAAGTCTAATTATAAACATATATTAATAAGTGAGGTAATGTATTTATAACTCAATAATATTGGTTGCCTATCTCAACCACCAACAATCTCAACAAATTCATTCAAGTTTGATGGATCCCGGCTTTGGCATATTCCATGGTTGCCTATCTCACCACCAACAATCTCAACAAATTCATTTAAGTTTGATGGATCCCGGCTTTGGCATATTCCAAGTATAACTTCACTCGATCAAGGTATGGAGTGTTTTATTCACTGCTATTCATTTAAAGCTCTAGACAAAATTTAAGATGTCAATTTTTTCCTTTTTCCAACTTTCAATAAACTTGTAAATATTAGTTGTCCATCTCAACTACCAACAATCTCAACAAATTCATTCAAGTTTGATGGATCCCGGTGTTGGCATCTTCCATGTATAACTCACTGCTATTCATTTAAAGCTCTAGACAAAATTTAAAATGTCAATTTTTCTTTTTATCTAACATCATAAAAATTCCAAGTTGCTGAATTTATTTGTGTATTTTAAAATAAATTCAGTGTTCAACTCAAACTGGACATGGAGTTCCAGTGTATTTCTGTAGTTGAAATGTACACGTTCAACTGACAATGAACCTTAATCCAACCCTACTCCTCTCACCTTCACTATTAAATATTGAAATGTACACTTTAACTCCTCACCCAGATACTTCATCTCTCATCGATTGACTCTCAAATATTGAAATGCACACTTTAACTCCTCACCCAATATACTTCATCTCTCACCTATTGAGCATTCAAATGTGCACTTTCAACTCACAATGGACCTTAATACCACCGTACTCTTTTCTATATACTCTCACACTTACTATTAAATATTGATATGTACACTTTCACTCAAATGTGAAGTATGGAAATATGCATATTAAACCTCTATTTAGATTTTCAATAGTTTCTAAATTTTATTTAAGATAAATACTTCAAGATAAAGTATAATAGAGTAAAATATGTTTTCTTTAAGTTGCATTTATTGAAAATTAAATTCAATAATACATAATTCAATAATATATAATTTAATAATATATAATATTTATTATTTTATTATAAAATAAATATTGTTTGTATTTATATAATTATAAATATGTATATTTTAATTTAAATAATGTATATTAGGTTGAAAACGTTTTACATGGGAAAATGTTGTACTAAAATAATAAATAGAATAATAATAAAAATAAAAATGCAATATTGAAAATAAGAAGTAAAAACTAATAAAAATAATAAATTTTGCTAAATTCAATTTATTATATTAAAATTTAGTTTTAATGAAAATTTATATGTATGAGGGTTTTAATAGAATTAGAAATAAGAATATCTATATATTATAAAAGTTTTAATAGAATTATAAATATGAATATTTATATATTAGGAAAGTTTTAATAGATTTAAAAATAAGACTATACATTAAAAATAAGAATATATATTACCAAAGTTTTAATAAAATTAAAAATAAAAATTTAATATATAAGAGTTTTAATAGAATTAGAAATAAGAATATTTTTTGAAATATATATGAATTAGTATAACTACATTAAAAATATTCATGTAGTTGATATAGTCTAAGAATAAATATAACCAAAAAACTATTGTAACATGAAGAATTCTTTACTGATGCACACATTTATCTGATTAATCATGTATAAAAAGGTTATGTGTAACTTTAACTTAAGAAAAAAAAGGAACTATAAATGAATGTTATAAATAATAATGAGGAACTTATCGGGGAGGAAGGAAATTGGTGGGTGGGCAGTTACTTGGCATGAATCTATTTTTTTTAATTTATTAAAAGTAATGGGCCAGTTTGCTAAATAAAATTTTCTTATATATAAATGAATATTATAAATAATAATGAGGAATTTATCATGGAGGAACTTATCAACATTGGAATAATCTCAAATCCCTAGGAAATTGGTGGGCAGGGAGCCACGTGGCATGGCATGAATATATTTTTTTTAATTTATTAAAAGTCAATGCAACGTAACAAATTCTATCAATTGATAAGCATTAAGACTAAGCATATCCTGAGCATATTCCCTTGAGAATCAATCTAGGCCCTCAATTAAAAAAAATTGTCAACAAATCCTCATCCACTTTAAGTTGAAATAGAATCATCTTATCATCTATTTTTTTTTTGGGGGATGGGGGCTAAACTCCCAATTGCTATTTAAACCTTAAGTCTCACAAATCATCTTATCATCTATTTTTTTTGGGGGGGGCTAAACTCCCAATTGAGATTTAAACCTTAAATCTCACAATATACATAATACATCATAGCATGATGATGGTCATTTGAGTTGTCTCTGGTAGACTTATCTTACCATCTAAATTAAAATAACGATGATTCATATTTATAGTCTTGATATTTCATATATTCATATTAAAGTTTAATTAATAAACATATAAAAACTTAATATTTAAAATAATATTTATATAGATAAATAAACTCAATATACATATATCATATTAAAAAATAAATTATAAACTATGAAAACAAAAAATACCACAAACATATATATATTATAAGGTTTTTTTATATATTATAAAATTTTAATAATAAAAAATAAAAAAATAAAATTAATATAGAAATGTTAGATTTATATATAATATTAATAATATTATATAAAATAGTATATATTTATTTTAGTTTGATATAAAACTAGTATATATTTATTTTAGTTTGGTATGTATCCATTATTTAAAAATTAAATTTTTTAAAGTGTAAATTTTTAATATGGTTTTACAAAATTCGATCCCTTAAAATTTATTTATTTTAATATAATTAAAGATATAATAAAATGTTTAAGACTTTATTATAAATTGTTTATTATTTATATTAATTTTTAATATATATTATATTTATAAAAATAAACATATATATGTATATATAAATATAAAGCATATTGAATTTATGCGTTTTGAGTATGTTATTAAATTGTTTTTGCTTATTTAAGAGTTGTTTAAGATTTAACATGTAAGAATCTATTTTTTTTATTGACTATCAATAAGTAATATTAGGGGGTGTGGTTTTTTCTAAATAATAATGATAAATAAAACTGATAAGTCAACTTGTATTAGTAGATGGTAGTTAGTAATGACTGTCCCACTGCGTAATAGTGATGAGTGAACTTGTATTAGCAAATGATAGCGAATAATGACTGTCCCATTGCATAACAGATAAATAACAGTGATGAGTCAACTTAGATTAACAGATGACAGCAAATAATAACTATCTCACTGTTAATTTAACAGTTAAATTAGGATAAATTTTCCTACCCTATAAAATATATATATATATATATATATATATATATATATATATAATACATAAAAACTCACAAATCATATATTTACTTACTTGACCTTGGGATCAACCTAGTTGAGATGAATTTGGCGGAGTGTTTGGAATTACTTACAGGTCTGATGGATTTCTTCTTTACGGTCCCTTTTTTCCTTATAATCTAACTCTACAACCATTAATTTGAAAATATAAACAAGTTCAGGAGTCAATGAAAAATGGAAACGGAAAGAAATCATGGGCTCCAAAGAAAAATAGTAAATACTTTCTCCAGTTCTTTCTTGCATAGATGGGCATTTTCAAGAGCCATCTTCCCACTGACCAAACTGTATCTCCAACAGTCGTCAAGCCGGCGGTCAATCTTCCCATCAATGTACCCCTTCGTAGAAAACTCACGTATTTGGCCTGCAAATCTAACACTGTAACTCGAGGCATCGAATCGATCGATAAACCTAATACCGTTCTCTCCCTCCAGAAGTTTGTCATAAAACTTATCGGCGTCGCTTCCGAAAGCAGAGACGAGCCCCATTCCCGTTATAACGATCCGCTTCTTCGGATCCTTTTCTCGTTTGGGAGCCGACGCCATTATAGCTCTGGTTTTGCTATTTCTACCACCTGCGCACAAAACTCAAAAATTTAATTCTAATACACAATAACTCTCCAATCAAATTGCTTAAAAGCAAAGTTCCAGTTTTATTGCTTCCATCCAATATTGGAACTGGTCCCGAACTAAGCTCAACCTATTTCGCTAAGAGAAAAAAAAAACAACAAAACAACAAACGTTCCAGGTCTCAGCTTATAAGGAAATCGTGGGCCATTCGTCACGGGTTCGATTCGTCGCAGGCCTTCGTATTGCGCAAAAGAGCTCCTTGGGAAGGACGAGTTAAAATCCAGGGATGCCATGTTAGGAATTCGAGCGAATAGCTTGAATTGAACAAGTTGGGAGCAGCTAATGGGAACGAAGTGCATAGATGTTTATATAGAAAGTGGTCTCTTTTCTTCGGACGCTGGCATATCGTTATCGTTGTGGTGGGATTTCGTTTGCCATTAATCATTCCCTTTCTCAACAGCCCACCATCCCAACAACCAACCATCTCAACAACTTCATTCAAGTTTGATGGATCCCGGCGTTGGCATGTTCTAAGTATAACTTTACTCGGTGGTGTGGAGTGAATTTTTTCACTGCTATTCATTTAATGTTCTAGACAAAATTTAAAATGTCAAAGTCTTCCCCTCTTTCTAACTCTGGTATGTGTTTGTTGGTAGATCTCTGTTAACATCATAAAAGTTCCAAGTTGCTGAATTTATTTGTTTTGTGTATTTTAAAACACATATTAAATAAGTCAAAACCAAAAAAACCAAATTCAACAAATAATTTTTTTATATAATTTTTACTAAAATATAAAACTGATAAATTCATTTACAATAAAAGATTATTGGAAAATTGAACCTCTAATAACTAATATATAATTTTATTATATTAACATATATTTTTACTAATAAATTAGGAAAAAAGCCAATGGCAAAATAAACTATGGAATTTGTTGCATTCCTTGTGATAGGCCACTCGTTCAAATCCCCCGTGGGTGCTTACCTACCAAAAAAATGAAGAATTCATTCCAATTTTGGATTTGTGGTGATTCGAGTGTTTGAGAGCTTTGAATTACATTGGACAATAGGTCTGCAAGGGGCACAATCAAGCTATTATAATATTTGACGATCACCCTTCAACTTATTTCTCTTTGCATTGTTTGTTCACCTTGTTTGCTTGATTCTCCAGGATGCACTCATCTTGTTTGTTATGAGTTTAGTCAAGTTCTAATATCTTTGGTTTGGGATTCAGTTAGCCCATAAGATAAGCCCTAATTTTTACCTTTTGCGGCATTTGTAATATCGCTTGTTTGGTCAGGTCTATGTAGAGTGATCTATTATACCACTCCATTGGGTCTCTTTGTATCTCAAAAGCGAGGTTTCTAAAGTTAAGAGTGATGCCGGAGCATCGGAAGTGGCTAGCAATGTGGAAAATTGTCCACATGTTGTGGCCTAACAAGGTGGAATTCATTGCTGTGTATTAAAATTCAGTTTGTTAAAGAAGTCGACTTCACAAATAATTAGCTATTACTGTAATAGGCGTGTCTATCTTATTGTTAAGATTGTTATAACAGGTGTATGCGAGCACAAATAGATAGGAGTTTATTGTTAGAATTTTTATAATTAGAAGATTATGTATCGAGTAGTTAGAGAGGAGGATAAGACAATCGTAATAAAAAAACGAAGAGATTTTCTTCGTGGAGGGGGGAGTTTTTTTGTGTGAAGTTTGCAGAGCGGAAGCTCAGATAAATAAAGAGAATGGTTTTGGTGCAGAACGGTGGTCTGCTATGCCAAAAAGCCGAGTTCTATTTGTTTGATTATATGTGACTGTGATATATATACAATTGAATACAAATAACGTTGATCTAAACATTGAAATTGGTCGATGTGTTTTGAATTTTGTTTTTGTTGTAGATTCAGCGTTTTTGTTCACTTTTAACGCTGTTGAGTTCGATAAGTTGAAGACATTAATACAGGAATCCAGTTTTGAATTGAGTCGATGAGAAGGTCTGGATTGGCGTTGTGTCAACCGGCAACAATCGAGGAGGATAAATCGTGTTAGTTGTAACGGTTCAGCAAAATCGACATCGGAGCGGAAGTAATGACGTGCTCCATCATATCGCAATAAATCCGGAAGTCGGATTGAACTCAGTTTTAAATGGTGGCAGTTCCAAATTTATGGATCGGCGTTCTAATTTCTAGAAGTAAAACGTGACATGCCACTGCAGTGAATCGGCGACCCCAACTAGTGCATGCGTTGGTGTTGTGGACAGACAAAAACTTTGGTGAATCGTGATGTTGTACATCGTGTTCAAGGCCAATGAAATGAAAACGCAGATTTCTTTGTGATATACAGAAAAGACACAGGGTGCAATTAGATTCTATGTCACAACAAAATTTCTAGGCGTTGATATGTGGCATAAGAACGTTTTAATGCAGAAGAACTCGATATTATTTATGTTGTGGCCAGATGCAAATAGATTGCATCGGATTGGTTCAATTGTAACATGGTTGTTGTTATTTGTTAGTTGCCACGAGTGAAAGATGTGTATGCTGCAAGTGTTTGTTTTAAAACCATGTTTTGTACCTGTTATATGTTAATTAAAGATTTGGATGGGCTGCGCCCTGTACAAATGCAGCAAAGGGATTCAGATCCCGTGTTTAATATGAAATAGGATTTCTATTTCAGCATTCCAGCCTTTTAAAAGTCAACAAGAAGTTTTTTTTTGTTGTATTTCCTGAACGCAGATTGCTTGTGATATTATAGGAGTGCGCCCAGCGTTTTCAGGTTCATCATTTTTTGGTATCAGAGCCAGTCACAGGTGTTGCAGCAAAGATGCCGCCAAGGCGAGGAATTGGAAGAGGAAGACCAGAACCAAATGCAGTCCTGATAGAAGAAGTGCGGAGACTGCGTGAACGAATGGAGACAATGGAAACAGCCCAGAGAAGAGCACCTGATGAGAGAACTGAGAGTTCTTCAGAAGAATCTGATGAAGAGGTGGAAGCAGGAGAAGAAAATGAAACTGCCAAAGTCCTCAAGATGCTGGCAAAAGTTGGAAGCAAACCCAAGATAGAAATTCCTATGTATGAAGGGAGTTTAAATGCCGAGGAGCTCATGGATTGGATCAGATCCATAGATCAGTATTTCGATTATGAAGAGGTTGAGGAGAATAAGAGGGTGAAGTTTGCAGTCACTAGACTGAAGGGCCATGCAGCCATCTGGTGGGACGAGTTACAGACATCAAGAACGAGAAAGGGGAAATCTAAGATCAAGCAGTGGGATAAAATGGTAAGCAAACTGAAAGCCAAGTTTTTGCCTAAAGACTATCATTTGAATCTTTTTAAGCAGATGCAAAATTTGAAGCAGAAAGGAATGTCTGTTAAAGAATATACTGAAGAATTTTACAGGTTAAGCATCAGAACAGGGCATGTAGAAGATGATTTGGAGAAAGTAGCCTGATATGTTAATGGGCTAAGGTATGAGATCCAAGACGAGATTAGCCTGTTAAGTTTGAAAACTGTTGAAGATGCCTATCAAGCAAGTTTGAAAGCAGAGGAGAAAATATTGCAGAAACAGAGGAAAGAGCTCAGCAAGAGGTAGAGGATCAGCCAGATCCAGAGGAACACAACATCAGTTTGAAGCAGGAAGTTCAAGCAGCAGATCACCACAGATGGGTGAATCTAGTAGAGGGAGATTCGCGCCCAGAGGAAGAGGGCGAGGAAGAGATGTTAGGTGTTATACCTGTGGAGAATGGGGACATATGTCGCGGGACTGTCCTCATAACAAATCAGCAAGCCAGAGGGGTGCAAATGTGGCTGAGGCAAAGCCGGAACCACCTCGACTTGTAGAGAAGGAAGAACCACCGGAGGAAGGTGAATCATTGCTGCTCAGAAGAACTTTGCTGAGATCAGAAAAAGAGATTGGAGAACCTGCGCAAAGGAAGAACTTGTTCAGGACTACATGCAAATCAAAGGGTAAGTGCTGTAAGGTTATAATTGATAGCGGGAGTACTGACAATCTTGTGTCTACAGAGATGGTGGAAAAGCTTGGGTTAACAAAGAAAGCGCATCCTGCACCTTACAAAGTATCTTGGCTTCAAAAGGGTCATCAAGTCATTGTGACAGAGCAGTGTAATGTGGAAATGCAGATTGGCACATACAGAGATGTGATTTTATGTGACATAATGCCCATGGATGTATGTCACGTGTTATTGGGGAGACCTTGGCAATTTGACAGAAAGGCGATTCATGACGGAAGAAGAAATACATACACCATAGAAAAGGATGGAGTTAAACATACGTTGCTGCCAGTGAAGAATGATGCTGATAAAGAGCTGCCTGAAAATAGTATTATGTTGATGAGTGGTAAGGAACTGCTACAGGAGGTTGATAAAAGCGAAGAGGTGCATTTCGCTATCGTGGGAAGGCCAAAGGTAATTTTAACCTCCACAAATTTAAATGATTTGCCTGAAGAAATTCAATCTGTGTTAAATAGTTACATGGATATCATTGTGGACGAATTGCCAAATGAATTACCACCGATTAGAAGTATAAGTCACCATATCGACTTAATACCAGGAGCAAGTCTACCTAATAAAGCTGCATATAGATTAACTCCTCAGGAAAATGCAGAAGTTGCAAGACAGGTTCAAGAACTGATGGACAAGGGGCTGATTTGAGAAAGTCTGAGTCCGTGTGCTGTGCCAATGGTGCTTAGTCCGAAAAAGGGAGGAGAATGGCGCATGTGCACCGATTCCAGAGCTATCAACAAGATAACAGTCAGGTATAGATTTCCTTTGCCTAGGATGGATGATTTAATGGATTGTTTAAGTGGATCCAGGTACTTTACTAAGATAGATCTGAAAAGCGGGTATCATCAGATCAGAATTCGGGAAGGCGATGAGTGGAAAACAGCTTTCAAAACCAACAGTGGATTGTATGAGTGGTTAGTGATGCCTTTTGGGCTCACTAATGCGCCCAGCACATTCATGAGACTAATGAATGAGGTTCTGAAAGAATATACAGGTAAATTTGTTGTTGTTTACCTTGATGATATTCTAGTTTTCAGCAAAAGTAAAGAGGAGCATTTGGAACACTTGAAGTTAGTTTTGAAAACTCTGCAGAAAGAGAAACTACTAATCAATCTGAAGAAATGTAGTTTCATGAAAGAGGAGCTGGTATATTTGGGATTTGTGATTTCCAGAGACAGTTTGAAAATGGATCCGGAAAAGGTACAAGCAATCAAAAACTGGCCTACTCCCAGGAGTGTCTTTGAGGTAAGAAGTTTCCATGGACTTGCTAGTTTCTACCGAAAATTTATAAAGGGATTTAGTCAAGTTTGTGCACCAATCCTTGAGACAATCAAGGAGGTCAATCAGCCATTTCGATGGACAGAAGCAGCTGATAGGAATTTTAATTTGTTGAAAAGAAAGATAACAGAAAAGCCTATTCTAGCCTTACCAAATTTCGAGAAAGTCTTTCAAGTGGAAACCGATGCAAGTGGAGAAGCAGTTGGTGCGGTGCTAAGCCAAGAGCAAAGGCCGATAGCATATTTCAGCGAGAAGTTAAATGATGCAAAGAAAAAATATTCTTCTTATGATAAAGAATTTTACGCTATTGTGCAGGCATTAAAAAAGTGGAGGCATTACTTGCTACCGAAGGAGTTCATCTTATATTCAGACAACCATGCTTTGCAGTTTATTAATAATCAGCCAAAGCTAAATCAGAAGCACGCCAAGTGGGTGGAATTTCTGCAAAGTTTCACTTTTGTAATAAAGCATAAAAGTGGTAAGTCTAACAAAGTGGCAGATGCATTGAGCAGAGTAAGTTTTCTTTTGCAAGAATTTAAAGTGGGTGTTGTAGGTTTTGATGAAATGATAGAAATGTACAAGGATGATGAGGATTTTAAAGACATCTACACAACAGTGCAGAATCCGGTGAGAAATAACAGAAGTCAATGGATGGATTACCTTGTTCAAGGAGGCCTGTTATTTAAAAGCAACAAATTATGCATTCCTAAATGTTCCATGAGAGAGAACATCATTAAAGAGAAGCACAGTGGAGGATTGTCTGGTCATTTTGGACAAGACAAAACTTTCACTCAGGTGAATGCTTTTTATTATTGGCCTAAAATGCAAACTGATGTTAAAAAGTTTGTTGAGAAATGCAGGGTATGTCAGTATGCCAAAGGAAGGAGTCAAAATACCGGACTATATTAGCCATTGCCCATACCAGATCGACCATGGGATGTAGTGAGTATGGATTTTGTTTTGGGTTTACCAAAAACTCAGAGAGGAAACGATTCTATTTATGTTGTTGTAGAGAGATTTTCTAAAATGGCTCATTTTATTGCTTGTAAGAAGACTAATGATGCCACACACATAGCAAATTTATTCTTTTCAGAAATTGTAAGATTGCATGGTTTGCCTGTAAGTATTGTATAAGATCGAGACACTAAATTTGTAGGGAATTTCTGGAGGACACTTTGGAAGAAACTGGGAACTAAACTCAGTTTTAGTTCAGCTTACCATCCTCAAACGGATGGTCAAACTGAAGTTGTAAACAGAAGCTTGGGGAATATATTAAGAAGTTTGGTATATCAGAATCCCAAACAGTGGGATTTAGCATTAGCTCAAGCTGAATTTGCTTACAATGACACACCAAACCGAAGCACTAGAATGAGTCCATTTCAGATTGTCTTTGGAATGCATCCGAGAGGAGTATATGAGCTAAGAGATTTGGGGAAACAAGAAGCCAGAAGTGCAAGTGCTGAAGATTTTGTTGAACAAATGCAGAAGTTACAGGAAGAGATTAAAGGTAAACTACAGGAAAGCAGCAAGAAATACAAGCAAAGAGCAGATTTGAGAAGGAGAGAAAAAGAGTTTCAGGTAGGAGATTTGGTCATGGCATATTTGAGGAAAGAGAGATTTCCTACAAAAACTTACAATAAGCTGAAACTGAAGAAGATAGGACCCTGTAAAATCAAAAGGAAATTTTCAGCCAATGCATATGAGATTGAGTTGCCGGAAGGGATCGGAATATCTCCCATTTTTAATATTGCAGACTTGTATCCATTTAGAGAGGCAGAAACAGAGTTGCAGACTGAAGCTACAGATGATGAAGTTCAAACTGTGGATTGGGAAGAACAGGTACCAAAAACATTCAAGAAAGAAGTTGAAGCTATTTTAGATCAAAGGATATCCAAGAAAACTCGAGGACAGACATATTTTCAATATCTTGTCAAGTGGAAAGAGCAGCCAATGGAAGATTCCAGTTGGTTGACAGCAACTGAATTGCGGAAATACGGCATAAATCCTGAAAATTTAAAGAACCAATCTTTTCTTCTCCGGGAGTCTGATGCAGGAGCATCGGAAGTGGCCAGCAATGTGGAAAATTGTCCACATGTTGTGGCCTGACAAGGTGGAATTCATTGCTATGTATTAAAATTCAGTTTGTTAAAGAAGTCGACTTCACAAATAATTAGCTATTACTGTAATAGGCGTGTCTATCTTATTGTTAAGATTGTTATAACAGGTGTATGCGAGCACAAATAGATAGGAGTTTATTGTTAGAATTTTTATAATTAGAAGATTATGTATCGAGTAGTTAGAGAGGAGGATAAGACAATCGTAATAAAAAAACGAAGAGATTTTTTCTTCGTGGAGGGGGGAGTTTTTTTGTGTGAAGTTTGCAGAGCGGAAGCTCAGATAAATAAAGAGAATGGTTTTGGTGCAGAACGATGGTCTGCTATGCCAAAAAGCTGAGTTCTATTTGTTTGATTATATGTGACTGTGATATATATACAATTGAATACAAATAACGTTGATCTAAACATTGAAATTGGTCGATGTGTTTTGAATTTTGTTTTTGTTGTAGATTCAGCTTTTTTGTTCACTTTTAACGCTGTTGAGTTCGATAAGTTGAAGACATTAATACAGGAATCCAGTTTTGAATTGAGTCGATGAGAAGGTCTGGATTGGCGTTGTGTCAACCGTCAACAATCGAGGAGGATAAATCGTGTTAGTTGTAACGGTTCAGCAAAATCGACATCGGAGCGGAAGTAATGACGTGCTCCATCATATCGCAATAAATCTGGAAGTCGGATTGAACTCAGTTTTAAATGGTGGCAGTTCCAAATTTATGGATCGGCGTTCTAATTTCTAGAAGTAAAACGTGACATGCCACTGCAGTGAATCGGCGACCCCAACTGGTGCATGCGTTGGTGCTGTGGACAGACAAAAACTTTGGTGAATCGTGATGCTGTACATCGTGTTCAAGGCCAATGAAATGAAAACGCATATTTCTTTGTGATACAGAGAAAAGACATAGGTTGCAATTAGATTCTATGTCACAACAAAATTTCTAGGCGTTGATATGTGGCATAAGAACATTTTAACGCAGAAGAACTCGATATTATTTATGTTGTGGCCAGATGCAAATAGATTGCATCGAACTGGTTCAATTGTAACATGGTTGTTGTTATTTGTTAGTTGCCGCGAGTGAAAGATGTGTATGCTGCAAGTGTTTGTTTTAAAACCATGTTTTGTACCTGTTATATGTTAATTAAAGATTTGGATGGGTTGCGCCCTGTACAAATGCAGCAAAGGGATTCAGATCCCGTGTTTAATATGAAATAGGATTTCTATTTCAGCATTCCAGCCTTTTAAAAGTCAACAAGAAGTTTTTCTTTGCTGTATTTCCTGAATGCAGATTGCTTGTGATATTATAGGAGTGCGCCCAGCGTTTTCAGGTTTATCAAAGAGGTAAAAACACTCATGTATATTAGATGTGTAAGGAAGTTGTGTAGGAATCCTTTGGTCCCTTAATCACAAAGATGGAAGGTAGTTCAAGAGTCAACATGGTCCTTTACATGACCAATTGCATAAAATACAGTAATAATACTATACTCTTCAGTTGAATCACAATTAGTTGGTTTCTAGTATCATTTCTTCTATGGAAATCCCTATAGAACATCACAGGATGTTTCAGAAGTCTAGAGATGAGATCTTTGCACTGCATCAAAAATTGAAAATTTACAACTCTTTATCAGATAGCTTCACTTCAAGCCTTCCTTCATAAGCCATTCAATCAATTCCCCTCAACTTGATGTCCAAACTTAAATGAATTTGTTCTAGATATAGGAATGAGTCTTGCCCGTGGTGCTTCTTCCTTCCCTTAGTCACCTAAATAGTATGGAAGTAAAAGTTTGTACGTTTTTTTGAGTCTTTTGGAAAGTCTATACATTCCAATTTTATAGTTCATTAATAGTCTCAAGCTCACATTTTGAGGTTAAGGTTTGGCAATAGGAGTCTTTTAGTTTAGACTAACGAGCAAGAATCAATAAATGTACTCCAAACACAAATTTTTACTTAATACATATTCTTGTATAAAAAATAAATAAATAAATAAATAAATTATGCACTATAAGAAAAGGAGGTTAAATGTTTTTTTTTTTTTTTCAATAAATGAAGTTTAAATGTCAAACAAAGATCTTATGATGTTTATACCACACGTGCACCAATACTATATGTACAACATGTACACAGTACCGCCTATACACCGCACCACCTGCACACCGTGTGCATAACATCACATGTACACAGCATTAACTTGCACAACATGTACACAACGCCATATGTACACTGCACCATTTTACAATATGTACACAATACCACATGTACACAATATCACACACATGACATGTACGTGACACCACATGTACACAAATCCACATGCAAGACATGTACACAACACCACCCACACACAATGCCACTTGTACAACATGTACACAGCACCACATGCACACAACACTACATATCCATCATGCACACAATACATTATGTACACAATACTGCATATCCAACATGTACATAGCACCATCTATACCCAACACTGAATATGCAACATTCATACAACACTATATGTACTATACCACCTACATAACATTACATAATGAACACGTGCACAACAATCGTACCACACATCCAAAACCACACCAACTCTCTACCAAGTAACCTTGCATCCAGTGTCTTATCCATGCTTGTCCCAACATGCCGTAGACCACACTGCTTTCATTTCATTGATGTATCCTTCTATATTACCTATCATAACATAAACATAGGCATAATACAAGCATACAATATAAATTCATATTCACGTGATACTGACCTCGTATATTTTTCATGACTGCTCTTCCCAATTGATTCCTCATATGACCAGGAACCTCTTCATGTCATTTTCCTATGTAAGAAATCATTCCTCCACAAGAAGGATTCTTGATGACCCAGTCAGATAGTGACATAGATACATAGACACATATATAATCATTAGCATAAAACAATCATCATCCTTGATGACCCTATCATATAACAACGTACATACACACATATATGCATATAATCGTTAGCATAAAGCAATCATGATCACAACATAAATACTAGATATTAAGGTCAAGGTTAAGAGAACCTCATTTATTCATGAACAACATTGAGAACCACTATTCCCAACTTAGTCAAGCCATCCGACATCTCAGGTCCATTTACTTTACCTTTTCTAGTTACCTTTCTCATGACTATCTTGTCATTGTCCATTTACACCAATGGACCCAACTAGTCCATCGGGTTGTCATAGTCTTACCTTCCACTACGCTTACTCATACACCGAGCTTCACATGTGTCTTACATTACCTGTTGGGTATCACACAACTCTCCCTGAGCTCTATCAACATTTCCTCTTATGTGTATATGTGATTATTGTAAATACCGTAATGAGTTGTGTTATAAAGCTCCACTATGTGGTATGTTGTCATGTTGTCATGATGTTTTGCTTTAGCAGATGGTCATTGTAAATATTGCAACAAGCTATGTTATAGAGCTCCATGGGCAATATGTTTTATTTTCAGCAACCGTGTTGGTTATAGGTGTCATTGAACACCGAGGATGGTGTCCCCCAAGGGGGAGGGTTTTGTAACAACCCTGGTGAAAATTCCATGTAATAAATGTTAAAAACAATAAACACAGATGACTCAGACATTTATTCCAAGTTGAATGTTGGGCAAGACATCCTAAGGGGTTTTCATTTGGTTGGTTATGGCTAAGGAAACTGGCAAAGGCAATGGATAAGGCATTAAAAGGAATTTTGACACATTTATTTATGAAAATAATGGAAATTAGGAGAAAAAGGAGGTAAAAGGTCACAGGTTGCATGCGAGGAGGAAAATGAAGTAAAATAATGGAAAATGAAGAAAATAGAGGCCTCGTTAATAAAAAAGCTTCTGAGGATCAGTGGGAAAGACTTGATCAAATCAACCTTTTGTTAGTTCAGTTTTGGATATCTCTCTCATTTTTCTCTCTCTCATACTCTTGGATACTTAGAGTTTTCTTGGAGCACTCTTGGAGGGTGTGGCATAATTGGATTTTTGGAGCAAGAAGGCAAATGAAGAGTAGGAAACTGCAAGAAGGCATCGACATAAGCACCTACATCAGATTTGCTTGTAGGTAACAAGTTGCATGTATGGTTTCTCCACTAGTTTTGGCATGCATCGCATATGTATGTGGTTTGTTGGTTGTGATCTGTCATTAGGCATGGAGGATGGCTGTGATTGAAAATGGATTGCCTAACCTTACCATTTCTGGGATAGCCATGGGATTGTGGGTTTACTTTCATTATTTGTTTTTGGTTGGTTCTCATGATTCCTTAGCTTGGGGTTGATTTATTAGTTCTTGGAGGCCAGCTTGGGGTTGATTTATTAGTTCTTGGAGGCCCTAATTGGACAAACACTTTGGAAGCCCTGTAATAGCTTGGGTTGCGTTACTAGTCTTGGAAGCCTTGGTTGGAAAAACGTTCTAGAAACCCTTGGTGGGTTGAGTTACTAGTCCTGGAAGCCTTGGTTGGACAAAAACTCTGGAAGCCCGGTGACAACTGTGGGTTGAGTTAATAGTCCTGGAAGACTTGGTTGGAACAAATGATCTAGAAGCCTTGGAAGGCTTGGATGGAGACCAATCTTATGATGGTTTTGTGATATCCGACCTTGAGGTGGATTCATTATTTGATAGGTTGAGGTGGATGGCCTTTGGAAGCCCTGGATGAGTTTGGATTGATGTGTTCTATGAGATCCCACATTCATGCTTGTAATATGGCATGAGGGTGAATGGTTAAAGAGATATTTGGCTCAGCCATTCTACGGTTGGGTGGAATGTGGTAGTCTCGTCTCCAGTTGATTCATTGCATTCATTAACGAGAAATCATTTCCTTGATTTCCATGTGTAAATGTACTGATGTATTTATGGATTTTATGGCTATCATGTTTATTGTATTTTTGTTCCTATTATGTTGGTTATATGCACATTTTATGATAGCAGTTATGTATGGCTCTCAACATGTTTTTACTTGTATGTGAATGGATAATGTGTCTATGACCTAATAGATGATAATGCAGCAAATGGAAAGAGGAAACAATGGTTCATAGCGATTCTTAGATAAATATTAGATCCCTACGCTTAACTTTGTTATTTACACCTATAGATTACATGTCGACAATATGTCGAACGAAATGTAGGTCATGGCTAGTAGGGATCTAGTCAAGGTATTGAACAAGTATTTGATTTAATGTTTTCATTTCCATGTTAATTCACTGATCTAAAGAGATGGTTCAGTTCTGGGTAGTGACCTAGGCTCTGGGCCTAAAAAGGTGGCTCAAATCCCAGAGTCGGTGGCACAACACTGACAACTTTCGTCCACAATCGTTGGCAGGCAGCCTTGTGAAAGTAACTTTAGGTTGTTGGTCACTCCCTTTCCCATAGCATGAGAGTGACTATGGCCCAAGAGACCTAAAACATTAGTGGGACCCAGAGATAGGTTGTCTGGGTGGCTGAATTGTCCTCTGAGGGTTTTGTTGATGATGTTGGATATCTGTATGGTGTGTTTCCATCGGTTCCACTTCCTTAAGGTGACTTAGGAGGTCAAATCATATCATAGTGGCCTCTCATCGCATGTTGACCCTTTCTAGCCAGTTTCTTGGGTAGATGTGGGAGGAGGGTGTTGCATCCTTGCACTATAAATTGAGATCAATGCATCAATACAAATGTTGAAAAATATAACTTATAGCCTTTTCTACCAAGTCCTTGTCCTGCTTGTTCTTGATCCATGTGTATATTGGTGGCTACCTGCTTATTCCACTTGGACTCCTAGTACTATTTTATATTAGTTTCCTATTTTTCAACACAATTTTCTATTTCAACAGTTTTCTATTTTTGGGAGATTTTAGGTCCCGAACTTTTGAATCCATTTTAAGCCCCTAAATGATGTTTTTTGGGGAAATAGGTAAACACGAATCTTTGAATGAAATTTGCAGTCAAAAAAATTTGTGATCCGGATTTAAACAGGAACGCAACAAATTACAAAGATAACCATAAACACAAAGATGCAGTGGAAATAATACTTCATTTCATTAATGTAAAATACTGAGATTTTCTTACAAACAGAGATGGGAAGAAACCAGCTAGGGCGATGGTAGCTTATCTCTGAGAAGAGATGTGGCGGCTACATGCCTCTGAACTGTGTTACAATGAGGCTCGAAGGCCTATTTATTGTTGAGAAACAATGGAAAACCCTTAACATCCCAAAACCTAACCCTAGAAGATGAAACGCCAAATTGTGGGCCTCGTTTGGGTAAATTGGTACATCAATTTCCCGGGGTCGTAACTTTGGCATACGATCTCCGTTTGACATGTACAATAGCTCGTTAGAAAGATCTATTCAAGCACTACCACTTTGGGAAGGGAAACTTTGCGTTGCCCCCCAGATTTCCCAAAAAACGTCATTTAGGGCCTCAAAACGGCTCCGGAAGTTCAGGACCCGAAAAACTGCTAAAAATAGTAAACTGTGCTACAATTTAGGAAACTGAAAGAGCCGGTTGTGGGGGTCCAAATGGGATAGGTGGGTGGCCACCAACATCCACCTGGATCATTTTATCCTCAGATAGACCTTTCTAACGCTATCATGCATGCCAAACAGAGATCGTATGCCAAAGTTACGACCGCGAGAAGTAGACTTTCCAACTAACCCCATCGGGGCCCATACTTTTTGGCACTTTATCTTCTAGGATCAAGGTTTTGGATGTTTAGGGTTTCTCAATGTTTATTCAAGATAACAATGCCTCATAACCTTGTTGTAACATAGTTCTGATGGCATGTAGCCACCATATCTCTTCTCATAGATAATCTACCATCACTTAATCTTGTTTGTTTCCTTTCTACATGTAAAAAGTTTCCAATATTTGCTATTTATTAATTGAAGTTTTGTTTCGATATATATCTGTGTTTTTTTTTTTAAATCTGTATTTCATTTTATTCGTGCAAAATTATGGATGTATGAGTGATCTGTTATTTATATGTTTTTTTGTGCATGTCCCAAATGAGGTCGAGGTACAAGGAGTTGGGACATGAACTGGTTGAACCCTTACAAGACCAGCCTCGTCAACCCCGATGACCTCTCATGGCAGAGGAAAAGAAAGATGAGGGAGCAATGTATCCTTTCAAATTGTTGCTCAGAGAGGTTCTCGAGCGACAAAGGAACGAGATGACATGGATAATTTTTCCCAGATCCTTCGACGGATGCAAGTGGGAAAATAATCTTCATCTAGTAGTCTCTGTGGAAGCCCCTCCCCCTTTAAGGTACAAGTTAAATTTGATATTCCTATAATTGAAGGTCAGATAGACGAAGAAACACTACATAAATGGCTAAATTTGCTAGAAGGATATATTTTTGTCCATAATTTTTCCGATAGGGAAAATGTTACTTTTACACTCCTCAAGGTTGCCCCCCATGTCAAGGAATGGTGGGAAACTTACTATGAGCAGAAGGAAAAGGAGGAACCCTCACTAATTTCGGTCGCATCCTCTTGGAGTTCTTTTGGAGACATTGTCAAGGAACAATATTACTTTATCGAGAGCTATGAAGACAAGTACATAAAATGGACCACATTACGACAGGAAATGGACCTTGAAGACATGCCAAAGTTCACGATTATTTTCCATACCCTCTGCAAAAATTTGGGTATTAAGGAATCCAAGTGGCATTTGGTGCTCTAATACCATGGCTATATGCATAGATACATCCAAGCGAAAATGGAGTTCTTGGACATCTCCTCGCTTGGCACAACGTACCGATATGCTATCAAGATCTAGCATAAATTTAAATAAAAGAAGTGAGACTTTGGATCTATGAATCCAAAGCGGGGAAAAGGCACCTCCAAACCATAGAAGAAAGGAAAAAGCCAATGTGGAGGACGTTAAGACAACCCATCAAAGCCACAAGTAAAGAATAACAAGGTGAAGACGAAGAAGGACACAGGAAAGCGGTGTGAGTTCCACAAGATCCCACTCACAACAAAGATACGTGTCGCACCAAGCAGTCATTGGTGGCCAAGCTAAAAGCTTCAAAATCATATGCATGTTCTGACTCTGAGCTAGAAGTTGGCAAGGAGAAATAGATCATTGATGTAGTATGTAGTGCCACCGTTGTCAAAACCAAGGTGAAAAATATTGAGCCCAAAGATCCAGAGTAGGGGGGGAGCCTCTTCCACTCACAGATGTGGGTCAAGGGTTCCTCGCTAAAGTTCATTATCAATAGTGGAAGGCAAAGAACCTCACATTAGAGAAATTTTGAGGTCTAAAATGGGCCTCAAATAAAAAATGTACAACAAAAATCAACTTTATAAGAACTAATAGGATTCGAGATGATGATGTCAACCATGGGGGATGATTCACCAACTTTGAAGTAAAAAAGTAAAAATATTAAAAAATGAAAAAATAAAAAATAAAAACTACTTTTTTCAACTCATATCTTCAACTTATCTCTCTAATATTATACTTAGATTTCGAGTAGGAGCACTTGTTGGATGAAAAATTTAATCCCTCATCCAAGGAGTACCTATATTGAGTACTTTCGATGGGCCCTGCTACACAAAAAATAAGAAATACATGAAAAACGTGATTGCAATCAAGTTTTTTCATGTATTTCTCATTTCTAATGTATCAGGGTCCATTGAAAGTATGTAACATGGATACTCCTTGGATGAGGAATTAAATTATGCATCAAAGGAGTACTCCTTGAAATTTGAGTAAAATCGTAACGAGATAAGTTGAAAATATGAGTTGAAAAAGTAGTCTTTTATTTTTTCCCTCTAAAATTTGATGCCATAATCTGATCTTATTTTATTATTTCCACAATTATTTTTTAATATTCCATAGGAGTCCCATTTTAGACCTCAAAATTTGTCTAATTTCTCAACAGAGTTCGTTAATTGGTTGAGCCTACCAAAACAACTACACCTGCAGCCATACACCATCTAGTGGCTCCACCAAGGGCGAGATCTCTGTGTCAACCAACATTGTTGCTTTCCATACAACATCAATCCCTTCACAGACAAGGTATTGTGCGATGTTTCTCCCCTTGACCTTTGTGATGTTTTATTATGCCAACGATACTTGTGGAAGTGACATGCTATGTATGAGTCCAGACCTCATACTTTTATTATTACTTTGGTAAAAAAACTATATAGGATACTAGAGGTAGCCCCACCTACTGCCATTTCTTTGATCTCTGGTAAGCAATGCAGTAATATCATCTCCCATATCGGGAAATTTGTTTTCTTCCTTATTCACTCTCAAGGTTAGGGGAAGATCGTGGCCACATCCATGGCCCCTAGAAAGGGTTCCTTTACGCAACAAAATCAAGTTGATAAGGTCATGGAAGAGTACATGGAAATTTCTCCTTACCCACAGGCGTACCCTTGCACTGTTAAGTCAAGCATTCCATCGATTTGACTCCCAAAGTGATGCAGCCTAAGCCGCACATACCCACAGTATGCAAATAAAATTGCATGTCACACTATGTCCCAGGAATTTTAATATTCCATACTTCGTAAAACCTTCACAAGTCAAGGTTTAAGGCTCCTTCAATAAACTCCATGCGGAAACATTTCATTTAACTATCCCACAGGTTTCGACTTTGGGTTATTTTCACCTCCGAAACTTATCAACCATACCCTAGTCTTTAGACTTTGGTTAAACCTCAAACTTTAAGCTATAATACATTATTTCCCCTTATTTATGTTATAATTCCCATATAATAGAAATATTTCATAACCCACACTTAAACCTTACCTTTCTGCCATTCTTCAACCCTTTGCACGTATATCGATGCTCTCTTTAGCACATTAAATATCCACCGTTGATATATCTCGTCTTATCCAACGACTGTCACGTCATTAACTCGCCAAATAGCTCGGACAATCTCCACCATTAATGTGACCCATCCAATCGAACGGTTATTGCACAATCTTGCGTGAATTCTTGCACGACCGATATCAGGTTGAGAGTGCGCGAGAATAGTGGTTTTCCCTTTCCATCGTGTGCTACGTGCCACCCACTTAGGCTAATCGCGTGAAATTATAGAATACATTTTACCACTTTGAGGGCATGCGAGATATTTCTTACCACCTATGAAGACCGCTCCATCATTCTGCATGTTTTCCAGCCTTATGTCGACACGTGCCTTGATGTGATCCATCCATCTATTAACTTAATCTCCTACGATAAGATCTTCATCGCTCATCTTCCATTAATCCTGTTCGTTGATTTGACTGATCCAACGGTTCTTGTGCACTATTGCTTCATTACTTCTTCCTTTCACTGATTTCAATCTTCGATTGCTCTTCTGCTTGACTCCTTCCTGAACTTTGTTCTGCATATTATTTAAATGCTACCACTCTTGAGCTTTGATTTGGTTATTCAATCAGACTCCAACACTGTCCGATCATCGCAATACTCCTCTGAGCACTGTCCTCTCTCTCGAATTCTTTTGAATTCCCTACACACTTCTGTTATGTAGAATTACTCTAATCCACACACAATTTATAATTCAATTACTCAATACACACCACACAAACTCAGAAATTGCACTTTTGTATTAATAAATAAATATTTACACAATGAATTCCTTCTCATCCTGATCTTCTATATCAGTGGCCTTTCCTTTCCTGCATGTAGGTTTACAGTCAAACCCTATCTAATCTCTGAACTCTAATTCTCACTCTAACCAATTGACTGACTAAATCTCTCTATGCCTTTTAGGCTTACATTTATACAAAAGGTTCTGTTAACCAATTCTGGTTCAAATCCTTAATCTAGTGAACTAAATCCTGAATATCCTCTAAGTCCACTTTTGACTCTACTAATCCCTAAGTATCCTCTCTAGTTCCACAAACCATGAAACCAATTTCTAATCTAAGATTTACAATTGATTTCCGAATCTCCCAATCCTCACTAATCACTCATCATCACTCATGTTCTCTTACATTCGAGAGCATTTACAAATATCCTCACAATATCTAATTAATTCCTATTCCAATCACTCAAAACATTAATAATTAGATTAATTTGATACATAGGAATCCAACTTCCTTGAAAACACAAGACCCCCTAAGTTAACTAAAATATAATGAAATTGTTGAGTTGGATGCTCCTGCATCAGACTCCCAAGGTTAAAATAATCATGATCTCCTGATCATGTGCTTCCGACCTTTGTCCTCCTGGATCCCATACTTTGTTCTGTAATTTGTCTTTGGTTGCTACTGTTGTTTGTTGTTGTTCTCCAGGTTTCCACACTTTATGTTGCTTTGCCCCATTAATTATGCTTTCACAGTCTGATGTTGTCTTTCTCTTGCTGCTGCTTGACCTTCTTACTGTCGTTTTCTTCTGAGGCACCTTCATCATCAATCTTATTATTCTTTCAATCTCTATGTCCAATTTATCTTTTGACTGATAATTACTTTGCCATTTGTTGTTGTACTCTGTCCACTCATCTTCAAACTGTTATTTACTGTCTTCTCTTTGAAGTTGTCAGATTCTTACTACTGCCCTTTCATCCTTACCCTCTTGTGACTTTCCAAACAACCTTTCTTTAGTATCTATAAATTTACTTTCAAAAAATAAATTGTCCTCCAATTTCCTTTGTACTTGATTCCCCTCAAATACATCACTATGTTGTTCATTGATTCCAGCATATTTTCCTTCCTCTTCTTTGACAACCCTCAGTAATTGTCCTTCACTTCCTTGACTAATTCTAACAATCAGTTTAACTTATTCAAACATTGTATCTTCATGCCTTTCTTTTTCCTCATCAGTATGTCTGACCTGGCAACTTCCAATCTTCTTTAGTTCTAAAATTGAATCTTAAACTTGAAACATGTCTGTCTCATTTTCATCAAATCCTGTAACCATAAAACAATTATCAGAATTATACAATTTAAGGCCTCACTACCTTTTCCCTTTCTGGCAACATCTTAGTATGCTCCTGTGAGTTTTCCTTCAATTCCTTTGTCAATACATTAGTATGTTGATTTAAACTCTCCTTCATATCATCTGTTTCAATGATATCTCTCTGCTCTGATTCACAATAATGAACTCCTCCTTCTATAATGTCAATTTTCTAAACTTTTATTACCATCCCCTTTTCTTTATGATTGTCATTCACGACAATTTCTTTGTCTTCCTTTTTCAACAATTTACCCTGAGTATACATCCTATGCTTTTCCATCTTTCTTCTTTGAAAGTCTAATTTTCCATATAGCTCAATAATTTCAATTGGAGTAGTATTTGGAAATTTCACACAATTTTCCATACCTTCCTTTGTTATTGACCAATCATCAGATGTCCTTTCCCCCTTTAATAAATCTTTTGCATAGTCTTCGTCTTTGTCTTGAGACAAATCTGCCTCCCCTTCTTCTTCAATACACTTTGCCTTGTTGTCTCTCTATAAACTTTCTTCAAGAGCTATCCTTGCCCCATCGTTTGCATTAATATTCTCCTACATTTGTTCTTCATCAATAACATTAATCAAATTCATTAGATTACCTCTCTAAGATAATATTCCTTCGTTCTTCATCAGAATAAGATCTTGATCTTCCATCTTTATGACAACTTTAAATGACTGTCTTCTCTGATTAAGCAACTCATCCATAGACTCTTTCTGCTGTAACCAGTCAAATTCTTCCTCTTCTGAGAATTTTTTTTTGTCACCTTTTACTTCAAGATCTTCATCCATACTGAAGACATCTTCACAAAGTTGCTTTTCTCCTGCAATACCTGCAATCATACACAAATTATCAGTTTTAAAAACATGAGACCTTGTGGTCTCACTTGATGCTTTAGTCATCATATCTCCTTGCTGTCTTGAATTCTCATAATAATTCATAAGATCTTCCACAGATCTCCAATCTTCATGTTCACCCAGAATTTCACCCTGTTCTACTTCACAAATGGAAACTTCCATTCTCAACTCAGCTTCTCTGAGTTCTTCCACCAGCCACTTCACTTTCCTCTATTGTAGCCTTCTCTGTAACTTAGACCACTTCACTACCTTTTTCCTCAAGACCCAACCTTATATTTAGTTTTCCTCTAGTAGCATACTTAATACACCGAGTTGTTCTTTTAACTCCGCGATCTCCTTGTCAAGCTCCTCTTGACTCATTCTCTTGCCATTTTCCTTGGCATCCTCATTCTTCACTTTTCTTCTATTGTGGTCTTCCTTGGAACCTTTGTTATCTTTGTTATGACTATTAGTAGTCATCTCCTTCTCTATCTTCATGATTTCCTCACTCACTTACCATGAGCTACATTAAAGCCTCTACAACAGCAAGTCCTCCATGTTGCCACTTACCTCGCCAAGCTCTCCTCTGTACTTGGTCTTTTGCCAAGCACTTGGTTCTCTATTCTCTCGAACCTCTTTGAGAACTTCTCTCTGCTCCTTCTAGGCTTCAAGTCATCTGCACCTTTTAAGAACACAACTGTCCTCTTGTATTTCAATCATAATGAAATACTAGGTTTTTGCCACCTCTTCTTTCACTCAGAAATTCTTACTAGCTTTCTTCACCCCTTAGCAATTCCACCCACATCCTCTGTGGAATTGCCTTTATGATCTTTTCGTGAGTTGCAACAAAACCTCTGCAGTAACAAGTCTTCCCTGCTACATGATACCTCACTAAGCTTCCCTCCTTTGAGCTCAGTCTTTTAGCATCTCTCTGGTTCTCTCCTCTAGAACAAATTGAGCACTCCTCGCTCTAGGTTGATGCAATCTTCTCACCTTCTTATGTCACTACCTTCAAGACCTCTGCATGATCTTGTTCTACCATTCACGTGCACTTTGAATGGATTGTTCTCTGTTTCCTTTGCATCTGCAAATTCTACTACACTTTATCTCTGTGTGCCTACTGTTTGTTAGATTCAAAATCCGATCTCCTCTTGCCTACATACACACCTTCAAAAAATAACTTTGTTCTAAGTTTTCTCAAAGAATTCTTACATGCAGAATTTCCTTGTTCTTCTCTGATACCAAAATTTGATGCAGCCTAAGCCACACATACCCATAGTATGCAAATAAAATTGCATGTCACACTATGTCCCAGGAATTTTAATATTCCATACTTGGTAAAACCTTCACAAATCAAGGTTTAAGGCCCCTTCAATAAACTCCATGCAAAAACATTTCATTTAACTATCCCACAAGTTTCGACTTTGGGTTATTTTCACCTCCGGCACTTATCAACCATACCCTGGTCTTTAGACTTTGGTTAAACCTCAAACTTTAAGCCATAATACATTATTTCCCCTTATTTCTATTATAATTCCCATATAATAGAAATATTTCATAACCCACACTTAAACCTTACCTTTCCTCCATTCTTCAACCCTTTGCACGTATATCGATGCTCTCTTTAGCACATTAAATCTCCAACGTTGATCTTTCTCGTCTAATCCAACGATTGTCGCGTCATTCGCTCGCGAACTAGCCTGGACAATCTCCACTGTTAATGTGACCCATCCAATTGAACGGCTATCACGCAATATCGCGTGAATTCTTGCACGATTGATATCAGGTCGAGAGCGCGCGAGAAAAATGGTTTTCCCTTTCCATCGTGTGCTACGTGTCACCCACTTAGGCTAATCGCGTGAAATTATAGAATATCATTTACCGCTTTGAGGGCGTGCAAGATACTACTTATCGCCTATGAAGACCGCTCCATCATTCTGCACATTTTCCACCCTTTTGTCGACACATGCCTTGATGTGATCCGTCCATCTATTAACTTAATCTCTTGTGATATGATCTTCGTCGCTCATCTTCCATTAATCCTGTTCGTTGATCCGACTAATCCAACGGTTCCTATGCACTGTTGCTTCATTACTTCTTCCTTTCACTGATTTTGATCTTCGATTGCTCTTATGCTTAACTCCTTCCTGAACTTTGTTCTGCATATTATTTAAATGCTACCACTCCTGAGCTTTGATTTGGTTATTCAATCAAACTCCAACACTATTGAATCATCGCAATACTCCTCTGAGCATTGTCCTCTCTCTCGGATTCTTTTTGTATTCCATGCACACTTTTGTTATGCATAATTACTCGAATCCACACACAATTTATAATTCAATTACTCAATACACACCACACAAACTCAGAAATTGCACTTTTGTATTAATAAATAAATATTTACACAATGAATTCCTTCTCGGCCTGATCATCTATATCAGTGGCCTTTCCTTTCTTGCCCGTAGGGTTACAGTCAAACCCTATCTAATCTTTGAACTCTAATTCTCACTCTAACTAACTGACTGACTGAATCTCTCTATGCCTTTTAGGCTTGCATTTATACAAAAAGTTTTTTCAACCAATTCTGGTTCAAATCCTTAATTTGGTGAACTAAATCTTGAATTTCCTCTAAGTCCACTTTTGACTCCACTAATCCCTAAGAATCCTCTCTAGTTCCACAAACCATGAAACCAATTTCTAATCTAATATTTACAATTGATTTCCAAATCTCCCAATCCTCACTAATCACTCATCATCACTCATGTTCTCCTACATTCGAGAGCATTTACAAATATCCTTGCAATATCTAATTAATTCCTATTCCAATCACTCAAAACATTAATTATTAGATTAATTTGATACATAGGAATCCAACTTCCTTGAAAACACAAGACCCCCTAAGTTAACTAGAATATAATGAAATTGTTGAGTTGTATGCTCTTGCATCAGACTCCCAAGGTTAAAATAATCATGATCTCCTGATCATGTGCTTCCAACCTTTGTCCTCCTGGATCCCATACTTTGTTCTGTAATTTGTCTTTGGTTTTTGTTGTTGTTTGTTGTTGTTCTCCAGGTTTCCACACTTTATGTTGCTTTTCCCCACTAGCTATGCTTTCATAGCCTATTGTTGTCTTTCTCTTGTTGCTACTTGACCTTATTACTATTGTTTTCTTCTAAGGCACCTTCATCATCAATCTTATTATTATTTCAATCTCCATGTCCAATTTATCTTTTGGCTGATAATTACTTTGCCATTTGTTGTTGTACTCTATCCACTCATCTTCAAACTGTTGTTTACTATCTTCTCTTTGAAGTTGTTGGATTCTTACTACCGCCCTTTCATCCTTACCCTCTTGTGACTTTCCAAACAACCTCTATTCAATATCTGTAAATTTACTTTCAAAAAAAAATTTGTTCTCCAATTTCCTTTGTACTTGATTCCCCTCAAATACATCACTATGTTGTTCATTGATTTCAACGTATTTTCCTTCCTCTTCTTTGACAACCCTCAGTAATTGTCCTTCACTTCCTTGACTGATTCTGACACTCAGTTTAACTTCTTCAAACATGGTATCTTCATGCCTTTCTTTTTCCTCATCAGTATATCTGACCTGGCAACTTCTAGTCTTCTTCAGTTTTAAAACTGACTCTTCAACTTGAAACATGTCTATCTCATTTTCATCAAACCTATAATCATAAAACAATTATCAGAATTAAAAATATAAGGCCTCATTACCTTTTCCCTTTCTCTAAACATCTTAGTTTGTTGCTCTAATTTTTCCTTCAATTCCTTTGTCAATACATCAATATGTTGATTTAAACTCTCCTTCATATCATCTGTTTCAATGATATCTCTCTACTCTGGTTCACAATAATGAACTCCTCCTTCTGTAATGTCAATTTGCTAAACTTTTATTACCATCCCCTTTTCCTTATGATTGTCATTTGCGACAATTTCTTTGTCTTCCTTTTTCAGCAATTTATCCTGAGTATACATCCTCTGCTTTTCCAACTTTCTACTTTGAAAGTCTAATTTTCCATATAACTCAATAATTTCAATTGGAGTAGAATTTGGAAATTTCACACAATTTTCCAATATATTATCGCTTTATTATGGAAAATAAGGAAATCAAGCGACAAATCCAAGAGTTTCTACAAAAAAGGCACATCTGACAAGGTTCCTCACCTTGTGGGAGACCAATTATACTTGTACAGAAGAAATATGGGACATGGAGACTCTGCATTGATTATTGGGCATTGAATAAAATCACTATCAAGGATAGATACTCGATCCCACAGATTGATTACCGTCTTAACCAGATCAAGGGGGCTAAGTACTGCAGTGAGATTGATTTAAAGTTTGGCTATCACCAGGTTCCAATATAACCCACAAATGTATGGAAGATTTCCTTCAAATCCAAGGAGGGCCTCTTTGAGTGGCTGGTCATGCCCTTCAAGTTGAAAAATTTCCTTGCAATTTTTATGAGGTTGATGGATGACATCTTGCAGCATTTCACCAACTCGTTTGTAGTTGTATATCTGGATGACATCCTCATCTTCAGTAGGAGTTGGGAAGAGAACTTACAACATATTCAGCATGTCCTAAGAACATCGTGACAACACAAACTATGTGCCAACATGGAGAAATGCTCGTTTTACATGAACCAAGTCCAATATCTGGGTTATATAATTGATAAGCAAGGTGTGCACATGGATACAATTAAGATCCAAGTCATTTGGGATTGGCTAGCCCGACAACTCTAACAAAGCTTTGTAGTTTTTTGGGCCCTACAAATTTCTATCGAAATATTATGTTGGGGTTCTCTCATATCACTTTGTCTTTGAGTCAAATTACCAAAGGTGGAGAGAAAGCAAAGTTTTTTTTCTTCGAGTCACAACAGAAGGAATTTCATGCAGTAAAACACCACCTTTTCTCTGCACCACTCCTCACATTTCCAAACTTGCAAAAGCCATTTGAAATTGAGACAAATGCCTCCAAATATGCTATTGGTGTAGTTCTCACTCAACAAGGGCATTTGGTAGCCTATCACAATGAGACACTCTCTGATACTATTTAGAAATACCCCACCTATAATAAAGAGATGTATTCCATCATGTAGGCTTGTTGTCGGTGGAAACATTACATTCTCAGGAAGGAGACGATCATCCACATAGATCACCAACCTCTTCAATTTATGTAGACACAAGGAAATTTGTGAATGATCACCATAAAAAATGGTCCACATATCTATAACAATTCCATTTGAACATTAAATACAAGAAGGAAAACACTAATAACGTTGCATATTTCCTCATTCGGCCCCTAATTGTGGCACTGGCCACTATTCTCAACTCTTGTGAGCATGAGACTTCTGGATGGCCACAACTATGAAAAAATGATCTAGAATTTTCCACCACATACGAGATGTTGATGGATGGCAAGAAGTTTCCAAACTACCCTCTAGGATGCACTGTTATGCTACCAGGGAGACCTTTTTGTTCCTTCGAGTGAGCGCACCAAATCAATTTGGGAGGCACATTACAATCAGGTCACAAGACACTTTGGTTTGGATAAAATGATGGAAGTACTACAAAAGTATTTATGTTTTCCAAAACTCTGATAGGATGTTGGGAAACATGTCAGATCTTGCACTACCTGCGTCATTTCCAAGCCAACCATTAAGAAGAAAGGCCTATACACTCCTCTTCCTGCTCCTAGACGACCTTGGGAATACATCTCAATGGACTATATGTCTAGCCTTGCTTCTACCAAGCATGGTAATAGTTGTGTATTTGTGGTCACTGATAGGTTTTCTAAGATGTCCATATTAGTTTCCCGCAAGAAGAATATCACAATAGAAGACACTTTTAACTTTTCTTTGAACGAATGTGGGTTCATTTTGGGATCCCACAGAACATTATATCAGATCAAGATAGCAAGTTCCTAAGTCCATTATGGTCGAGCCTCTGGTCGTTGTTGGACACCAAGTTCATTGAGCCGACTATATTCTATCCCTAGACTGATGGCCAGACAAAAGTTGCCAACAGGATGATAGTGCACATACTATGCATGTACAACTCCAAGCATCCACGAACATGGGATGAGAGTCATCCCTATGTCCAATACAGCTATAACAGGGCTCTCCAGAGCTTGACTTGCCACAACCCCTTTCAAAACACAATTACTAAACAAACGAGAACTGTATTGAGTTCTCACTTTTTTAGAGGTTGCAAAAATCATCCGATTTGAAAAGTGTTGATTCAAAATATGCCTTTTTTTTTAGCATATTTTTGACACTTTAAATTTTCTTATGTATTAAGTATGTGCATTTTTAAAATGGTAGTGATTTTCATGCTAATTTTGAAAAGTGTTGATACAACATTAACCCGTTTTTTTTGGGCTTATTTTTTACACTTTAAATTTTCTTATGTAGTAAGTATGGATATTGTTTTTAAAATGTTGGTGATTTTCATATAGATTTTGAAAAGTGTTGATGCATCATCAATTTATTTATTTATTTATTTTTATTTTTTCGGGGACATATTTTTTACACTTTAAATTTTCTTATGTCCTAAGTATACACAATTTTTTTTGTAAGCTTTGTAGATATATTTATATTACTGAAAATTGATATTACATTGATAACTTCTATCTCCCAAAAACTCTCTAGTATCCCATGTTTTAGTAGTAGTAACAAAGTTCACCATTTCTATGAGTAACAACCTTAGATCATATCAGTAACAACCTCCGATCTTAGGATTAACTTCCCAGATTATTCCAAAAATTTCCAAAAGTTACAAAAGATCAAGAAAGGTAGACAAAGCATTGCCCACAAATAGTTACATGCATAAGTGTATTCAGAGCAAACCAGAAAAAAACCAATGTTTGCATATGGCATACTAAAGCACCATGAAAATGATAGAAGCATAGAAAATCTAGGCGTAGCTTGTTTGAAAAATGAGATGCAAAGAACCATGAGAAACTATTAATCTGATATGACAACTAGAGAGAGGGAGTTGGAATTACCTTGGGGCAAAATCTCTATTGGAGCATTGATGACTTCTGGTGTTTCAGGCTGTGTATCTGATCCAGAGTCTGAGTGAGACACCAAAAAATTCTCTATCCATGTTAATTTGTCCATGATGTCATCCATATTATATCTAATATCTTGTAGAATTCACTTAATCTCCTCTTGTCTTGAAAACTGATAATTGTCGACTTGCTTATCGCGAGTGACCATGTGAAAAAACAATTCTAGCTAATGTTGCACATCTACTGAGTGAAGGAAATGAAGCCTCCCTTTTTGAAATTTTCCTGGGTCAGGAGTCCACCTGAAGGTGTTTTCGTTGATTTCAGAGTCACAAAAATATAACCAGTCCCCAAACTCCCTTGCTTCCAAGTGAAGAAACTCATTCCTCACTTTAGGGGAATAAAGTCGAAGTGATAAGCCCCGAAGTTCCAACCAAAGAGACACTGATGATGAGAGGGAGAGGCGCCTTAGGCACCACCCCAACGACTGGGTAGATATTGTCTTGATACTATGTAATGGTAGGGAATATGTATATAGATAGGTGAAGGAGGGATGGACAGGAGACTATAATGGTCGACAAGCAGTATTATGGAAGTGTGGAGATTGAGACAAATGAGTGTGTCATCGACAATAGAAAGGAAGAGTGACCCAAAATGACTTACATATTCAACCTCCTAGAGGAGTTGAATTTGCAAAGGAAAATCACTGATTGGAACTAGGAAACTCAGATTAGCCAAGACCTGACCCATGAGACTATCAAAACCAGATTGAAAATTTACCAGGATACCAGACACCACATACCAATATTATACAACTGTATGAAATATCTACAGAGTCAGTAATTTGAGGGGATGTAGTGGGTAACACAACAACCATATCAAGTGAGGGACCTGTCGTTGTGTTATGAAGAAACAAAACAAAGAACATGGGCACTCGCAAGAACCAAATAGACTACCAAAGAGAAACGACACACAATAACTAGTAAATTAATGGCAAGAAAGGAATCATGAAGGTGGGTAATAAATAGAACTACCTTCGTTGAAAGCATTGAGCTCCCACCATGGCAACTAGGAGTCGAAAGACAGTTGGAAATATTCATCTTTCCTTTGAACAATTCTAAAAAACCACCACCCTGAGACAAGGTCCATATGGTTATAAAGGGGAAACAACATGAGAGGATCGAATAGGCAGGAGAGAAGACCTGAGCGAGCAAAAACTAGAGAAGGAAAAGTGTGTGTCATGGCACACATGTTACCAACAACATTAAAAACCCAAATCATGTGCTCCTGAGCATGGTATACCTTGCTTATGTCAGAATCTTTGCACTCTATAAGCAAGCTTCCCTGGGATGAAGTCATAACAAATTTTGATGGTCAAAAAAACCAAATATGGGGAATGCCTAACTCAGGCCCCTCTCCCACCAAATGCCCGCATTTAAAATGATTTGACGAGGGTAGGTGTGTTTGTGACTGAGGGCAGTGTGAACACCGCACCGAGATGTCATCAAGCCAGGTGGAGAGCTTGGCTCCCATCCCCATGTCTGCCTTCCCTTTCACCATTGTTGTTTCACACATGCCAATGATGGTAACTGTCGTGCCTAAGAACGTTAATGCCACACCCATCGGGAAATGCACATTTTTCTTAAAATGATGGTTATTTAACCATTTTTCAAGTTCTCATATTCCTCTTCTTGTTTTTCATCCAGAAACATTTGTTTTTTAAGGGTTTTTGAGGATTTAGTTTTTAGTTTTTTTTGGCAATGTTTTTTTATAATGAAATTTTGATTTTCTTTCAAAGTTAAATAAAAATAATGTTTTGAAGTTATAATTTTTTTTATTTATATATCGTTAATTAATACTTCAATACACATAAAATAATTGTCATTAAAAAAAAATACATTTGACAAAAAATACACATTTTGCATATAGACATACGTAAAAAAAAAAAAAACATATTTTGTGACCTTTTAACTAAAAATAACATGTTAAATAGAGGATTTTTATGAGAAAAATTGAATAAAAAATGTTGAAAAAATAGCAAATTTTATGAAATTTTTATGAAATTTATATCCAAAGACGATGACATTCGAAGTTTTTTTTTTTTAAATCAGAAAATAGTGATTCACATAAAATTGAAAGTAAAAAAATTTATTGGAAAACAAAAAAATTAATTATAAATAAAAATAAAAAATAAAACAATATAAAACAAAAATTGGAAAAAAATATATTTAGCAAAAAGACAAAAGTAAATAAATAAAAACAGTATAAGCATGTTAAAATAAAATTTTATTTACAAAACAAAATTGCATATATATATATATATATATATATATATATATATATATATATATATAACAAACTTCTCAAAACTTAAAACATCGGTAAAAATTTAAAAATAAATAAAACTATAATTAAAAAATAAATATAAAAATAAAAAAAATTATAATTTACAAAACAAATTTAAAAAGGTCAATACCTTAAAAATAAATTTAAATTTTAAAATATATATTAAAAAAATAGGTTAAAAATAAATAAATAAAAAACATTCGAAATAAATAAAATAACATAAAAAATAAATAAATTAAAAAACAACATTATATATATAGTTAGGCTAGGAGGTAATTCCATGAATTGAATTGTGCTTTGTGTTAAGATGGAACATGGATATATACATGGAGAGAGACTATTGGTTTTCATCTTCCACTGTCCCTTCGTTTTCCAATTCTCTTTATTTTTGTATTTACAATATTTACATGGATTTACCTAATTCCAAAGATCAAGTGTCAACATTTTCCCCCCTTAATATGAAGGGATGTTGGTGAGCCCAAGCATCATTCTAAATTTATCAATCTTTTCTCTTCCAAGTGCTTTAGTGAAGATGTCTGCAATCCGCTCATTTGTGGAACAATGGTGTAGGTGGATTGTCTTGGCCTCAACATGATGTCGAATCAGATGGTATTTTGTATTGACGTGCTTCGTTCGATCATGGAACTTTGGGTTCTTGGCCAAATTTATTGCAGAAGTGTTGTCAATCAAAATGTTGGCATTATGATACATGTGTTGTACTTGATGGCAACCCACTTGTAGCAGAACAACTCACTTGTATATGGTAACTAGATGAATCTACAGAAGAGATATTAGATGTGATAGAATGCATGGTAGTTGTGTTTACAGATGTGACAAAATGCAAGGTAGTTCAAAGGAATCAGTTCAGAAGTAATGTACAATGGCAACTCTCTCAGATGACAGTTCACAGTGCAGCAAGTTAACAACAAAGGATTACAGATCAGACTACAAAGAATGAAGAAAGAGAGGTATATGCAGGTTCACCTTGTCCAAGCTACGTATACACACATGTTTACTGAACAAAAGGAGCGTATACGTACACACGCACTTTCACAGAAGGAAAAGCACGTATATCTTGGAAAAACAAAGTTTTTGGTCCAAGGTATTTGACCCAAGGTAATTGGTCCAAGGTATTGACCCTAGGTATTTGGTCCAAGGTATTGGTCCTAAGTAGTTTTGGTCCATGGTATTGAGAAAGGCCTAAAACTATACAAGGAGGAGAAGATCATTAGGCCAAGGTGTGCAAGGATTTGAATATCTTATGAAGTGTTGGAGCATATATGCAGGTTAATGAGCTTTTGATGGGTTGCTAGATCTAATCTAAGGATGTACCTATATTGCTGATAAAGGCTGATGGACCGGGATCATAAAGGCTTAAAAGTATTATCATTATGTGGTTTGATCTTGAACAGTCTAGATATGAATACTGACACATGTTTTATTCTGTAAATGTGATGATCTGGGTATGACTGAAGTATGGAATAATTGTGATGTTTTAAGTTAGCATTTACAGATGTGTACGCATGTTTGCTTTAGTAAAAGAGCGTATACACGTTGGTTCAGCATATCAAAGTAGCGTATACATCATAAATTTGAATTTGCAGATCTGTACACTGGTTCCCTTTGGTAAAAGTGCATATGCACGCTGGTTCGACACATGGAAGTAGTGTATACCTTATGAAGTATGATGTTTAAAGTTTCAGTTGTCTCTATTTGCTGTTGTAGAGTTCTGGGTTCTGCTTTGTGTTCTGGTGACAGTGTTCTGAATGATCGGATTGATTGATCGTGATTTGCTTCAGTGATGATGGGTTGTCAAGAGATTGATTGATTCAGTTGTAATTTCATAGTCAATCTGGGTCATTCATTAGGTAGAGATTGGGTTTCAGTGATTGGCTGATGCAGATGTATTTGAGTTTCAATGTTGTTGATGGGTCCAGTATGAAAATTGGATGAAACGTGGCCTTCAGATTGTGGTGTTGTATTCTAGGAGTATCCAGTCTGAAAACTCATGAAACATGGTCCCTGGAGGAAGAAAGAAGGTCGTAGCCTTCTGTAGGTCGGCACCTACGTGCTAGTAAACATATCGAATAGTACAAGAGCTAGGGGGTGTAGCTCCCTTCTAGTAGAAGTTGGAGAACGAGAAAAGGTTGTAACCTTCTGCAGGTAGAAGCCTGTGTCCTGGTATGAGTCTGCACTAGTACAATGTTGTAAACATATTTTCTTATTATTAAAAGAAAATAGAGATGACAACAGCAGGTGGTTTTCACCCACATTGGGTTTCCACCTTAAATCTTGGTGTTCATGTGTGTTGCTATGTGTGATGGTTCATTCTGTTATTAACTGCACATGGTTACTATTTAATGTTTAATAAAGTACTGATGCACAGATTAAAGATCCACATATGATGAATTAACTGAATCATAAGTTCACTAGATATACGTTAGTTTCCTTAAGAACAGTTGTGTGCACACGCGAGTTCCCTTCACTGAAGTAGTGTATATAAATCTAATTATGGAAATGAAAAACATATTGATTTGCTAATACTGATTCACCCCCCCCCCCAAAGTATTATTTCCAACAATTGGTATCAGAGCAGGTCCTTTGGCAGAAGCTTGATCACTTGAAGGAGATCCGTAGAAACAATGGGAAAGAAGAAAGCACCTCAAAAGAAGAAGGCATCTCAAAGGAACTATGACAGTGGGAGAGTCGATTGGGGATTATGTGGAAGCAACTCTTCAGATTCAGAATCACCTCAGAATGAAGATGAACAAGAAAAAGAACTATCAGGTATGAATTTGTTATCCTTTGGTGATACATTTCTCTGTCCATTTGAAGATGATGAAAGTGATAGCGAAACAACTGAATTTGCTCTTATGGGTGAAAGAGAAAGATATAAAATAGAGGCAGAATTTAAAAAACTCACAGACAAGATTAGAGATCAAGAAGATCTATTGGACAAAAGGGAGTGTGCCTCCAAGGAAGAAGCTACCAAGCTAAAATCTCAACTGGAGGAAGGAAACAAAGTAAGGAAGCAGTACAAGGAAAAGGAATATCAATGTCAAAAGTTGTAGGATGAAGTGACATCATTAAGAAATGAAGTAAATAAAAGGAGAACAACAGTCAAGAAACTTAAAGATAGATCCAGTTACTATGAAGGTCTTGAAGCTAAGATCCTCTCTCTAAAAGAAGATCTTGAAAAATCAAATAAGCAGAATGAAGAACTACTCCAAGCTCTTGAAGAACAAGAAAATGAAGTTCTCGAATTAAGGCAACAAGTGGAAGAAGGAAGAAAAGCTGAAGAAATCATGAAGAAGCAGTATCTTGAAAAGGAAGAGCAATATCAGGTTGAGGTAAATATACTAAAAGGTAAATTAGAAGAAAAGGATAAGCTTTTACGATTTCAAGATAGTACTAAGATTTTGGATGATATTCTTAGTAGTCAAAGGTCTCCTGCCATCAAATCTAGTCTTGGTTTTCATGAATCTGTTGAAGGTGAATCTAGCTCACAAGCTAAGGCAAGGAACTCTAATCCAAAATCTGAAATGCTCAACAAGGAGATTAGAGGTCAACCCCATCAACAACCAAGGAAAGAAATTCTTCAAAGAAAATATTTTACTCCTAACTATGGAAGTGATAGTTGGTTATTTCCTCAAATGAATAATGTTGAATGTTTTATATGTCATAATCTTGGACATGTTGCAGCGAGATGCGGAAGTAGAATGGTTCAAGACCATCACACAGAAAGATCATCAGCTTCCAGGTACTTTAAAGGATATTGTTTTTCTTGCAATATGTTTAGTCACAAAGCCATTGATTGCTATAGAAGAAATATGAAACATGTAAGACATATAGCAAGTTTGGACATATAGCAAAGGAATGCAGGACAAAATTTCGGACACCCTACCAAAAGGAGAAAACATCATCATCGAAGATATGGAAGAAGAAGGAAGTACAGTCAGAAAAATGTGGCATGGCACAGTGTACAGACATAACAAACTCAGGGGGAGCTAAAAGTGTGAAACTTCAATGTTCTAACTCTCATACGCAAGTTCCATGAAGACAAGTCGCATATATACATGAGTTTGAAGCTACACAGTCACGTATATGTTGGTTTGAGGAAAAATGCAGTGGGACAGACTCAAAAAAATGATTTGATATGATTCAGACAATTATCAGTTATCTTTTATGTCGTGGTGATAGATGACTATAGTCTGTGGATGTTATTTAGAAGTGCTTTTGATCCTCACAAGTTGTTGATAACTTGATGTATATCTGATTGATGATGATGCCTTGATACTTCTTACTGATATATGCAATGATCAGATCTGACAGTGAACAGGTGGAACAGGTTCAGGGGGAGAACATGCTATGCTTCTAATAAAGCATTGTTGGCATTATGTTTAGAAGTCTTTGGTACCTAATCAATGATGATGATGCTTATGTGGCTAAATGATACATCTTTCTATGTTATGGTTATGAGTTGCCCATGATAAAATCTCAGATGATACTTGGGGTCACATAGTTGGTATTCAGATCAGATTTATGGATGATTGTGAATGAATTTTTGATGATGCATATAATACATATATGTTTCTTACATGGTGATCTTCACAAGGACAAGAAGAAGTACAAATCTTGAGTACACAACTTCATTATTTGATGATGAGTCACTCATTTCTTTTATGCTACTGTCATCATGCCTTCAAATATGCATAAAGTTCATATGGTACAGTTATGATGCAGGATTCCTATAGTTCTTGGCTCTCACATGGTTGAGGATTGTTGTTGTTGATGATATCAAGAAATATTGACAAATAACCATGAGCTCATGATACACATTGCTATCTCTTTGATGGATATACAGTATGCTGGATACATGGATGATGTGATGACTATGGTGTTTTCATATATGATATGAGGTGAATGATTTTGTGTTACTACTTGGAGATATGACATATGCTTAGTTGATTCATGGAAGGTTATGATAAGGCTCTTTCTACTAAGGAAACGAAGCAACTTGATCTTGATGAGATCAAGAGGATGAGTTGATATCTATATACGACATACTTAGTCACAGGTTGATGATATTTACTTTGTCATATCTTCGGAACTGATGATGGACATATACAAGTTACAAGTTTGGATGCTGTTGACAGATGCTTATGGTGCAGATCATACATGGTGTATGATAGTTGCTGATGACTATCATGGTCTTGTTTAGACATTTGGTCTCTGTTATAAATGTCATGTATATCATTCGATGTAAAGGTCATATAAAGACCCATGATGTAATAATTTGTCTTTTGATGATTCCTTTTTGGTCATATGATGTAATTTGTATCCCCACTTTGCATGGGATGGATGATGTAATTATATTTCTGTCATGTATAAACAATTGGTATATCCCCACTTGGTTGGGAGGATGAATAAAATTCGGTATATCCCCACTTGGTTGGGAGATTGATATATGTATGAGTCATTGGTGATAGGAAGTTCAAAGTCACTTAGTTGAGTTATAGAGTCATGTTATTATTTTGGAAAATATTTGCAGACTCTGCATGCGCTCAAGGGTTCATGGATGATATAGTGCATCTCAGCATGTACAAGGGGGGGTTTAATTAGAGAATTCAGCATGTGCTTAGGGGGAGCATGATCAATGTTTATATTCAGTTGTTCAGATATGAAAGTCTTCTTTTTGGTCAGCCCTTTGCCCTTGATATCAAAGGGGGAGAATATCTTGGTTCGCCCTTTTCCCTTGATGTCAAAGGGGGAGAGCATTTTGGTGTTGCTAGTTATCTCTAACAGTTTCTACAGCTTGCGGTAATCAACACCAACATGGTTTCCATCAAGTCCAAAGGGGGAGATTGTTGGAGTTATGATGCATGTGTTGTACTTGATGGCAACCCAATTGTAGCAGAACAACTCACTTGTATATAGTAACTAGATGAATCTACAGAAGAGATATCAGATGTGACAGAATGCATGGCAGTTGTGTTTACAGATGTGACAAAATGCAAGGCAGTTCAAAGGAATCAATTCAAAAGTAATGTAAATGGAAACTCTCTCAGATGATAGTTCACAGTGCAGCAAGTTAGCATCAAAGGATTATGGATCAGACTACAAAGAATAAAGAAAGAGAGGTATACATAGGTTCACCTTGTCCAAGCTACGTATACATGCAAGATTACTGAACAAAAGGAGCGTATACGTACACACGCACTTTCATAGAAGGAAAAGTGCGTATATCTTGGAAAAACAAAGTTTTTGGTCCAAGGTATTTGACCCAAGGTAATTGGTCCAAGGTATTGACCCTAGGTATTTGGTCCAAGGTATTGGTCCTAAGTAGTTTTGGTCCATGGTATTGAGAAAGGCCTAAAACTATATAAGGAGGAGAAGATCATTAGGCCAAGGTGTGTAAGGATTTGAATATCTTATGAAGTGTTGGATCATATATGTATGTCAATGAGCTTCTGATGGGTTGCTAGATCTGATCTAAGGATGCACCTATATGGTTGATAAAGGTTGATGGACCAGGATCATAAAGGCTTAAGAGTATTATCATTATGTGGTTTGATCTTGAACAATCTAGATCTAAATATTGACGCATGTTTTATTCTGTAAATGTGATGATCTAGGTATGGCTGAAGTCTGGAATAGTTGTGATGTTTTAAGTTAGTATTTACAGATCTGTACGCAGGTTCGCCTTAGTAAAAGAGCGTATACACACTGGTTCAACATATCAAAGTAGCGTATACATCATAAATTTGAATTTGTAGATCTGTATGTTAGTTCCCTTTGGTAAAAGTGCATATGCATGCTGGTTCGACACATGGAAGTAGCGTATACCCTATGAAGTATGATGTTTAAAGTTTTAGTTGTCTCTGTTTGTTGTTGCAGAGTTTTGGGTTCTGCTTTGTGTTCTAGTGACTATATTCTAGTGGCAGTGTTCTAAATGATCAGATTGATTGATTGTGATTTACTTCAGCGATGATGGGTTGTCAAGTGATTGATTGATTCAGTTTTAATTTTGTAGTCAATCTCGGTCGTTCATTAGGCAAAGATTGGGTTTTAGTGATTGGTTGATGCAGATGTATTTGATGGTTGTATTGCAGTTATGATTTTCTGAGTTTAAAGGTTTTTGATGGGTCCAGTATGAAAATTGGATGAAACGTGGCCTTTAGATTGTGGTGTTGTGTTCCAGGAGTATCCAGTCTGAAAATTCATGAAACGTCGTCCCTGGAGGAAGAAATAAGGTCATAGCCTTTTGTAGGTCTGCGCCTATGTACTAGTAAACATATTGGCTAGTACAAGAGCTAGGGGATGTAGCTCCATTCTAGTAGAAGATGGAGAATGACAGAAGGTTGTAACCTTCTATAGGTAGAAGCCTGCATACTGGTATGAGTATGCACCAGTAAAATGTTGTAAATAGATTTTCTTATTATTAAAAGAAGAAAGAGACGACAACAGCAGGTGGTTTTCACCCACATTAGGTTTCCACCTTAAATCTTGGTGTTCATGTGTGTTGCTTATGTGCGATGGTTCATTCTTTTATTAACTACACATGGTTACTATTTAATGTTTAATAAAGTACTGATGCACAGATTAAAGATCCACATATGATGAATTAACTGAATCATAAGTTCACTAGATATACACTGGTCACCTTAAGAACAGTTGCGTGCACACGCGATTTCCCTTCACTGAAGTAGCGTATATAAATTTGATTATGGAAATGAAAAACATATTGATTTGCTAATACTAATTCACCCCCCCCCCCCCTCTCAGTATTATTTCCAACACAAAAGAGGAGTTGAATGCACTTGTTTCTCCCGAAAATCTTCCAAAATTTTCTTGAGACGCAAAATTTCCTTTGTTGCTTCAGCTATTGCCACATATTCTGCATCAGTTGTGGAATCTGCTGGAACTGATTATTTGCATGACCTCTAAGAGACAACTCCTGATCCAAGACTCATAACATAATCTGAAGTAGATACCCTAGTTTCTTTATCTCCATCGAAGTCTGAAACAGAGTATCCAATCAAGATGAAGTCACCCACCTATGTATACTTAAGTCTAATGTCTTGAGTTCCCTTCAAGTACTTTAGAACTCTTTTTGCAGCAGACCAATGAACCTTACAAGGCTTTTTCATAAACCTAGAGAGGATTCCAACATCAAATGAAATGTCTAGTCTGGTAGTAGTCAGGTAGTTGATACTTCCTACGAGTTGTCTATACTTCATTGCATCCTCAAATTATTTTCTTTCAATGGATGTGAGCTTTAAGTTTTGTTCCACTAGAGTAGTTAAAGGATTGCACTCATCCATGCCAAACTTGTTCAACAGGTCTCCAGTGTACTTCTTTTGAGAGAGGATTATAAACTTTGAATGGTGTGTTACTTCAATACCAAGATAGTAGTGAACATAGCCCAAATCTGTCATTTCAAAACCTTTCCTCAATTCCTTCTTTATGGATGTAATGTAGCTCTCATTTTTCCCTATTATCAGAAGATCATCTACATACACCACAAGATATAGAACTGTTTTTCCAACTTTCTTGACAAACAAAGTTGCATCATCAAGATCATAGTGTTTGAATTTGAGTTTCAAAAGATGCTCAGTTAACTTCTCATACCAAGCACGGTGCTTGCTTGAGGCCATATAAGGATTTTACAAGCTTTCATACTTTGTGTTCCTGACCCTTCACAACAAATCCTTCTGGTTGAGACATAAAAAAATCTCTTTTAGATCTCCATTCAAGAAAGTAGTTCTTACATCCATTTGATGCACTTTCCAACCATTTTGTGCTGCCAAGGCAAAGAGTGTCTAGATGGTAGCCCATTTTGTTGTGGGGGAAAATGTCTCCTCATAGTCAACCCCTTCCTTCTATGAAAAACCTTTTGCCACAAGCCTGGATTTATGCTTGTCAAATGAGCCATCTGCTTTATACTTGTTTTTGAAGACTCACTAGCAGACAATCGGTTTGGTTCCCAATGGAGGATCAACCATCTTCCAGGTGCTATTCCTTATTAAAGCATCATATTCATTCTACATCGCTTATTTCCATTCATCATGAGAAGTGGCTTCTTTGAAGGAAGTTGGTTCAAAATATGTCAACAAATTTAGTTCACAATCATAAGAAACATCCATATCAACCGATGAATCAGGATTGTCTACATCACCTCCATTCTATTTGGTTGAGCTTCTTGTACCTATCTTTCCAACCTCATCACGATGAACACTTTCAAGTGTCCTTGTCATCCATTTTGGAGGACCTTTTTGAGATGGCTCAGGCTACTCGATTGACTGAGTTGAGGCTGGACCAATATTTAGTCTCCCAATTTTGTCAATCACATCACTAAAAGTGTCATCTAGATCAGTGGTTGGAGCTTCATGCGGGGGAGAGAGTGATTTAGAAGAAGATTTCATAGATTGATCCAGTGTAGGAATCCCCCCTTCAAGATTTGGAATCTTCAAGAAAGATCACATCTCTAGATATTATAAACTTCTTATTGAGTTCATCATAGAGACGATATGCTTTGGAGGTATTTGAGTACCCCAAGAAGATACATTTGCGACTCCTTGCATTGAGATTGTTTCTTTGTTCCTTGGGTATCAAGGCATAATAGGTGGAACCAAAAACCCTTAGATGTCTCACCGAAGTAATGTGGCCATACCACATTTTATAGGGAGTCTTGTTTTATATAACATTAGATGGACACCTATTATTTATATACACAACACATAGAACTGCATCAGTTTAACATTATTGGAAAACATCATGGAACATACCATATTTAAGATTTTCCTATTCACTCTTTCAGCTACTCCATTCTGTTGGGGATTACAAGGCACAATTGTTTGATGTTTGACTCCATGTCAACGAAGATAGTTTTAAAATTCATTTGAAGTGTATTCTTTTCCATTATTAGGGCGAATAGATTCAATATGAGATTGTGCATCATTTTCAATCCATGCATGAAAGTGCTTGAATGTTTCAAAAGCTTCAGATTTATTCTTCAATAAGTAAACCCAACACATTCTGGTGTATTCATCAATAAATGTCATCATATATTTATTACCATTTGTAGAAGGAACAAGCATTGGGCGAAATAAATCAGAATGACTGAGTTCAAGTTTTCTATGTGCTCCGAAATGAGAATCATGAAAAGACAGTTTTTTATACTTTCCTATGATACAAGCATCAAATTGCTTAAGTTTCCTAGGAATAGTAGGCAAACCAGTAACACTATTTTTCTTCAACAAATGAAGGTTGTCATAGTTCAAGTGTCCAAATATAGCATGCCGTAAAAGACTTGATGGAAATGTACATTCATCATAATGAGAAATATATGAAAATTTTCATGCACGAGAAAAGGTTCCTTGCAACTTCAGAAGTATTTATTCTTCTATCCCCATCGTGACAAGTGAGTGATCTGATGCTTTTCTAACCTCAACTTTTCCATCAAATACATGAATGGAGTGTCCCTTTTGGCAGATGTGGACCAAATACAACAAGTTTCTCCTCAACTCTAGGAGGTATAGAACATCATGTAGAAGAAAGTTTGGAAGACTAGGTAGTTTGAGCCTGATAGTGCCAAGCCCTGATGGATTGAGTTTTGAAATGTCTACAAAGTATACTGCTCCATCAACATTTTCAATGAATTCTTTAAAGATCTGAAATTCATGTGGAAATTTTCTCCTAAATCAGGCAACCAATCATCTTTCCATGAACCAAGTGAAGCATCGAATAAGTCTTTAGTTACACCAATGTAGCAATGTGGCACAACATAATGAGAAAATTCAGGTGATTTACCTTTCCCTTTGTTAGGTGTTTTACATTTTCCTTCATTTATTTCCAACCCAATTCTGTCCAAAGTCAACTTACATGTGGATGCATCATATCCATATGTATTGAATTTTATGCAATGAAGATCAAACTTTTCTCGTTGGAACTGTTTGCCCCCCCTGCCTGTAGGTTTTAACCCTGTACAGAAATTACCTGCATACGAATTAGGGACTACTAGCTTGATTTTTCATTATGTTCCTTTCAATGTTACAATACATATTTATACATGCCGAAGCATCCAATACCATGGATCGAAAACCATCACATCCAAAACCATGGACTGAAAACCATAGGTAGGTTCGCCCAACCTAATATAGGGTCCAAAAAAAAATTTCCCGGGGCGCTACCCTAGACCCCATAGAGGGGGGCTACCCGCCCCCCTGTGACCCCCCCACTGCGCAAACGGCGCAACGAAGGGAGGGCTCTGCCCCCCCGTCAATCCCCCGGTTCACTACGTGGGTTAGTCATGAAAAGAATATAACACAACCCAACAATCTCCCACTTGTTGTTTTCTTTCCACAAGGGGCCATAGGAGAGCTTAGTCATTTTTCCAGCCCTGAAATGCCCATTATTTCTCTACACCAAGAGAAATTCTCAGAGCTCACAGATTTTGTCAATGCATCTGCAGTATTCTTCAAAGTGTCCACCTTTACCAGTAACACCTTTTTGTCTTCTATCATATCCCTCACAAAGTGATACTGAACATCAATGTGCTTTGTCTTTGAATGATAAGCAGGGTTCTTTGCCAAGAAAATTGCACTTTGGCTGTCACAGTCTATTTTTATAGCTCCCTGTACTAACCCCATACTTGAACACAATCTCTGCAACCAAACTGCTTCCTTTCTTGCATGAGTGGCTGCCATGTATTCTGCCTCTGTAGTTGATAGTGCCACTACAGATTGTTTCTTACTCATCCAACTCACTGCACCTCCAAATAGGTTAAACACATACCCACTTGTAGATCTTCTCTGATCCAGATCTCCAACCCAGTCTGCATCAACAAAGCCATGAATATCCAACACTCTGTCCAATCCTGGTCTTCCTTGGTAGCACAAACCATAATCACTAGTGCCACGCAAATACCTGAAAACCCGCTTCACTGTTGTCCAGTGCTCCTTCCCTGGTTTTGACATAAACCTTCTCAATACTCCCATTGCATGTGCAATGTCTGGTATAGTACAGACCATTTCATACATCAGGCTACCGACTGCACTCGCATATGGAACACGGGACATGTCCTCTTCCTCTTCTTGTGTCTTGGGACACTGTTCAGCAGATAACCTCACACCTACAGGAATAGGAACCTTCACTGGTTTACTATCCTGCATATTAAACCTCTACAGTATTGTCTCAACATACTTCCTCTAGTTTAACCAGAGCTTCCTCTTTGCCCAATCTCTTTTAATTTCCATGCCCAAAATATAGTTTGCAGCACCAACATCTTTCATGTCGAATTTGGAGGAAAATTGGGTCTTCAAATCCTGGATAATTTCTTTGTCATTTCCAACCAGCAACATATCATCCACATACAAGACCAGATAAATAACACGGTCACCAATTAATTTAAAATACACACAGTGATCTACTTTGCTTCTGGTAAAGCCAAGTCCCCGTATAAATGTATCAAATTTCTGATACCACATCCTTGGTGACAGTTTTAACCCATACAGAGACTTCTTTAACTTGCATACCAATTCTTTCTTACCCTTCACCGCAAAGCCTTCAGGTTGCTTCATGTAGATTTCCTCTTTCAAATCCCCATGAAGAAATGTTTTCTTCACATCCATCTGTTCTACCTCAAAATCAAAAGCAGCAACAACAGATAAAAGTAACCTAATAGAAGTTACCTTAGCAACAGGAGAAAAAATATCAACAAAATCAATTCCCGGTACCTGGGAATAACCTTTTGCTACCAACCGAGCTTTGTATTTCTCCACCTTCCCTTCTGCATTTGTCTTCCTTTTGAACACCCATTTGCTGCCAATGGGTTTCCTTCCAGCCGGCAACTCCACCAGATCCCAAGCCTCATTTTTGTGCAAAGATGCCATTTCATCAACCATGGCCTCTTTCCAGAGTTTTCCATCCTCTGAATCTACTGCTTCCTTCACAGTTCTAGGATCATCATCAGTAACAGACAAAGCAAAATTTGAACAGAAAGTAGAAGGACTATACCTTTCTGGCTGCCTTCTTTCTCGAACTGATCTTCTCACAACCGGAGTTTGTGGCTCTTCATCTTCTAATTCGTCCTCTGTTGCAGAGTCTGATTCTTCCTCCTTTAGCTCAAACTCTATCTTCTCAGGTTCCTTTGGTTGGACTTCATGTTTAATAACATCTTTTACCTCTCTGAACACCACATCTCGGCTATACACAACCTTCCGTGTGACTGGGTTCCAAAGCTTATAACCCTTTAAACCATCCTTATACCCAATAAAGATGCACTTTTCAGATTTACTATCCAACTTGGTTCGTTTCTCCTTTGGAACATGTACATATGCATCACATCCAAATACCCTCAGATGTAAAAGAGAGGGTTTCTTACCTGTCCATACTTCTTGTGGAGTCTTATCCTCCAATGCTGATGAAGGTGACCTGTTGACCAAGTAACATGCAGTATCCACCGCCTCTGCCCAGAATTCCCGTCCTAACCCGACACCACTGAGCATGCTTCTTGCCCTTTCCATCAACGTCTTGTTCATTCTTTCTGCGACTCCATTTTGTTGGGGTGTATATGGAGTAGTCTTCTACTGCGCTATACCACACTTCTTACAGAATTCTTCAAATTCCTTGCTGCAAAACTCTCCACCATTATCTATCCTTAGTACCTTTATCTTCTTCTCTATCTGATTTTCCACCAGAGCCTTAAATTCTTTAAGCCTGTCAAAGACTTCAGATTTCTTCTTAAGGAAATATATCCATGTATCCCTTGAGAAGTCATCTATAAATGATACATAGTACACAGACTTACCCAGTGATGGAACTTTCACAAGTCCAAACACATCAGATTTTATCTTCTTCTCTATCTGATTTTCCACCAGAGCCTTAAATTCTTTAAGCCTGTCAAAGACTTCAGATTTCTTCTTAAGGAAATATATCCATGTATCCCTTGAGAAGTCATCTATAAATGATACATAGTACACAGACTTACCCAGTGATGGAACTTTCACAAGTCCAAACACATCACTGTGCACAAGCTCTAATATTTGTTTCGCCCTCTTAGCACCAGAGGGGAAACTCACCCGATTTTGCTTCCCATATACACAATTTTCACAGAAATCAAAATCCAGAGAGCTATTACTCATACCTTCAACCATACCTTTACCATGAAGTATTCGAAGGCCCTTCTCTCCAATATGTCCAAGCCTTTGAAGCCACAACATGGTCTTCTCTCCAGAGACCACTAGATATTCAGCTCCACGTTCAGGAACCACAGAACTGTTGCACCCATCAACAACAGTGCTACCTTGCAGCTTGTACAGAGTTCCAGTCCGAAATCCCTGCATCAATACCAGAGCTCCCAGAACCATCTTGCAGGTATCCTTCTCGAACACTGTTTTTACACCTGCATCATCCAACTTGCTTACAGAAATCAGATTTCTGGCCAATGCAGGAATATGCAGAACACCCGGAAGTGTTCTAACCCTTCCACCTTGCAACTTCAACTTTACTTTTCCACGACCAATGATTCTAGCCTTCCTATCATCTCCTAAGAAGACATCACCACCATCGTATTTATCATACTCGCAAAACCACTCTCTATGGGGAGTGAAGTGAAAGGATGCACCTGAGTCAATCAGCCATGCCTCATGATCTACATGTGTACTTGAAGAAGCCAAGTACACATCCCCACCTTCATTTGAGGTGGTTTTCGCCTCTGCAGAAGGAGCATCATCAGATCCCTTTCCTTTATCAGGAGCTTTAGATTTACAGTCCCTTTTGAAGTGCCCTTCCTTTCCGCATTTCTAGCACACCACCTTTACAGGTTTTCCTGGAGATTTAGATCTCCCTCTAGATTTAGATCTCCCACTCGATGACTTATTTTTGTTTCTATTCTGGGACCGTCCTCGTACAGACAAGGCATCACCATTTTGGTTCTCCATATTTTTCCGTCTCATCTCCTCCGTCAGCAAGGCTGAGACTATTTCATCAAACTGTAAAGCAATTGCATTGCTACCTATTGCAATAACCAGGCTATCCCACGAATCTGGTAGAGAACACAACAAACTGATGCACTTATCTTCATTTGAAATTTTAATATCAACAGACGCTAACTAACTTACAACAATATTAAATGCGTTCAGATGCTCTGTCACCGAGTCTCCATCTTTCATCCTCAGGTTATACAGCTTTTTCGGCAGGAACAGTTTATTCACCAGAGACTTACATTGGTACAAAGTCCCTAACTTTTCCCACAAAGCCTTCGTCGTAGCTTCCCCTGATACATTCAGCAATACTGAATCTGAGACACACAATCGTATTGTGCTTTTTTCCTTCCGATCCAACTTCTTCCATTCTTCATCGGTCACTCCAGTTGGTTTAGTACCTAGATCTACCGCGATCCACTGATCTTTATCCACCAACAGATCACCCATCTTGAGTTTCCACAACTCAAAACTCTGACCATTGAACTTCTCAATCTCTATCTTTCCACTGCTCGCCATCTTCTTTCACCACCAGAATCGATCTCGCAGATCTCCCACTGAACAGGGTCTACCACAGGCCCGAGTGAAACTTCTCAGCAACAAAGGCGTCCCCTTGAAGCCAAAACTGCTCTGATACCAAATGTAGGTTTTAACCCTGTACAGAAATTACCTGCATACGAATTCTAAAACACAGAAAATAAACAATGCGAGAGCATAACACATAAAACACATATACACAGAGATTTTCCCCTGGATCCCAAAACCGGGACTACCAGCTTGATTTTTCATTATGTTCCTTTCAATATTACAATACATATTTATACATTCCGAAGCATCCAATACCATGGACCAAAAACCATCGCATCCAAAACCATGAACCGAAAACCATAGGTAGGTTCGCCCAACCTAATATAGGGTCCAAAAAAAATTTTCCCAGGGCGCTGCCTCGGACCCTGTAGAAGGGGGCTACCTGCCCCCCTCAAACCCCTCGGACAGGGGGGGCTACCGCCCCCCCTGTGACCCCCCCCCGTTGCGCAATAGGTGCAACGAAGGGGGGGCTCCGCCGCCCCTCTAACCCCCCGGTTCACTACGTGGGTTAGTCGTGGAAAGAATATAACACAACCCAACACTGCCTCTAAAATTCCTCTTTCCTCTTCATCTTCGACCACCTCTTCCTCTAGAAGAATCTTGTGCATGATTATTCTCCTTTTGTGCAAGGCATACAACTTCTTCAGTAGACTGAGGAGTTGTATTCTTCCCAAAATCCTTCTCTCTCTCAGCAAACTTCTTCTCAAGGGAGTCAAAGGTAATCTCCTTAAGGTTGTTGCTTGCTTTCAATGACTCAAGATAATGTGAATAGGTGGGATAGAGTGCCTTGACATATGCTATGAGAGGAATATCTCTTTCAACACCAATGGATTTTATGTCATGCATAATGGATCTTACTTCTGATGTTAAGGCAAGAGGGTCATCATTTTTCAACTCAAAATTGAATAACTTAATCATCAATTGAACAACTTCAAGTTTAGAGCGTGATTCATACAATTCCTTCAACTTCTTTAGGGTTTCAAAGGAATTTTAAAATGGAGAAATATGCCGACTCACCTCTTCATGCGCTGATGTTGCAATCAAGGCATAGGTCTTGCTGTTCTTTTTTTCCCAACTGGAAAGCTCCTTATCTAAAGTGGGATTTTCAGGTTCATTTTCTCCTTTTGCTTCACAAACCCCTTTCCAAAACTCTTTGAAAATTGTAGGTTTTAACCCCGTACAGAAATTTCCTCCATACGAATTCTAAAAACAGAAAATAAATAATGACAAGAGCATAAAACATAAAACATATATACACAGAGATTTTCCCCTGGATCCCAAAACCGGGACTACCATATTGGTTTTTCATTATATTCCTTTCAATGTTACAATACATATATATACATGTCAAAGCATCCATAAACCCCAATCCATTAACCTTGGATTAGAACATAATCGTAGTTCCCTTGACCAGATCTACAAAATACCATGGGCAGAAAACCATCATGCCCAAAACCATGTGCGAAAACCACGCACAAAACCATAGGTAGGTCTGGCCACCTAATATAGGGTCCAAAAAAAAATTACCCAAGGCACTGTGCCTGCCCCAATGAATGGAGGGGACAATCACCCCCCTTGTGACCCCCCCGCGCATAGGGATAGTCGTGGAAATAATATAACACACACCTAACATTCTCCCACTTGTTGTTTTCTTTCCACGGGGGGCCATAGGAGAGATTAGTCATTGGTCCAGCCCTGCAGTGCCAATTATTTCTCTACACCAAGAGAAATTCTTAGTACTCACAGACTTTGTCAATGTATCTGCAGTATTCTTCAAAGTGTCCACCTTTACCAGCAACACCTTTTTGTCCTTAATCATATCCCTTACAAATTGATACTGAACATCAATGTGCTTTGTCTTTGAATGATAAGCAGGGTTCTTTGTAAAGAAAATTGCACTTTGGTTGTCATAGTCTATACTTATAGCTCATTTTACTAACCCCATACTTGACACAATATCTACAACCAAACTTCTTCCTTGCTTGCATGAGTGGCTACCATGTATTCTGCTTCTATAGTTGAAAGTGCTACTATAGACTGTCTCTTACTCATCCAACTAACTGCACCTCCAAATAGGTTAAACACATACCCACTTGTATATCATCTCTAATCCATATCTCTAGCCCAGTCTGCATCAACAAAACCATGGATGTCCAAAGCTCTATCCAATCCTGGTCTTCCTTGGTAGCACAGACCATAATCACTAGTGCCATGCAAATACCTGAAAAACCTACTTCACTGTTGTCCAATGCTCCTTCCCTTGTTTTGACATAAACCTGCTCAATACTCCCACTGCATGTGCAATGTCTGGTCTAGTCAGACCATTGCATACATTAGGCTATCGAATGCACTTGGATATCGAACACGGGACATTTCTGCTTCTTCTTCTTGTGTCTTGGGACAATATTCAGCGGATAACTTTACACCTATAGGAATAGGAACCTTCACCGATTTACTATCCTACATATTAAACCTCTGCAATATTGTCTCGACATACTTCCTCTAGTTTAACCAGAGCTTCCTTTTGTCCCATATCGTTGAATTTCCATGCCAAAAATATAGTTTGCATCAACAATATCTTTCATGTTGAATTTGGAGGACAATTGGGTCTTCAATTCCTGGATAATTTCTTTGTTATTTCCAATTAGAAACATATCATCCTCATATAAGACCAAATAAATAACATGGTCACCAATTAATTTAAAATACACACAGTGATTTTCTTTGCTTCTGGTGAAGCCAAGTCCCTTGTAGATATGTATCAAATTTCTAATACCACATCCTCGGTGACTGTTTTAACCCATACAAAGACTTTTTTAACCTACATATAAGTTCTTTCTTACCCTTCACCACAAAGCCTTCAGGTTGCTTCATGCATATCTCTTCTTTGAGATCCCCGTGAAGAAATTATGTCTTCACATCCATCTGTTGTACCTCAAAATCAAAATAGCAACAACAGATAACGATAATCTAATAGAAGCTACCTTGGCAACAGGAGAAAAAATATCACCAAAATTAATTCCTGGCACCTGGGAATAAACTTTTGCTACCAACTAAGCTTTGTATTTCTCCACCTTGCCTCCTGCATTAATCTTCTTCTTAAACACCCATCTGCTACCAATGGGTTTCCTTACAGCTGGAAACTCCACCAGATCCCAAGCCTCATTTTTGTGCAAAGATGGCATTTCATCAACCATGGCCTCTTTCCATAGTTTGCCATCCTCTAAATCTACTGCTTCCCTGACAGTTATGGGATCATCATCAGTGATAGATAAAGAAAAATTTGAACAGAAAGCAGTTGGACTATACCTTTTTGGTTGCCTTCTTTCTCGAACTGATCTTCTCAGAGGTGGAGTTTGTGGCTCTACATCTTATGATTCCTCTTCTATTGTAGAGTCTAATTCCTTTTCCTTTAGCTCAAACTTTATCTTATCAGGTTCGTTTTGTAGGACTTCATGTTTAATAACATCTTTCACCTCTCTAAACACCACATTGTGACTGTACAAAACCTTCCTTGTTTTTGGGTTCCAAAACTTATAACCTTTTAAACCATCCTTATACCCAATAAAGATGCACCTTTCGGATTTACTATCCAACTTGGTTCTTTTCTCCTTTGGAACATGTACATATGCATCACATCGAAATACTCTCAGATGTGAAAGAGAGGGTTTCTTACCAGTCCATACCTCTTATGGAGTCTTATCCTCCAACATTGATGAAGGTGATCTATTGACTAGGTAATATGCAATTCCACCACCTCTGCCCAGAATTCATGTCCTAACTCGACACCACTAAGTATGCTTCTTGCATTTTCCATCAACATCTTGTTCATTCTTTCTGCAACTCCATTTTGTTGAGGTATGTATGGAGTAGTCTTCTGTTGTGTTATACCACACTTATTACAGAACTCTTCAAATTCCTTCTTGCAAAACTCTCCACCGTTATATGTCCTCAACGCCTTTATCTTCTTCTTTATCTGGTTTTCCACCAGAGCCTTAAACTCTTTAAACCTATCAAAGACTTCATATTTCTTCCTGAGGAAATATATCCATGTATTCCTTGAGAAGTCATCTATAAATGATACATAGTACACAGACTTACCCAGTGATAGAATTGACACAGGTCCAAATACATCACTGTGCACAAGGTATAATATCTGTTTTTCCTTGTTAGCATCAGAGGGGAAACCCACCTGATTCTATTTCTCATATACACAATTTTCATAGAAATCAAAATCCAGAGAGAAATTAGACATACCTTCTACCATACCATTACCATGAAGTATTCGAAGGCCCTTCTCTCTAATATGTTCAAGCCTTTGATGCCATAGCATGGTATTTTCTCAAGAGACCATTAGATTTTCTTCTCCACTTTCAGGAACCACAGAACTGTTTCACCCACCAATAACAGTGCTACCCTGAAGCTTGTACAAATTTCCAATCCTAAATCCCCGCATCAATACCAGTTCTCCCCTAACCATATTGCAGGTTTCTTTCTCGAACATTGTTTTTACACTTGCATCATCCAACTTGCTTACAAAAATCAAATTTTTGGCCAATGCAGGAATATGCAAAACACATGGAAGCATTCTAATACTTCCACCTTTTAACTTCAACTTGAATTTTCTGCTACTGGTGATTCTATCCTTCCTCTCATCCCCTAAGAAGACATCACCACCATTAGATTTATCATATTCTCAGAACCACTCCCTGTGGGGAGTGAAGTGAAAGGATGCACATGATTCAATCAACTATACCTCATGATCTACATGTGTACTTGAAGAAGAAGACAAGTACACATCTCCACCTCCATCTGAGGTGGTTTTCGCCTTTGCAGAAGGAGCATCACCAGATCCCTTTCCTTTATCAGGAGCTTTAGATCTATAGTCCTTTTTGAAGTGCCCTTCCTTTTCGCATTTCCAGCACACCTTTACAGGTTTTCTTGGAGATTTAGATCTCCCACTCGAGGATTTATTTTTGTTTTCATTATGGGACTGTCCTTGTACAGATAAGGCATCACCATTTTGTCCCTCCATCTTTTTCTGTCTCATCTCCTCTGATAGCAAGGATGATACTATACTACAGGGCAATCACATTGCTATCTATTGCAACAACCAGACTATCCCACAAATTTGGTAAAGAACACAACAAACTGATGCACTTATCTTCATCTGAAATTTGTATATCAACAGATAACAACTAGCTTACCACGGCATTAAAGGTGTTCATATGCTCTGTTCGAGTCTCCATCCTTCATCCTCAGGTTACACATTTTTTCCATAGGAACAGTTTATTCACTAGAGACTTAGATTGGTACAAAGTCCCTAATTTGTCCCACAAAGCCTTCACTTAAACTTCCCCTGATACATTCAAAAATACTGAATCTGAGATACACAACCGTATTGTGCTCTTTGCCTTTCAATCCAACTTCGCCCAGTCTTCATCTGACATTGTCGTTGGTTTAGTACCCGGATCTACCACGATCCACTGATCTTTATCCACCAGCAGATCCTCCATCTTGAGTTTCCACAACTCAAAACTTTGACCATTAAATTTCTCGATCTCTATCTTTCCACTGCTCGCCATCTTCTTTCACCACAAGAATCAATCCCACAGATCTCTAACTGAATAGAGTCTACCACAAGGTCGAGCAAAACCCCTCAGCAGCAAATGCATCCCCTTGAAGCCAAATCAACTCTGGTACCAAATGTAGGCTTTAACCCCATAAAAAATTTGCTTGCATACAAATTCTAAAAATAGAAAATAAATAATGATGAGATCATAAAACATAAAACAGATATACACAGAGATTTTCCCCTGGATACCAAAACCGAGACTACCAGATTGATTTTTCATTATATTCCTTTCAATTTTACAATACATATATATACATGTTGAAGCATCCATAAACCCAAATCCATTAACCCTAGATTAGAACATAATTGTAGTTCCCTTGACTAGATCACAAAATACCATCCTGCCCAAAACCATGCACAAAACCATAGGTAGGTCTGGCCACCTAATATAGGGTCCAAAAAAAAAAATTTCCAGGGCGTTGCCCCGGACCTTGTAGAGGGGGGCTACCGCCCTCCCCTGCTGCACCTGACGCAACAAATAGGGGGGACTATTGCCCCCCGTGCATGGGGATAGTCATGGAAATAATATAACACACACCCAACAAAAATGAGGGTGTGTTTTATCTTCTAGGACTACTCAAGATAGTTCTCTTTTCTAGAGAGAACCACTCCCACAATGGAAATTAGTGAATGCATCATAGAAAACTAATTTGTGCCAAAAATAATTATAGTAATTGCAAGTCTTTGTAATAAAAATAATTGGGTATCTTAAAAAAAATCTTCAGCTAAGAGTGTAGGCTCTCAATATTCCTCCATACACCATACAATTTCATGGCTACTAAAAAAAATACCACATACCATATTCATATAAAAGATATCCCATATAACATATGGTCTTCAAAAATATCAACGTACTCTCTTTCCTTCATCTATATATATATATATATATATATATATATATATATATATATATATATATATATATATATATATATATATATATATATATATATATATATATATATAGATATATATATATATACTCCTATGGTAATATAATACAATTCTAACACATATATGAATCCACCATTTTTAATATGATCATAAGTCCTCTAAAAAAGCTCAACTCATATATAAAATAGATCTTCTTAAGTTGGTCTTCTTACGCTTATCACATGGTGTTTTGGAGAATTTAGCATCTACAGATAAACACTAATTCACTAGACAAGTAGTTGTGCCTAAAACAACAATTTAAAGTGCTTTAGACTTTCCCTATAAGCAATAGATAAGAAGAGAGGATAAAAGGCCTACCTGTAGTTCAGATTTCCTCTTGTCTCCGTTGTATCAATTCCGTCACTCCTTCCCATACTTAATCCGCTTGAAAAGTACCCTATCAACACAACAGAAGACGAAAACCGATCAAAGCATATGATCCATTGAATATAAATGAAAGGAATCAGAAGCAATTCATACATATAAGCATTATGAAAGAATACATCATATGGAAAAAGGTTCAAACACTTTATTAGATAGAAGAAGGAATTACAACCATCCATGTCTGATTCAAATTCATTCCTCCAGCTTGGATCCCATCCACATCACATCGAAAGCAAGACAAGCTTGTAGCATCACATCATTTGCTCCAAAGTCAAGTCTCATAGCAGCATTATCTCCTTACAATTCAACATAATGCAGCGAGCTCCTGATCACTTAGATGAGTGGTCAATTTATAGGAAGATGAAGGAGGTTTTGTCATTAATGGTGACATTGAATGGCCTTCCACACTTAGAATTAGTTCCATGGAGGAAGGGATGAGAGGATAGGATGATCCTTAACTCATTCCTCATCCATTTTCGAGCTCATAGGAGTTGATAAGATAGGGTAACTTTTATATGACTCCACAAGATAAGAATATTCCCCAAACCTTATGTGAATTTCGCTCATTCTTGCCCAGCGCAGGTGAAAGGAAGCCTAAGTGCTCTGTAGAGCACCCTGGCAGTGGACTCAACTACTCTGCAGCGCACCTTCATAAGGGCTTACCTGCGCTGGTCCCTCTAGAGGCAATTCTTGGATGCCTTCAAGTCATGAAACTATCTGGGAAGGAGGCATTCAAAGGGTTGACTTGTTTAGGGCATGAAACAACTGATTTTAGGGTTTGATAAGTCCTAAATCACTAATTTGAATGTTGGGATTTGATGTGCCCAAATGGATCTGTAACAGTTGCCCCCTAAAGCATGATGTCAGAAAAATGCCAATTTCGAATGAAATGATTTACGATGTGATGAGGAGGTGATCCAGGATGTTTTTACTTATAGATGTATAGAAAAGAATCACATGTAAAATTGCAGCTTAACACAAAAATGTGCACATAAGAAAAGAAGAAGTAAACACATAAAAGGCACATAAAAGGCCCTGTGGGGAGTGAAGTGAAAGGATGCTTTTGATTCAATCAACCATGCCTCATGATCTACATGTGTACTTGAAGAAGAAGACAAGTACACATCTCCACCTTCATCTGAGGTGGTTTTCACCTTTTGCAGAAGGAGCATCATCAGATCCCTTTCCTTTCTCAGGAGCTTTAGATCTATAGTCCTTTTTGAAGTGCCCTTCCTTTCCGCATTTCCAGCACACCTTTACATGTTTTCTTAGAGATTTAGATCTCCCACTCGAGGATTTTTTTTTTTTTTCATTATGGGATTGTCCTCGTACAGATAAGGCATCACCATTCTGGCCCTCTGTCTTTTTCTGTCTCATCTCCTTTGATAGCAAGGATGAGACTATACTGCAAGGCAATCACATTTCTATCTATTGCAACAACCAGACTATCCCACAAATTTGGTAGAGAACACAAAAAACTGATGCACTTATCTTCATCTAAAATTTTTATATCAACAGATAACAACTAGCTTACCACAATATTAAGGGTGTTCATATTCTCTATCCGAGTCTCCATCCTTCGTCCTCAAGTTACACATAATTTTCCATAGGAACAATTTATTCACTAGAGACTTAGATTGGTACAAAGTCCCTAATTTGTCCCACAAAGCCTTCACTTAAGCTTCCCCTAATACATTCAACAACACTGAATCTGAGATACACAACCGTATTGTGCTCTTTTCCTTTCAATCCAACTTCGCCCAGTCTTCATCTGACATTGCCATTGGTTTAGTACCCGGATTTACCGCGATCCACTGATCTTTATCCACTAGCATATCCTCCATCTTGAGTTTCCACAACTCAAAACTTTGACCATTAAATTTCTTGATCTCTATATTTCCACTGCTCGCATCTTCTTTCACCACAAGAATTGATCACATAGATCTGCCACTGAATAGTGTCTACCACAAGCCCGATCAAAACCCCTCAGCAGCAAATGCATCCCCTTGAAGCCAAATCAACTCTGGTACCAAATGTAGGTTTTAACCCCATACAGAAATTGCCTGCATACGAATTATAAAAACAGAAAATAAATAATGGCGAGAGCATAAAACATAAAACAGACATACACAGAGATTTTCCCCTGGATACCAAAACTGAGACTACCAGATTTATTTTTCATTATATTCCTTTCAATGTTACAATACATATATATACATGTCGAAGCATCCATAAACCCAAATCATTTAACTCTAGATTAGAACATAATCGTAGTTCTCTTGACCGGATCTACAAAATACCATCATTCCCAAAACCATGTGTGAAAACCACTTACAAAACCATAGGTAGGTCTAGCCACCTAATATAGGGTCCAAAAAAAACTTCCCCAGGGCGCTACCCCGGACCTTGTAGAGGGGGGCTACCGCCCTCCCTTGTTGCACCTAACGCAACAAACAGGGGGGGCTATCCGCGGCCCCCCCCCGCGCATGGGGATAGTCATGGAAATAATATAACACACACCCAACAAAAATGAGGGTGTGTTTTATCTTCTAGGACTACTCAGGATAGTTCTCTTTTCTAGAGAGAACCACTCCCACAATGGAAATTAGTGAATGCGTCATAAAAAATTGATTTGTGCCAAAAATAATTATAGTAATTGCAAGTCTTTGTAATAAAAATAATTGGGTATCTTAAAAAAAAATCTTCAGCTAAGAGTGTAGGCTCTCAATATTCCTCCATACACCATACAATTTCATGGCTATCAAAAAAATACCACATACCATATTCATATAAAAGATATCCCATATAACATATTGTCTTCAAAAATATCAACGTACTCTCTTTCCTTCATATCTATATATATATATCTATATATATATATATATATATATATATATATATATATATATATATATATATATATATATATATATATATATATATATACTCCTATGGTAATATAATACAATTCTAACGCATATATGAATCCAGCATTTTTAATAATACCATAAGTCCTCTAAAAAAACTCAACTCATATATAAAATTGATCTTCTTAAGTTGGTCTTCTTACACTTATCACATGGTGTTTTGGAGAATTTATCATCTACGGATAAACACTAATTCACTAGACAAGTAGTTGTGCCTAGAACAACAGTTTAAAGTGTTTTAGACTTTCCCTATAAGCAATATATAAGAAGAGAGGATAAAAGGCCTACCTGTAGTTCCGCTTTCCTCTCGTCTCCCTTGTATCGATTTCGTCACTCCTTCCCATACTTAATTTGCCTGAAAAGTACCCTGTCAACACAACAAAAGACGAAAACCGATCAAAGCATACGATCCATTGAATATAAATGAAAGGAATCAGAAGCAATTCATACATATAAGCATTATGAAAGAACACATCATATGGAAAAAGGTTCAAACACTTTATTAGATAGAAGAAGGAATTACAACCATCTGTGTCTGATTCAAAGTCATTCCTCCAGATTGGATCCCATCCACATCACATCGAAAGCAAGACAAGCTTGTGGCATCACATCATTTGCTCCAAAGTCAAGTCTCATAGCAGCATTATCTCCTTACAATTCAACATAATCCAACCAGCTCCTGATCACTTAGATGAGTGGTCAATTTATAGGAAGATGAAGGAGGTTTTGTCATTAATGGTGACATTGAATGGCCTTCCATACTTAGAATTAGTTCCATGGAGGAAGGGATGAGATGATAGGATGATCCTTAACTCATTCCTCATCCATTTTCGAGCTCATAGGAGTTGATAAATAGGGAAAATTTTAGATGACTCCACAAGATAAGAATATTCCCCAAACCCTATGTATATTTCGCTCATTCTCACCCAGTGCAGGTGAAAGGAAGCCTAAGTGCCTTGTAGAGCACCCTGGTAGTGGACTCAATTGCTCTGCAACACACCTTCATAAGGGCTTACCTGCGCTAGTCCCTCTAGAGGAAATTCCTGGATGCCTTCAAGTCATGAAACTATCTGGGAAGGATGCATTCAAAGGGTTGAATTGTTTAGGGTATGAAACAACTGATTTTAGGGTTTGATGAATCCTAAATCACTGATCTGAATGTTGGGATTTGATGTGCCCAAATGGATATGTAACAGTTGCCCCCTAAAGCATGAAGTCGGAAAAATTCCAATGTCGAATGAAATGCTTTATGATGTGATGAGGTGGTGATCCAGGATGTTTTCACTTATAGATGTATAGAAAAGAATCACATGTAAAATTGCAGCTTAACACAAAAATGTGCACATAAGAAAAGAAGAAGTAAACAAGGCACAAAAGAAGACACCAAGGCTTGATAATGGAGTTCATCCAATTTGGACTACGTCTTTGGGCCCAGCTCAACAATGGGGAGGCCTTTCTTGTTAAATGGCATGAAAGAAAATAGAATTACAATCATCAACTGTCCACAAGAGACTTATACCTCCAATCTGCAAGATGGCCTGTGAAATGGATGCCTGAGATGGAGAGGTAAGCAACACCAATTTTTCTGTAGAAATGAAAGGGATGAAGTCATGTAAGAACTATCCAAACAGACAAGTATGCGCTCTCGGCCTCCTGCCAACGAAACAACGTGCTACAACAAAATTTCCCCCCTCTCTTTCCAATTATCGTGGTTTTATAATGTATTCTTTGGACAGAATACCATTCAAATCAGGGCTTGTCTGGCTCATAATGGAGGCCAATATTGTGAATGGATCGGCGGGCATAACCACCTCTTAAACTGGCCTTTTTATCGTTGAGGCGATAAGGCCTTAAAAAACACTGAATATCCGCCCCAAAACCATTTACCTGGACTTCAAAAATCATTAAATCGAGCGTATATTCCATATCGGGTCTGACCTGAGGTCGCAAATCGGCGTATCGGGTCATTAAGGTCCTGTAATTAGGGAACTGTCGACCGCTAATCGCCGATATCAGCGTCGACCGATCGCATTGGCGTTCCCGCACATATATTTCCGATCACACTGCCTGTTCGCCAATATATATCTATATATAAGTCCTCCAATCTGGTTGCCTCCGATCCACCGATCCAATATGATTGGAGATCGGTGATGGGGGGTTCCACTATGCTTTTTCTAAGTCCACCTCTACGCATCCTCCGATTGTGATTTTTGCTTTAAGGCTTAAAACCCATTTTCAAAGGAAAATCCTCATTTTCTTAAGGATCAAAGCAACCTTCCTTGTGTAATAACTTCATCATCCAGACTCGAATTGAAGTGCCATTCACGCCGTTGGAATTAGGATGACGAGATCTACGCTCTAATCCTGAGTTGAATTCATTCCGATCACTTTGATTTTTGAGTTTTTCCATGCCATTATATCTAAAGATCCACCTGGATCAATCCTCCCCATTGAGGAGCTTTTGGACTGCCAAAAGCTTTTCATTAGTCAATTGGCAAGTGAGGGAATTGTTCCCTCACTTTCTCTTTCTCCAGCCATCTAGCCTTGCTGGGATGCATTCCCTTGAAACCAACTCGAAGGTACTCTACATCTCCTCATCGTGAATTCTTGGTTCTTCTATCGAGGATGATGTCTTCGGGCAACTCATCGATATATTCTGGTGTAAACTCATCGATGGTAGGAACTGTGCCCACCTCATCAGTGTCCTTGATCAAAGGTGGTTCATATAGCTTTAGGTTCTCCACATTCACTACTGAGTACATCTGCATATATACTGGTAAGTCAAGACGAAAGGCATTGTTCCCAATCTTCTCCAATATGGTGAATGGTCCATACCAGATTGGCTACAACTTCTTTCCTTCTCCCTTCATCATGTCTTTGCTAATGTGGAACCACACCTTGTTGCCCACTTGGAATTGATGGTCGACTCAGTGTTTATCATGTCGAGCCTTATAACAGGCTTGAGTTTTTTCCAACTGCTCTTGCACTACTTGGTGAATCAATTGGATTCGTTGAATGAACTACTGAGCTTTTTCCTTATCATTACGTCCACTAGAGCCATCCTCCATTCTAAAGACCATATCGAAAGGGTCCTTTGGCAGGTAACCAAAACATGTCTCGAATGGTGAACGTTGCGTCAATGAATGCACTGCTCGGTTGTAGGAATGATATATATAGGGGAGATGTTCATCCCATAACTTGGGATGTTTCCCACAATAGCCTCGTAATAAGTGTACCATTGTATGGTTAACAAACTTTGTCTGTCCATTAGTCTGTGGGTGAAATGTCGTGCTTCTTTTCAGTTTGGTGTCCATCATCCTCCACAAGCTGGTCCAAAACTACCCAAGAAAGCGAGAGTCTCGATTTGACACAATTGATGTGGGTAATCCAAAGTGGACCCAAACATGCTGAAAGAAAAGAGAAGTAGTCTGCTCTGCAGTAATCTGCATTTTACAAGGCATAAGAATACACATTTTGTTGAAACAGTCAACGACGACATACAAATAGTCATGACTCTTCCTAGACAAAGGTAAACCTCCTACAAAGTCCATTGACACACTTTCCCATGGACGACTCGGAATAGGGAGTGGTGTGTAGAGCCCAAGTTTTCTATTAGAGGGCTTTGAAACAGAACCCATCACAAAACCCTTTACATATCGAGTCACAATGTTTTTCATATGAGGCCAAAAACAAAATCTTTGTACATGACATAAAGTCTTCTCGTCACCAAAGTGTCCAGACACAAGAGAGGTGTGGGCCTCTTGAATTACATGCACTCTTTCTCCTGTGGGAATACACAATTTACCAAGGTGATATAACAATTTCCCCTGCAAGTGATAGTTGTCCACCTATGAACCATGGGTTAGTTTTTCATAAACCTCCTTAAAGTCATCATCGTTAGCATATTATTTAGCATAACTTTCAAAAGATAACGAAGCATTATGCAAAATAATAGAAGCAGAAATAGGAGGGCGAGATAGCATATCGACCACTTTATTGTTAGTGCCCTTCTTATACTTTATTACCAGATGAAACTGTTGAAGAAAGCCCATCCACTTAAAATGACAAGATTTCTGCAACTTGGTTTGTGACTGAAGGTACTGCAAGGGCTGATAATCTGTATGGATGATGGTCTCCTTGCCGATCAGGTAGTGTTTCCACTTTTTCACACTCTGCACCAAGGCATAAAGCTCCTTGTCATAGGTGGGATAGTTTAGCACAACTTGAGAAAACTTTTCAGAATGGTAACAAATTGACTTCTTTTGTTGCATCAATACAGCTCCCATGGCATAACTACTTGCATTGGTTTCGATCTCAAATGGTTGTTGGAGGTCGGGTAAGGCTAACACTGGTGTGGTGCTGATCTTTTCCTTCAATGTCTCAAAGGAATTCTGATGTCTTCCTCCCCATTGGAAGACCTGTTTCACACTTGTCAAAGTGTGCAAAGGTGATGCAATAAAAGAGAACTTAGCAATAAATCTCCTCCAATACTGGACTGCACCTAGAAAGCTATGGACCTCAGTTACACTAGTAGGCTTAGGCCAATTTACAATTGCTTCAACTTTAGAGGGATCAATTTTTAACTGACCATGACCAACAATATGACCTAGGTAACCCAAAGAGGTTTTCCCGAATTCACACTTTGACAATTTTACAAAGGTTTTTTCTTTCTTCAGCGCATCAAGCACTTTCTTTACATGACTCACATGTTTAAACCAACTTTTGCTAAAAACTAGTATATCATCTAAATACACGAGAACAAACTCATCAATGAAACGCTGAAATATATAATTCATAACCCGCATAAAGGTGGTTGGAGCGTTGCAAACCCCAAATGGCATCACCATCCATTCGAACAGCCCCTGCTTGATCTTGAAGACTGTTTTCCACACATCCTGCTCCACAATTCTGACCTGGTGATAGCCACTGTACAAATCCAACTTTGTGAAATATACAACACTTTTTAATTGATCCAATAAATTATCTATGCGTGGGAGGAGATAGCGATTTTTCGCCCATATCTTGTTGAGCGCGCGGTAGTCCACACACATCCTCCATCTGTCGTCTTTCTTTGGCACTAGAACGATCGATGAACCACATGGAGAGGTGTTCGGCCTTATTATGCCTTGGTCCAACAATTCCTGCACTTGCCTCTTGATCTCCTCCATTTCAATCACTGACATCCTGTACATGCCGATATTTGGCAGAGGGGCGTCATGCAATAAATGAATTTTGTGTTGGATTTCCCTCTTCGGAGGTAGTCCCTTCGGCTCCTGAAATAGTTCATTATAATCAAAAATCAATTCTATTAATTCATGTTTATGCTTCCCATCATAGCCCTAGAACGCATCAACGAATTCAACCTCCTTCTCCCTTACAACCATAAGCATGCATGTTTTACTGGAATTCACCAGTCATTTCATTTTCCCAGCACTTACGAGGCTGGCATTAATCTTATTTTGATGAGCCCGCACTATGTATTCTACCCCATCCTTGGTGATGTGATATTTATTCTCATGGCGGAAAAAGACTGCTTTTCGGTCATATAGGTATGGGCTCCCTAATACCATGCCACAGATATCCAGTGGTATTACATCCATTTCTACTTTATCTACCAGCTTAGACGCAATCACAAATTTGACCTTGCATTGCAGGGTTACATTCAATTTTGCTTTATCATGTATCCATCCCAGTGGGTAAGGTTTCGGGTGTGGTTTTGTCTCTAAGCCAAGCTTCTTTACCAGGGATTCTGCAATTAAGTTTGCTTGGGACCCAGTATCAAACAAAGTTTCAACTTTGGTATGATTTACTACAACCCTGATATGAAATAATTCAATTCTTTTTCTGTCATTCAAAAGGGACTCATCTATAGAACTGGTGCTTTCATGCAATTTAGAATCAATAGGAGGTGTAAGGGTACCTTTTGTTCCCGTTGTTGTGACCAACGCTTCATCTCCCGAATCTGATCCAAGGTCTTCTTGTGTCACTACCACTGTTTTCTGCTTCCCTTTTCCTCCATACTTCTTTGGACGCTTTTCTGGGTGCTGCTTCCAACAGTGATCGTCATCGTGGCCTTCCTTCTTGCAATGATTGCAATAATGCCACTCTCCTTCTTTCGTTGTTGTTGTTTTCTTTGCCTTCCCTTTCCATTTAGCTTTAGATTTGCCATTGGGAGGTTTGAACGGTGGCTTTCTGGATTGATCCTCTCTTTCATTCTTGTCCCTGTTCTCAATATGAATTGCTTTCATGCTAGCTGAATCAATAGTGGTTGGTTCAAACAATAACAATGAATGTCTAATATAACTATACAGTGAGCCAATATACTTAGTTACAACTTCAGGTGCATCAAGTGCAATACCCAAATTTAGTGCTTACTTCCTAAATTATTCTATAAAACTCTGAATATCCTACCCTTTGCCTTGCCTTAAGTATTACCAATTCATCAAAGCTTTCTGTTTGTATCCTAAGGGATAAAATTGTTCCTTTAACGCAAAAGTGAAATCAGACCATGAGGAAAAGAGCTTACCCACATTTTTACTGCTCTACAATTTTCTCTCCCACCAAATGAGAGCTGTGCTGCCTAGCCGTAGAGAGGCCAACTAGATTTTTGCCTCATCCTCTACGATTTTTTGAATCCTACAGTAAACCTCAATCTGCCTGATCCAATTGTTAAGCTTTTCTGTGTTACTTTCACCATTAAACACAGGAAGATCAAATTTAACATCTAATTTAAGAAAAGGTTTCTTAGATGCATCCTTTAGATTTCTCTGATTATGGTGGTGAGGGGAAGAAGAACCTTCACTACCAGAAGGAGAAGTAGGGGGTTATTCTCCACCATTCCCATGTGCTAAACCTTGTCCTTCTGGGTTCCTCTCTTCTACTTTTTCTAGTCTTATAACCAGTTGACTGATATTCTCTGCCATTGAATAGAAAGTCTTTCTGAAATTGTGCTCCTCTTCAATATGAGCTTCGTCTTCAGCCATGTTTCTTCTCCGAGGTGCACACCCTACCTCTAGATCGAAAGGTTCTAGATTCCCTTCACCTCTTTGAAGCCTACCTCTTGTTAGCATGCAAACATGCAATTCACATCTAAAAAGCCCTACTCTGATACCACTTGATCCAGGATGTTTTCGCTTATAGATGTATAGAAAAGAATCACATGTAAAATTGCAGCTTAACACAAAAATGTGCACATAAGAAAAGAAGAAGTAAACACATAAAAGGCACAAAAGAAGAAACCAATGCTTGATAACGGAGATCGTCCAATTCAGACTATGTCTCCGGGCCCAACTCAACAATAGGGAGGCCTTTCTTGTTAAATGGCATGAAAGAAAAGAGAATTACAATCATCCACTGTCCACAAGAGGCTTATACCTCCAATCTGCAAGATGGCATGTGAAATGGATGCTTGAGATGGAGAGGTAAGCAGCACCAATGTGTCCACAGCAATGAAAGGGCTGGAGTCATGTAAAAATGGTCCAAATAGACAAGTATGCGCTCTCGGTCTCCTGCCAACGAAACAACGTGCTGCAACAAAATGCCCCTCCTCTCTCTTTCCAATTATCGTGGCTCTATAATGGATTCTTTGGACAAAATCCCATTCAAACCAGGGCTTGTCTGGCTCATAATGGAGGTCGGTATCATGGATGGATCGGTGGGCATAACCACCTCTTAAACTAGGTTTTTTATAATTGAGGCAATAAGGCCTTAAAAATCCCAAAAACACTGAAAATCCAGCCCAAAACCATTTACCCGGACTTCAAAAATCATTAAATCGGGCATATATTCCATATCGGGTCCGACCTGAGGTCGCAAATCAGCGTATCGAGTCCCTAAGGTCCTGTAACTAGGGAACTACCGACCGTCAATCGTCGATCACTGATATCGGCGTCAGACGATTGCATCGGCGTTCTCGCAAATATATCACCGATCGCACTGCCTGTTCGCCGATATATATATATATATATATATATATATATATATAAGTCCTCTGATATGGTTGCCTCTGATCCGCCGATCCGATCTGATTGGAGATCGGCGATCGGGGGTTCCACTACACTTTGTCTAATTCTACCTCTATGCATCCTCCGATTGCAATTTTGCCTTTAAGGCTTAAAACTCATTTTCAAAGGAAAATCCTCATTTTCTCAAGGATCAAAGCAGCCTTCCTTGTGCAATAACTTCATCATTTGGACTCGGATTGAAGTGTCATTCGCGCCGTTGGAATCAGGATGACGAGATCTACTCTCTAATCCTGACTTGACTTCACTCCAATCACTTTGATTTCTCAGTTTTTCCATGCCATTATATCTGAAGATCCACTTGGATCAAGAGATATCGAAGTGGAAGGTGACCTACATCAATTACAATACATATATCATGATATTTGATTTTACATGAATTGCTGAGGGAAGGCATACCCATGCTCAGCTTATAAACTTTCATTACATGTACATAAACAATCATCTACAGATATAGACCCATGATCAGAATGATTATCAATGTAAAGCCATTGTACATATGATTTAGTACTCCTAATATCGCAACCTGGATGGATGAAACTAGATCTGGGGTCTTCAATCTCGTTCAACCGCTTTCTCAAGTACAAGTCTAACCATGTGAATATGTGATCTGAAGTCGAACATGGGAAGACACCATCTGATTACCAGCCAATGATGTAAGTTGTTAACAAATGCGAGAGAAATCACCGATAATGATAATGATCCTCAAGGTACTGCAGTACATTCTGCATGGTGTGAATGGATGATTTGATGTCAAACACCATACAAAGTCTTTTGGTCGAAGGCCATTGATGTAAGCCTATTGCTGAAAGCGAGAAACCTGCCATTGATGTATGCAAGCTTCAAGGTACTGAATGGGTGTTTCTAATGTGATGATGTTGACAAGAAGCGACTCGTCGCAAGAGGGCCTTGATGTATCCCACATCAATGACACGAAATGAGTGTAGTGATTTTGGAGATGGAATTTGACTAACAACACAAGGTTCAGGAATGGCGGTCATGAAAATGAAGGTTTATGGTATTGCAAAAGATGGATTTTGACTGGATGACTTCTCTTGAACATGTCAGCGACACTAAAGTGAATTAGTAGCATTGACCCAAAACAGAGCAATGGATGGTATGACAGACGAATGGTGTGATAACCATCAAGCTAATAACCCAACCCAAATACACGGTGATGGACTGGAAGTGTCATGTTCAAGAGCGACCTGCTACCATAAAGTGGTTCTCCCCTTTTTCCATTTTCCCCAGTCATTGGTGACCAGTACCTCTTTATTTTTATCAAGCTTGAGGAGGATAACATATGCTTGTTGTATAATTTCACCCTTTGGGCGAATCCATCTCTATTTGATGTTTTAACAATTCTAGTGAAGGTGAAACTCGGTCTTGTCTAGATGGAAAAGTTTGTCGCTATTTGATGTTTTTAATGAGTTTAACAACACAGATAACTCAGTCCTTTTCATATTTAGAGAGTTTGAAAATGTACAAAAATAAAACTCCACAAGTTCTTTTTCGTAAATAAATCTCTCAAGTCCGAAAAAGCGTAAAATAATACAAGAGAGATATCATTTCCAATCCATTAACGAGCTGGAATGGACAAGTGCTTGGCAATCTTTTCATGTTTAGAGAGTCTGAAAAGAGCTTAAAGAGGAGTCCATTTTGAGGAACGAGTGGTGTCTAGGGTAGCAACTGGTTCCGGTGATGTTGGAACTTCTCAAAACATGTTTATTTATGTGACAAGGCTAGCTAATAAGACCACTCATTGCAATTGTTCCTCAAAAAGGGTAAAACAACCAAGTGAAAGCATATGATCGGCCAAAGGGATGGTGGCAATGGGATGAAAACAACCAAGGCTCATCTAACGAAAGAGGCTGATAGAATGGCAATCACGAGGGTTAAAATGGAAATGGGTTCATTTTTACACAAGCTTGAACCATAGGGAACTATGCTTGGGTTCAGTTTCATGTTTACACAAGCTTGAAACAAAGAACTATGCTTGAGATTAGTTTAAATTCCCCTAGCATGATGAAAGGGAGAGTCTCCTGTAACCAGATGGAAGTCGCTGTGGTGAAGCAGGACGGTTATCCAACACCTTTTTGGCTTCGTCCAGATAGGGACAAAGGTGAATGGGGTGATTCCCTTCACATAACCTACAAGGAAAATTAACTTTACCACTAGGTGCATGCCCCCGAAGCTTCATTACATTCACCTAAGTAGACTACTCGTGGCTATCAGGTGGATGGAATGAAGGTTCTTTTATGAGATCAAGTGAAAGACTCGACTGGGATTTTACAATATCTACTCAAAGATTCGACTTGGAACTTTTCTCCAGGGGATCTTGTTTCATTTTTTAATGAGCTTTACACAAGACAAGGAACTCTGCTCAAATTCCTTGTTTCATTTTTTAATGAGCTTGACACAAGACAAGGAACTATGCTCATACTCCTTGTTTCGTTTTTTAACGAGGTTGACACTGTAAAAGAACTATCCTCATGTTCCTTGTTTCATTTTTTAACAAGGTTAACACAAGACCAGGAACTATCCTCATGAACCTGTTTCATTTTTTAACGAGGTTGACACAGTAAAAGAACCATCCTCATAGGCATGTTTCATTTTTTAACGAGGTTGACACATTAAAAGAACTATCCTCATAGGCCTGTTTCATTTTTTAATGAGGTTGACACACTAAAAGAACTATCCTCATACCCTTTGATCAAAACTCATAAGTGGTCATGAAGGAGAGATCTGGTTCCAATGCTCACTGTACATGATGTACAACATCACTGAATTGATCGTCAGTTGATGTAGGTATGGAACAGGTTGCCACATAATTAACTCATGGCGGGGATGATACCATTGGTATAAAAGGACCATTTAGGGAAGATGGTTGATTGGAAGCTATATTTGGACTGGGAAATGAAAGCTGTTCAACGGTGACAATTCTGCCTTCATGCGGGAAACACATCACTCGAAAGAGTGTGGAAACAATAGCTCCCATGCCGTAAACATAGTCGCGCCCAAGAAGTAAATTGAAATCTAAAGGGTCTGGGACTACCATCACATTCAGATAAATGATTTTTCCTCCCAAAGTAATAGGCAACTTAGGAAGGATCCCTAATGGTTGACTGGTTCTTATGTTAAAAGCCAACAGATTCTGAGTAACAGGGACAAGCAGCAGCGAACCGAGCGCTTTCCAAGAAATTGAGGAAAGGATACTCACTAATGCACCTTCATCTATAATAGTGCCAAATACAATCATATTACAAATCTGTACTATGATCTGGAAAGGCACATAAGAAGGAAGATGGAATCTTGCCAGTCGATTCCAATCAAAGGAAGTGACTAGAGTACTTGGAGGGGGTACCATAGAAATGGAAGAATTAACCCCTTGAGTTACGAGAGTGGGAGGATTTTCCTCCTGTCTTGATGGAATAGGAGGAATGCCCCCAAGATCATTAGAATCTAAAGAAACAAAAAGAACTTGAGTGGTATCATATTCACTCTCTTCAGGAAAGGTACGATTAACCGTAGGTGAAATTGGGTCAACTGTTTCCTTGACCTGTTGATTTGGGTCAGGTATAGACTCATTGGATTCACTTTCAGAGAGAGTGGGTTTGACCAATGGTTGATTTGGGTTAGTCAATTCATCAAATAGTGAAGGATTTAGGGAGAGTTTCCTGTAACAAGATGGAAATCATTGCGGTGAAGCAGGATGGTTATCCAACACTTTTTTGGCTTCATCCAGATAGGGACAAAGGTGAATGGGATGATTCCCTTCACATAACCTACAAGGAAACTTAATTTTACCCTTTTTTCCATGAACTTTACTATCACTAGTTGATGGTGTGTCACCAGCATGATCTAGAGAAGTTGATGACATGGGATGATGTAAACGAGAAGGACATTCTTCTAATATCTGAGGAATATCAAGAAAATTTCGAAGAAGATGGTCTCCCGCATAAATTTTGCATGGATATCGAACTTTGGGAGGCTTGACGGATGGTTTCTCATTAGATGTTGCATTCAAAGCAATGGTTGCTTGGTTTTCCCTCTGCTGAATTTGCTTTTTCTCCTTCTTCTTCCCTTTCTTCTTCTTCTTAGCCACCTGGTTAATAGTACCAATACTATCAAAAGACGAAGAGGAAGAAGGGAAGGAAGAAACAACCGAGGAAGAAGGCAAAGGGTCAATTTTAGGATCAACTGGAGGTTGTTTTTGTCCAGTTGGAGGTGTACACGATTGCGGAGAAATCATGACATTTTGAACCAAGGAGGTTGAAAACAACCATACTGGCAAGCCAATGGTAAATCCCAAAATGGAAAATGTGGCCATATAAGGAGCACCAGTATTTCTGAAAGAAGGAAAAGGACTAGGATTCCCATCAAAAGGAATTCCTTGATCGGTGGAATCCGGATTTGTCACCATATGTTTCAACCCAAGATCAACTAAGGAGTGAGCGTGGAGGATGTTATCCACGACCAATTAAATTTATTTTAATCAAAGTAACATACCAAAACAAAAGAGGGATAATCTAGGAAAAAATTTTACCAAGCAACTGTGAACTGCAGAATACCTCCTAGCAAACCAAGAAGTACGGGTAGGCAATCTACCCGAATGCTGTGTTCAGTGTATCACAGTGTACAAGGTGGCCTACTCGGTTACCTAAGGATGGATAGCAACCTAGTGTTGTCCTCCCATATATACTCGAAAGTACGTGGAGGCCCAATCTGTATAAGCGTTGTCTAATGCAAAACCATAGAGTGAGAGCATTCCCATATACTTTACGTACTGTAACACCGCCCTATATACCCGAAGGTACATGGACGAGGTACGATATACTCATGTACGTGGAATGAGGTATCACACTCGGGATGTATTGCAAACAAGTTAGCGACAACTGCTTTATTTTATGACATTGGAACATGTCTCTAGCCTAGACCTCTAATTGTTTTTCGTTAGGTGACAATGCTCCATTAAGTAAATTTAGATAAATTTTAAGTTGATCTTCTTTAGAATTTGCCTTTCAAGGTTCACCACATGATGTATGTTTGCAATTCCTAAAATGCAACTAATATGATAAACATTCTTTCCATTCAATTTAACAATGAAAATCCTTAACTAGTAGGGATAGAGCAATCAAATCTTTGACAAAGAGCAAAGAGCACATCTAATGCAATTTCCCTAGCTATTCCTTTCAAGCATTCACAAACTACAATATGAACGATGCAAGTTTTTCTTTTTGAATCCGTTAATGTTATGATGAACAAAAAGGAAAAATGTACATACAATCAATCAATCTTTCATAAGAACGAAGACTTTTACGACAGTTCTAATTCGAAGGAAGAGAAGAATTTACGACACTTTCTTTCGAATGAAGATTAATCAACTATATTCTATCTTTGATTATAAACTGATAATGACAAAGAAAATATTAAAGAAACATTAATCAATCAAATCAAAGTAGGGCTGGCAAAGGATATAAAAAAAATTTCTCTGAGACATGACATTCATCGATCAATCAACAAGCAAACAAACAGAGAAAAATTGGCAAAAACACTTTCCAAAGGTGGGAATTTGACCTAAGGTTGATCAGCACAAGTCAAAGAGGGCCTAATTGCACTACAGAGCACTATCTATCACTCAAGGGTGCTCTACAGAGAATTGTCCCCTGACCAAGCCTGCGATGATTTTTGAGAGGCCACTCAAGAGTCATGTAACCTCAGTTTTTGACTAAAATTCAATGCAAAAGAGATGAAGTACAATCAATGAACACAAGTAAAGTCTACAAGGATGTCTTAGGAGATGAATAAGCTACTAGGAAAGAGGATTCTTCCCTAGTGGAGTCACCAATTTGTTTTGGAGAATTTAGCATCTATGAATAAACACTAATTCACTAGACAAGTAGCTATGCCTAGAACAACAATTTAAAGTGCTTTAGACTTTCCCTATAAGCAATAGATAAGAAGAGAGGATGGAAGGCCTACCTGTAGTTCCACTTTCCTCTCATCTCTCTTGTATTGATTTCGTTGCTCCTTCCCGTACTTAATCCACTTGAAAAGTACCCTGTCAACACAACAGAAGATGAAACCGATCAAAGCATACGATCCATTGAATATAAATGAAAGGAATCAGAAGAAATTCATACATATAAGCATTATGAAAGAACACATCATATGGAAAAAGGTTCAAACACTTTATTAGATAGAAGAAGAGTTGGTTTGTGTTATATTCTTTCCACGACTAGCCCATGTAGTTAATCGGGCAGTTAGAGAGGGGGCGGAGCCCCCCCCCCTTCATTGCGTCGATTGCTTAGCGGGGGGGTCATAGGGGGTTTGAGGGGTGCAAGTAACCTCACTCTATGGGGTCTGGGGTAGCGCCCTAGAAAATTTTGGTTTTGGAACCTATGTTAGGTTGGGCGGACCCACCTATGGTTTTGTGCATGATTTTCGCACATGTTTTTGGACGTGATAGTTTTTGGTCCATGGTTTTGGACGTGATGGTTTTCGGTCCATGGTATTGGATGCTTCAGCATGTATAAATATGTATTATAACATTGAAGGAACATAATGAAAAATCAAGCTGGTAGTCTCGGTTTTTGGATCCAGGGGAAAATCTCTATGTATATGTATTTTATGTGTTATGCTCTCGCATTTGTTTATTTTCTATTCTTAGAATTCGTATGCAAGTAATTTATGTATGGGGTTAAAACCTACATTTGGTATCAGAGTTGTTTTGGCTTCAAGGGGATGCCTTTGTTGCTGAGAGGTTTTGCTTGGGCCTGTGGTAGACCTTGTTCAATGAGAGATCTGTGAGATCGATTCTGGTGGTGAAAGAAGATGGCAAGCAGTGTAAAGATAGAGATCAAGAAATTTAATGGTCAGATTTTTGAGTTGTGGAAACTCAAGATGGAGGATCTATTGGTGGATAAAGATCAGTGGATCACAGTAGATCCGGGTACTAAACCAACAAGAGTGTCTGAAGAAAAATGGAAGAAGTTGGATAGGAAGGCAAAGAGCACAATACGAGTGTGTGTCTCAGATTCAGTATTACTGAATGTATCAGGGGAAGCTACGACGAAGGCTTTGTGGGACAAGTTAGATACTTTGTACTAATATAAGTCTCTGGTGAATAAACTGTTCCTGTGGAAAAAGCTGTATAACCTGAGGATGAAATATGGAGACTCGGTGATAGAGCATCCGAACGCATTTAATACTGCAGTAAGTTAGTTAGCATCTGTTGATATTAAAATTTCAGATGAAGATAAGTGCATCAGTTTGTTCTGTTCTCTACCAGATTCGTGGGATAGTCTGGTTATTGCAATCGGTAGCAATGCAATTGCCTTGCAGTGTGATGAAATAGTCTTATACTTGCTGACGGAGGAGATGAGACGGAAAAATATGGAGAGCTAGAATGGTGATGCCTGTTTGTACGAGGACGGTCCCAGAACAGAACAAAAATAAGTCATTGAGTGGGAGATCTAAATCTCCAGGAAATCCTGTAAAGGTGGTGTGATGGAAATGCAGAAAGGAAGGGCACTACAAAAGGGGCTGTAAATCTAAAGCTCTTGATAAATGAAATGGATCTGGTGATGCTCCTTCTGCAGAGGCGAAGACCACCTCAGATGAAGGTGGGGATGTGTACTTGGCTTCTTCAAGTACACATGTAGATCATGAGGCATGGCTGATTGACTCAGGTGCATCCTTTCACTTCACTCCCCACAGAGAGTGGTTCTGTGAGTATGAGAAATATGATGGTGGTGATGTCTTCTTAGGCGATGATAGGAAGGCTAGAATCGTTGATCACAGAAAAGTAAAGGTGAAGTTGCAAGGTGGAAGGGTTAGAACACTTCCGGGTGTTCTACATATTCCTGCATTGGCCAGAAATCTGATTTTTGTAAGCAAGTTAGATGATGCAGGTGTAAAAACAGTATTCGAGAAGGATACCTGCAAGATGGTTCGGGGAGCACTGGTATTGATGCAAGGAGTTCGGATTGGAACTTTGTACAAGCTGCAAGGTAGCACGATTGTTGATGGGTGCAACAGTTCTGTGGTTCCTGAAAGTGGACCAGAAAATCTAGTGGTCTCTGGAGAGAAGACCATGCTCTGGCATCAAAGGCTTGGACATATTGGAGAGAAGGGCCTTTGAATACTTCATGGTAAAGGTATGGTATAAGGTATGAGTAATAGCTCTTTGGATTTTGATTTCTGTGAAAATTGTGTATATGGGAAGCAGAATTGGGTGAGTTTCCCCTCTGGTGGTAAGAGGGCGAAACATATATTAGATCTTGTGCATAGTGATGTGTTTGGACCTGTGAAGGTTCCATCACTGGGTAAGTCTATGTACTAGGTATCATTTATAGATGACTTCTCAAGGAATACATGGATATATTTCCTTAAGAAGAAATCTGAAGTCTTTGACAGGTTTAAAGAATTCAACGCTCTGGTGGAAAACCAAACAGAGAAGAAGATAAAGGTGCTGAGGACAGATAACGGTGGAGAGTTTTGCAGTAAGGAATTTGAATAATTTTGTAAGAAGTGTGGTATAGCACAACAGAAGACTACTCCATATACACCTTAGCAAAATGGGGTTGTAGAAGGAATGAACAAGACATTGATGGAAAGGGCAAGAAGCATGCTTAGTGGTGCCGAGTTAGGATAGGAATTCTGGGCAGAGGCAGTGGAGACAACATGTTACCTAAATAATAGATCATCTTCATCAGTGTTGGATGATAAAACTCCACAAGAGGTATGGACTGGTAAGAAACCCTCTCATTCACATTTGAGGGTATTTGGATGTGATGCATATGTACATGTTCCAAAGGAGAAACAAACCAAGTTGGATAGTAAATCTGAAAAGTGCATCTTTATTGGGTATAAGGATGGTTTAAAGGGTTATAAGCTTTGGAACCCAGTAACAAGGAAGGTTGTGTACAACTGAGATGTGGTGTTCAGAGAGGTGAAATATGTTATTAAACATGAAGTCCAACCAAAGGAACCTGATAAGATAGAGTTTCAGCTAAAGGAGGAAGGATCGGACTCTACAACAGAGGAGGAATCAGAAGATGAAGAGCCACAAACTTCAGGTGTGAGAAGATCAGTTTGAGAAAGAAGGCAGCCAGAAAGGTATAGTCCATCTGCTTTCTGTTCAAATTTTGCTTTATATATTACTGATGGCGATCCCAGAACTGTGAAGGAAGCAGTAGATTCAGAGGATGGAAAACTCTGGAAAGAGGCATGGTTGATGAAATGGAATCTTTGCTCAAAAATGAGGCTTGGGATCTGGTGGAGTTGCCGGCTGGAAAGAAACCCATTGGCAGTAAATGGGTGTTCAAGAAGAAGACAAATGCAGAAGGAAAGGTGGAGAAATACAAAGCTAGGTTGGTATCAAAAGGTTATTCCCAAGTGTCAAGAATTGATTTTGGTGATATTTTTCTCCTGTTGCCAAGGTAACTTCTATTATATTACTTTTATCTATTGCTGCTGCTTTTGATTTTGAGGTAGAACAGATGGATGTGAATACAACATTTCTTCATAGGGATCTGGAAGAGGAAATCTACATGAAGCAACCTAAAGGCTTTGCAATGATGGGTAAGAAAGAACTGGTATGCAAGTTAAAGAAGTCTCTGTATGGGTTAAAACAGTCACCAAGGATGTGGTATCAGAAATTTGATACATTTATATGGGAATTTGGCTTCACCAAAAGCAAAGCAGATCACTGTGTGTATCGTAAATTAATTGGTGACCATGTTATTTATTTGGTCTTGTATGTGGACGATATGTTGCTGGTTGGAAATGAAAAAGAAATTATCCAGGATTTGAAGACCCAATTGTCCTCCAAATTCGACATGAAAGATCTTGGTGTTGCAAACTATATTTTGGGCATGGAAATTAAAAGAGATCGGGAAAAGAGGAAGCTCTGGTTAAACCAGAGGAAGTATGTCGAGACAATATTGCAGAGATTTAATATGCAGAATAGTAAACTGATGAAGGTTTCTATTCCTATAGGTGTAAAGTTATCTGTTGAACAATGTCCCAAGACACAAGAAGAGGAAGAGGACATGTCCCGTGTTCCATATGCAAGTGTAGTCAATAACCTGATGTATGCAATGGTCTGTACTAGACCAGACATTGCACATGCAGTGGGAGTATTGAGTAGGTTTATGTCAAAACCAGGAAAGGAGCATTAGACAACAGTGAAGCGGGTTTTCAAGTATTTGCGTGGCACTAGTGATTATGGTTTGTGCTACCAAGGAAGACCAGGATTGGACAGAGTGTTGGATATTCATGGCTTTGTTGATGCAGACTGGGTTGGAGATATGGATCAGAGAAGATCTACAAGTGGGTATGTGTTTAAACTATTTGGATGTGCAGCTAGTTGGATGAGTAAGAAACAATCTATAGTGGCATTATCAACTATAGAGGCAGAATACATGGCAGCCACTCATGCAAGCAAGGAAGCAGTTTAGTTGCAGAGATTGTGTTCAAGTATGGGGTTAGTACAGGGAGCTATAAGGATAGACTGCGATATCCAAAGCACAGTTTTCTTGGCAAAGAACCCTACATATCATTGAAAGACAAAGCACATTGATGTTTAGTATCACTTTGTGAGGGATATGATAGAAGACAAAAAGGTGTTGCTAGTAAGGGTGGACACTTTGAAGAATACTGTAGATGCATTGACAAAATCTATGAGCTCTGAGAAGTTCTCTTGGTGTAGAGAAACAATGGGCATTGCAGGGCTGGATAAATGACTAAGCTCTCTTGTGGCCCCTTGTGGAAAGAAGCAACAAGTGGGAGAATGTTGGTTTATGTTATATTCTTTCCACGACTAGCCCACGTAGTTAACCAGGGGGTTAGAGGGGCGGTGAAGCCCCCCTTTTGTTGCATCGATCGCATAGCGGGGGGGTCATAGGGGGTTTGAGGGGTGCAGGTAACCCTACTCTATGGGGTCCAGGGTAGTGCCCCGGAAAATTTTGGTTTTGGAACGTATGTTAGCTTGGACGGACCCACCTATGGTTTTGTGCATGATTTTCGCACATGTTTTTAGACGCTATGGTTTTTGGTCCATGGTTTTGGACGCGGTGGTTTTCAGTCCATGGTATTGGATGCTTTAGCATGTATAAATATTTATTATAACATTGAAAGGAACATAATGAAAAATCAAGCTAGTAGTCCCAGTTTTGGGATCCATGGGAAAATCTATGTGTATATGTGTTTTATGTGTTATGCTCTCGCATTTGTTTATTTTATGTTCTTAGAATTCGTATGCAGGTAATTTATGTACAAGGTTAAAACCTACAAGAAGGAATTACAACCATCCGTGTCTGATTCAAAGTCATTCATCTAGCTTGGATCCCATCCACATAACATCAAAAGCGAGACAAGCTTGTGGCATCACATCATTTTCTCCAAAGTCAAGTCTCATAGCAGCATTATCTGCTTACAATTCAACATAATCCATCCAGCTCCTGATCACTTAGATGAGTGGTCAATTTATAGGAAAATAAAGGAGGTTTTGTCATTAATGGTGACCTTGAATGGCCTTCCATACTTAGAATTAGTTCCATGGAGGAAGGGATGAGAGGATAGGATGATCCTTAACTGATTCCTCATCCATTTTCGAGCTCGTAGGAGTTGATAAGACAGGGAAACTTATAGATGACTCCACAAGATAAGAATATTCCCCAAACCCTATGTGAATTTTGCTCATTCTCACCCAGTGCAGGTGAAAGGAAGCCTAAGTGCTCTGCAGAGCACCTTGACAGTGGACTCAACTGCTCTGCATTGCACCTTCATAAGGGCTTACCTGCGCTGGTCCCTCTAAAGGCAATTCTTGGATGTCTTCAAGTCATGAAATGGTCCGGGAAGGAGGCATTCAAAGGGTTGACTTGTTTAGAGCATGAAACAACTGATTTTAGGGTTTGATTAGTCCTAAATCACTGATTTGAATGTTGGGATTTAATGTGCCCAAATGGATCTGTAACACATGGACACATTAAAAAGTATTAAAAACTTCAACACATAGCATACCAGTCAAACGTAGATGAGGAATCCATCCACAACCCGGTTACCAGGAAGAAAGTCACAACACAACCAAAGTGAAGATAATCTCCAACCAGTTGTATGCTCTTTATAGCCAATAAATCACTTCATAAAATCAATCCCTTAGTGAGGTAGATTCAACTTCACCCTCAAAATTTTATATGGCTCTCAACAGTGATAAAATATCATCCCTTCAGCCAGAAACTCGTCTCCGAACTAAGTTGATTCTTCCCATGATAAGGGTATTTGTCCTTTGTTCTCATAGAATGACGTCCAGACTGTAGCAAATAGTTGCACTAATAAAAGAGGGAGATTAGATTTCCTTTAAGGTAGAATTGGTGCCATTAGAACCAGAACTCGACCTTGTCTCTTTTCCCAAAATATGACCTCTATTCTCAATATTCGGCAAGTAGAACTTGAAGAACATGACGCCATGAACAATATAGCAGAATGGACATTGAGTTTAATGCATTTCAATGCACGACATTCAATTCACAGAGCAACATCCAGCGTACACAAAAAACTGACAAGGAGAGCATTCAATATTAAGACGACAATGCATTCTATAGACAAAGAATATGGCAGGGATTTTAGGAGTTACAAGAAGCATAAATTTAAATTTGGGAGCTAGCTCTGATACCATGTTAGGTTGAGCGGTAACTCCACAAATTGAATTGTTCTTTGCATAAAGATGGCACATGGATATATACATGGAGGGGGAGACTATCGGGTTTCATCTCTCAATGTCTCTTTGTCTTCCAATTCTCTTTATTTTGTTATTTACAATATTTACATGGATTTACCTAATCCCAAAGATTAGGTGTCAACATATATATATATATATATATATATATATATATATATATATATATATATATAAACAACAAGTAATAAAATATTGAAAAATTAAATAAAAATTGAAAATTAAAAAATTTAGAAAAAACATTTTTTTTTCTTGGAATGCCTCGTGAGACCCCGCCCGGGTGATAAGGGATGCAAGGGGGGTTGGAGGAGGTGATGTGCCTGCTCCCCCATCCCTTCTTGTGGCCCTTACTGCCCATGTTGGGGCTCACGGTCAATTCCCATAATCGACTGTGAGTTGTGCGAGCTAGCTCATGGTCGCTTCCTAGAATCAGTCATTAGCATCCACTGCACAAATCACACCCCATTTCGGGAATAAATCATAAGCCCCCACTCGGGCAGTAATGGCTGGGGGGCGGCCCTTGTTGCACGAGTATGGGCTCACGGCCAATTCCTGAAATCGGTTGTGAGTTGTGTAGTGGCTGCTCATGGCCAACTGGCCTGTTGCCTCCCCCATCCCTCCCCGCAACTCTTACTGCTCGGGCAAGGGCCGATGAGGCATTCCAAACCAAAAAAATGATTTTATTTTTTATGTTTTATATTTGTCTTCTTTTTTTTTTTAAGTTTTTTTTATATATTGTATGTTTTTTTTATTTGTTAAATTTTTCATTATTATTTTAAATTATGTATTTTAAGTGGTATATTTTTTGTTTTTTGTTTTTTAATCTTTTTTTTAAGAATTTGTTCTTTCTTAATTTTTAGTGTCTAATTTTTTTCCCATATAAGTTAGTTTTTTAATATTTTTTGTTTGATTTTTTTTTGGGTTTTTTAAATGTTTTTTTTGTTATTGTTTTTTATTTTTGTTTCATTTTGTTTTTTCATTTTTAGTTATTAATCTAAAAAAATGTTACATTTTGTTTTTTCATTTTTAGTTATTTATATAATTTTATTTTTTACACCTTTTTTTACACTAACAAACCATCCCCACTATGTGCTAATTTGTTCATTTATTTTTAAGTTTTGGTTACAATGGATCAAGTTTGTCCCCATTGTGTGTCAATTCATGGTTGATTTCAAAATTTTGATTGCAATGGGTCAAGTCCACCCCAACTGTTTGTCAACTTGATAGTTGATTTTTAAATTTTGTTTGCAATGTGTCATGTTATCTTAGGTAAAGATTTTGAAAGAGCTATACATTTAGCATTTTTTTAAAAATACTCTTGGTATAATGACTCTTTGATTTACGTATTCATTTTTCAGGATTTTTTTAGTTATGATATTTAGTTTAAATTCAATGACTAAAAAATTTCGAAATTTTAAGGGTTTTTGGAATCATGATATTTTACCTTTAACACCATGTCGACCGGATAAATCGTTCTTGCGGACAAGACCGATCTCCCTAGTATCTACAGATATCTAGCGACAAGCAAAACAAGCAAATTCTACCTTTCTCTAAATATTGCAATTTATAAATAAAAGCCAAGAGGTGTTTTAGACCCTACCTTAAGTCCAACGCTAGTTTGTGGCAGCCACGCTTCGACCGTCCAAATGAGTTTCCTTTTGAGAACCTGCAAACACAAACAAGAACACATCAAATAACACCTGCATAGCCAATATAATAAATCATATTCATCATGGTGATCAAGGAATCCATGAAATAAACCATAAGAGACAGCTTATTGAGAAAAATAAACTTGATTGTATTAACTTTAAACAAAGAAGAACTTTACAACCTTGGTGCCTTGATGTTGTACAAGCTCCTCCCAGGGTCCAAGCAAGAATCTCCTCTACTTTGACAAGCTTCACACTCTTCCCAATGAGATCAAAAGGTATGTAATCTCTCCTCTCAAGCTCAATTAGGAAGTCTAAATTCCAACAACATTTACCCTCAAAAATATTCAACTTTCAACCTCTTTAGTAACCAGCCCAATGCCTCATTTTATAGTGCAGAGGAAGGAAGTTACCAGGTCCACCTATGAAGGGATAGAGTCCTCCTTCAAAGGGATAAGCTCCTCACATCAAGGGGTTAGCTCCTTTAGTTATGGGATGCATGAACCACCAAGGAGTGAACTTGCCACCTCAAGATTCCCTCTAGAAGCTTCCAGAAATAACCCAAAGTGAGTTTTTAAAAATGTACTTGCACCTTTTTTACTTTTACAGGGGTCCACACCCATTATACAGAAACAGAGCGGGCAGGTCCACAGGGAACATGACCAGGGGGTGCGGGACTGCAGGTAATGCTAAGAGAAAGTGTGGAACTAAAGTTTTAGATATTTTCTCTCATTTTTCAAGGCTTGACATGAAGAGCTGAGGTTTAATACTTGCATAGGAGGAAAGTATGAGTGGTGATAGACTCACACTAGTTGCAGAATGTCATGGTGACAATATTTTATGCAACAGATTGCCCCCTAAAGTGCGAAGTCTATAATAGATAGTATTTTTCATCTAAGAGGAGTGAAGTACTTTATCATTTCGAGGATCATCCTATGGAGACCCTGGTTGGAATCTGTAAAAACATTAAATACAATATATATATATATATATATATATATATATATATATATATATATATATATATATGATCATATCATCACTGAGGTAGGCATTCCCATACTCAGATCAAAACTGACTAGAAAACTAACTAAACTGCTCTGATATAGGAATGATCTTGTAATACATCACAAGTATAGACATATGTAGACACAGTATGGGTGCAACCATCTGTTTATGAATAGTCCACTGTATAATGAATAACAAAATTCCTTGCAACCTGGATGGTGGAAACTAGATCTAGGGTCTTGATTTCTACTTCCAAAATAGTACGATTCTATCCATGTGAATGAATGTGTCGAAGTCGAACATGGTAGAAACCACTTGATTACCAGTCAATGATGTAAACTGTTAACAAGTGTGAGAGAAACCACTAGTAATGTCAATGGCTCTCAAAGTACTCAATATAATCCATGAAATGTGAATAGATGTGTTGATGTCGAACATGTCACAGAATCCTTTGATCGAAGGTCAATGATGCAACCTGTCATCAAAGGCAAGAAACCTGCCATTGAGGCATGCAGATTCCAAGGTACTGACGATTTCTAGATCATCTTTCTAGATAATGAGCTGAAGTCGATAGAAAGCGATCCACCGTAGGCAAGCCCACAACACAAAATCATAGATCAAGTTTGCAGAAATATGTATGCAAGGACTAACTCAGGGATGGTCAAGATGGATGAAAGATATTTTGCAGATGAATGGTTTATTTTCACTGACCTCTTGAACACATAACAACACTGCAGATGGTTTGGTGACAATTGACCCAAAGCTAATACCCAAAAACTGACTGAAGACTTTCAATATGGTTTGATTAATTGTTAGGCAAAGGATTTCCCAACCCAGGTGAACAAAAAGTGTCATGTTCAAGAGTGGTTGAATGCTTTTCTGAGACACAAAGTATAACAAACAAGTTCATTTTTCTCTCTTTTCCCCCACCATTTCTGGCAAGTACCTCTTTATTTTTGACAAGCTTGAGGAGGATAACATTTGCTTGATTATAAGCTCATCCTTCGGATGAGTCCAACTTAGCTTAGAATTCGAACCCTAAGAAGGAGTGGTTTGTTCCTGTTTGAAATTGAACAGGTCCTTTACTGTTAAATTTTAACGAGTCCAGTATAGGAGAAACTCGGCGTTTTTCAATTTTAGGGAGTCAGAAGAAAAACTTAAGAAAACTCCATGGTTGTCCTTTTTTGTAAATTTGTGTCTCCAAGCCCGAAAAAGTATAAAATAATACTTGAGAGAACCGCTTGACCATTACGATCAAGGAGTACTTTTCATAATTAGTGTCTCTGATCCGAAAAAGTAAAAAAGCGATCAACGACACGTCGTTTTATAACCAATATTGAATTTGAAACGACAAAAATCGGGCAATCTTTTCATTTTTATACGGTCAGAAAAGCGTTGTAAATGGACTTTCCTTTTAATTCCGTTTTAACGAGCTTAAAAAGAAAAACTCGGCAATCTTTTCATATTTTAGGAGTCAGAAAAGAGCTTAAATATGATTCTAATGTTTTTGTTGAAAATGATCAATTTTTCCTGAAAAATTCGATATTCTGCACAAAAAATCAAACATTACTCATACCTATTTAAAAATAAATATAAATGCATCAAAAAGTTACCTCTTTAAAGTGAAAAATAAACAAATTAAACATTCATTTATTCAAAAAAGTTTATAAAAAGGGCTTTTGTAAATTCATTTTTATCGTTTGACTTCAGAGTGAGAAAAGAGAGCTTTTGGGTAAGAAACTTCCCATGAAGATTGCGGAAAATCCGTCCGTTGGAATCGAAAATCGTCACCTCCAGGTAATCCACATCACTTTAATCTTGCATTTCAACCATTTGAATTTCGTTTTTAGGTTTCTATTTTGATTTTTAGGAAAAATTTAGTTTAAAATACCGCTCGCGGGTGTCTGCAGGCACAGCATGCGAAACCTGCGGACCCCGACTTTTTCCTACACAGGAAAGAGCCAGGGGCCTGCACCTACTGTTTGGGCAGAGTGTGGACCTAGGCATTGTCCTTAACTGGAGAGTGCGGTCCCCGCGACATAGGTTTTACAATTTCAAATTCTTCAAGTTTCACCCAAAATCTTTGAATTAAAATGTTCTAATTCGCCTTTTCTTTCAATGTAGGATATACACCATGCTTAGTTGGCGGGAACGAGAACACGAAGATGTGGACCTTGCCACAATTAATCATCAACCTTCAATAGATGCATTGAAGGCATGTGGGTTATTTAAATTCTGGGCCATACCTGGCATGAGGGCCCAAGTAGACTTTTTGCAGTGGCTGGTGGACAGATGGAATATACAAGACCAGTGTTTCGTTATTGGTGGCCACCAGCTCGAAATGGAGCCAGAGGAAATTTACTTTTTGACTAGTTTGCCCAAGAGAGGTGAACAATTAACTCTATTCAGGACTAGGCCAGGTGGCCAGTCTATCGATAGTCTCCGACTAGAGTTTTGTAACGACCATACCAAGGACAAAGGGATTGATATCAAAACCATCTCCCGTCCTGAACTCAAAGTGATTGCATTTACTGTCACCAAACTCTGCGGAAGCGTAGCACTACATATGGCCACCGGATCCAAAATGTGGATGGTAGTAGACTGTTATCAAGGCACCATCTTCAACTAGTGCGAAGCTGTGTTGGCTAATGTAAAAGGCCAACTGACTAGAGCAAAGAACGGACAACTAAAAAACTTTGGATATGGTTTCTTAGTTGTGAGCTTTGGTCTAGAGAGGGTCTCGATGTTGGTCCCATAGCATCTTTCCGTTGGAGGTGGACTTCCCCGAGAGCCCAAGTTGATGCATTGGGTTGCAGTTATGGCCCTACATTCTGAGTAGGGTTCACAGGTTGTTCAATTTCCTCCTGAGTATTTTCATTGGTTGGAGAACCAAGTTTTCGCGATTCAGGATTTTCTTTATGCTGGGATGGATTATCGTGGTGACCCAGATATGGCTCTTCCACTAGGAGATAAATGGGATGACTCAGGTAAAATCATTTTCAACATTTTCTAATTAATTTTTTTTTTTTTTTAAATCGTCCCAAAACTGATAGTAAAAAGTTTCAAATGCAGATGTGGGTCCATGGCGACTAGCCACTCTCCGGCCCTATGAGAGGTGTTACACTAAAATTTGTCACCATGACTATTTGCAGTCAGTATGGCCCCATCAATAGTCATACTGTCCTCCTTGGCAAGTCTTATACCTCTGCTCCTCATGTCAAACGACAAGAAAGAGAGAAAGTCTTTAAAAATCTATATAACTCTGGTTACGCAGTTTCTCTTATCCTTACCTGCGTGTACGCACCTCAAGTTCATAACACCTGCGTACTTGTACACTCTGTCTGTAAAGGGGTGGGTGCGTACTCCTGTAAAGGTCAAAATGTGCAAGTTTTACTCCAAAAAAGTTACTTGTGGTCGATTCTAGAGCATTCTAGAAGATGGTTTGATGTGGATTGAGCGCCTCCAGATGGTTCATGCATCCCAATGAAAGAGGAACTTATCCCATCAAGAGGGGAGCTATCCCATTGAAAGAGGGGCTTATCCCATTGATGGTGGACCTGATTAACTTCCTCTAAAGCACTATAAATACAGGCATTGGGCCAGAGGGAGGGGAGGTTGAAAGCTGAACATTCCTAAGGGTAGATGCTGCTAAAATTAGGACTCCCTTTTAGAGCTTGAGAGGAGAGATTCCAATCCTTTCTTAGCTTCATTTGGAAGTGGGTGAGATGATCAAAGTAAAGGAGAACTCTTGCTGGACCCTGGGAGGGACCTGCACAACACCAAGGCACTGGTTGTAATGGTTTCTTTTGTTTCCAATTAATACAATCAAGTTCATTTTTCTCAACAAGTTGTTGTATATAATTTGTTTCATAAACTCCTTGGTCTTTACGATGAATATGTTTTATTATATGAGTTATTCAGGTGCTATGTAATCGTTTGCTTGTTAGTGAATGCAGGCTTCAAGGAGAAGGAGCTCATCTGGATCGGAGAGGCTGGACTACAACAAACAAGCGTTGGACTAAAGGTAAGCCTTAAACACCTGGTTGCTTTTATTTTAAATGCAAATTTAGGGAAAGATAGTGCTTGATTGTTTTGTTTGTCACTAGAAAGCCTTAGCTTCTAGGGAGGTCGGTTTTGTCTGCAAAATTGACTCTTTCCGCATGACAAAATGGCGACCACACTGGGGAAATCCATGGATTTGATTGATTTCTCTTTTGATTGATACTTTGATTTGAGAAAATTTGATTTCTTTCTAGTTTTTGACTGATTGACTGTGAATTTGGGTGGAATAGCTTAGGGTTGAGTTAGTTTTCATTTTTCTTGATTTTGAGAGCAGTACACACCCTCTGCATTAAGCAGAGTGCGTACTTGTACGCACTTATGCTTTGTACACAGAGCGTGGCCGCACCTGTGCAAACAGACTGCCTGCATACCCTGTCAAAAGTCTAGAAAATTTCAATTTTTTCCCTTTTTTTTTCCTATTAGATTTTATTTATAGCTTGTTTTTGCTGCCCAGATCCACTATTTACCTGTCAAAAGTTTTCATCTAAGCTTGTTTCATTAGCATCAAGGGTTTTAGTGAAGTTCATAGAAGTTCTAGCCCTAGGGTTGATTTTTGTATTGGTCTTGTAGTGACTTTGGCTTTAGAAGTTGTAAAAAACTTGGATCTCCCTGGTCTTTTCAGTCTTCTTAGGAGTCAGACCTTTTGTAAAATCCACCTTTGTGAGAAACCTACCGTTGTGTTGTCGCTTTGCGGAATTTCGAGAAGGCTTGTTGGTTAAGCTGTGAATTTCATTCTTAAGAAAAAGAACAAAAACTTTTTATTTTGTTTTTGACTAGTTTATGATTCTGCATGAATTAGTCCTTGGTTGGATTGTAACTGAGTAAAACAACCTGGAATTATATTTTGTAGGCTTTTACCTCATTAGATTTGTTTTTAGGTGAATTTCTCTTAGATTTTCATAGATCTTAAATTTGATTTTCGTTTTCATAGATCTTAAAATTGATTTGATTTTTATAAATTTTAAGATTGATTTTTGTTAAGTAGTTTTACATGCTTTGTTTAAATAGGAAAAAATACAAAATCTCTTTTGAGGAAAGTTTGTTTTAGTAGCATTTGAATTCTTTGAAAAGAGAAAGGAAGTTTTCGTGAAATAATTAGTGGTCATGTGTTGTGTGCTTTGGAAAAGATAAAGAGACTGTTTCTTTGATTTTCATTGCGAGGAAAGTTGTCTTTATAAATTTTGCATTCTCCAACTCTCTTAGCTAGGGAATTCATTGAAAAGGAAAGATTGTTTTGTTTCATCCTAGGTGCATCTTTTTAGTGGATTTGAGTCGAGTTTACACACCATCAGTTTCATCTCCGCTACCTTTTGTCCTAAAGAAAAGCCATAAAAATTAACGCTTAAAGTAAAATCAATTTAGTAACTTTTTATTTACTAGTGCTCTGAAACACCAATATAGATCAAGCTAGTGTCTTGGAGTAGGAGAGTAATTAACTCTCCAAGACAGTAAAACCAAACAAGTAGCTTATCTTGTGGTAGGATAAATCCAACTGTTTCATTTGTACTCTGGGAAAGCTCCTCTTAAAGGAGAAGCACGAGATCGTGTCCAAACCAGTGAGGGAATAAATCCTCCTTCATTGGGAACGACGCCAGATACGCACGTACTACAAATGGTAAACCTCAGATTAACCATTGTCGAGGAGCCTGGGGTCATTTGTCGGTAAACCTTGGATTATTGTCAAGGAGCCGGCAAGGGGATTGAGCTTGTTACTCTGCCCTTGCGTGCTATCGGATCGTAGACTGTTCCCCCAGGTATATTTGTTGCTGTTGGTGACCTTAGTGACTATTATCTTTAGGATTCTTCCTAAGGTGACGGTGGAGGGAAGATCCCACTGTACCTGGAGTAGACATCGGCTAGACTCACTTGGATTTTCTGGGGGGTTCACTTCACTCGAGACGGTTAAAGTGGAGGAACTTGGTCCAGTCTATTCATTAAGCAGGTTGCCGGGGTAACTGTTCCACCCGCCACTTCTGTACTGAATTCGGCGATGTTGGATTTCATCACGAACTAGTGTTTTCGGTCTGGAAGGTTACTGTTTGTGTGTGGTTTGACGCCCTAGATTCTTTAGGCATGTAATTCGAATTTGTTTGGTTCTTTAGAGGCTTTAGGCGGTTTTCTTTGAGATTTTACTTTGTTTGCGTGTGCAGTAGTTAAAAGTTTTTAGCTGTGGCTGAATTACCAAGACAGTCACGTAGACTTCAGGGCCAACCCCCTGAAGACGTCCCGGTCCATTACAAAGGTTTGAAAGTCCTTGTAACTCCTAGTGGCAGTAAAGTAGGGTCACCTGAAGAAGGAGAGTCTTCGTTGGTTGTTCATCCTGATTACCAAAGTCTAGAAACAGGTTATAATCCTGAAGCTGTTTCGGTTTCCGAACTTGCTGGTAGTTTTTCATCTACTAGTGATATAGGCGAAGAACCCAAGATATCTGAACCTGTTACTCCAACATCAGGGTTAGTCTCTCCAACTTCTAGTGCTCCTAATTCACCTAGGGTAGAAAGAGTCATCACCGAAAATCTTCCTTCTGGTTTGATAGCTATTGAAGAACTTGCTCCGTAAGAAGAAATAGGCGTCCCTATCCCTGAAGATCAACCTACTATTGATCTAAGGGAGCGTGAATCCATTTTTTACAGTCCACCTAGAAGTACTACTTGGTATCTTTCTTTAACTAATTATTTGGACAACTCAGTGTCAAGTTTTTCACCACCTCGTGTTTCTTATCCACCTAGGGGTATTTATACTCCTGTAAATATGTCAGGTCAGTTGTCCATGTTTACTCAATCGCCTGAATCTTTCTTGTACGGCGGTCCTTCTGTTCCTGCTGGGTATCAATCTTTGTCTGGTACTTTTTCAGGAGCATCTCCTCAACCCATTGAACAAAGGATGTTCACTGGAAGCAACGGAGCGAATCCGTTGAGTGTAGAAGACATTCTTATGATGTCAGGTTCTATTCCCGCTTCTCAACCTCAAGGTGGCCAGTTACCGCCTGGGGGGCAGCCTCAATTAACGCCTGGGGGGCAACCTCAAGGTACACAATTTGCATCTGGGGGGCAACCTCAAGGACAGTACGTGCCTACGGTACATTACATTCCTCAAGGTCAACCCCAGACTCAATATGTACCCCAAGGTCAACCCCAGTATCAATTTATACCTCAAGGTCAACCCCAGTATCAGTACATGCCTCAAGGGTATCTACCCCAAGGTCAGTACTCGAGTCAAGGTTTCCAACCACCCCAAGGTCAATCTTATGTTCAAGGTACGGGAAATGTACCTTTCACTTATCAATCCTACCCTCAACCCGGCTATGGATCTCAATATCCTCAACCTGTTATGGGTCAATACCCTGGAATAAACATAGTGTGGGATCCATTGCAAGTTCAACAGGTGTTGCAGCCAAGTGTACAGTTGTCATCTCAAACTGGACAACCCTTAGTTTCTGGTTCACCCTAGCAACCAGTTCAGTCTAATATTCAAACTTCTGTACATTCGGTAGTTTCTCAGTCTGGGCCTATTTCGCCTCGTACTCCATCTCAAACCACTGCTGCAACTACCGCAACATCTGTTCCATCTACCACACTTACTTCTGGAGTATCGACAGCTCCGGTTTCTACTGTCCCTGTATCTACTCCTCAGACATCTTTACCATCGTCTGGATCCACAATTCAAACTACGGTTCAGATGCCTGTAGGACAACCTGGTTTAAGTACAGTTGTCACAAGTCAACCACAATTCACTTATCAACTGTACCAGGGTCAGTATCAATTCGGTCCTGCTGTCCAGCAACCAGTTTACCAGTATCAACCATATCCTGGGTACACTTATCAACAACCAAAACAACCCCAGTACGGTCCGGTTAATCCTGGTTTTCTAGGAGGATACAATATCCCGAACGCGATTCCTATTCCTAGTTATCCTGGATATCCTCCTCCTGGGGCTGGTATTGTGACCCAGAGTTTTAGGGATCCTAATCGGCAGCTACCGTTTATCGCAACTTTGGATTTACCAGACTTGTCGCGCCTAACGAACGATCCAATCAATTATCTTCCATTTTGGCCGCCAATGCCGAATAAGCTGCCCAGTGACATTCCCAAGTTCGAGGGTAAGTCTGGAGACGACCCGTCGAATCATGTGATGACTTACCACCTCTGGTGTGCCTCTAATTCCATCTCGGATGATTCGATCCGCTTACATCTTTTCCAGCACACTCTCATTGGTCTCGCGGCCAAGTGGTACATTGAGTTACCACGGGCCTCTTTTTATAATTTTAGCCAGTTAGCTACCTCGTTCTTAACTCATTTTCAGTTGTCAGTCAGATATGATAATGGCACGGAGTTACTAACTTCATTAAAACAATCAACGTCCACTTATATTTCCGATCATATTCATGAATGGAGACGTCGAAGGCGGTTAGTGAAAGTTTTTGTCCCGGACCAGATCTTAGCTTAATGGTTTGTTAAATCATTGTTACCGAAGATTACTGAAGACGTAGCTAAGGCCGGAGTAGTTACTGAGGAGCAAGTGATTGCTCAAGCGCAGTACCTTGACTTAGTTTATACTCAGTCAGGTACGTTACACAAAAGAACCCAGATCTTCCTAAGTCAAATCAAATCGCTGCTGCCCTGTCAGGGTCTCATGCTGCTGATGGCATGATTGGTACGGTGAACACTAAAAGCAAGAAGAAATCTTCCAAGAATTCTTCTCCTATTATAACCTTACCAGACTCCCCGACGGGAGATTCTTCCGCTAAACTCTCCGCCAAAATTCACGCTGTAGAGTCATCTACGGCTAAATCAAAATCCGGTGGGAAGAAGAAAGGCAAGAAGAAGAATAAAGCAGACAAAACTCCAAAGGAGAAAACTGAAAAGGCAGAATCCAATGATGAAAAGCGCAAGCCTCGTTATCCATGTCTTATTTGTGAAGAAGAACACTTCACAAGAGACTGCCCTCATCGAGCAGAGGTTGCAAAGATCGTCAAGGGTTCCCAAATTCCTGTTGTCTTGAAGGATCCATTTCCGAAAGATAGCCAAATGATAGGTTCTTCCTCGAGTGCCACTGAAGAACCCATTTTGATGATGTCTCATGTAAGGATTGCGACACGATCGCAAGATTATGGTAGTAAAAGTCCTGTTGATGGATCGAAAGAAGCAAAATCTTCTCATTCTAATCCATCAACCTCAGCTCCCGGTTCCGATCCACTACAGATCGATAAGCCTAACCCAGACTTAGTAATAAAGCCGCCCGCCAAGGGTGTACTTCGAAGGTCTGCTTTCAATCCACATGCGAGAGCAGCCCAGAATTATAACATTGTTGAGGACTTAGCTGTTTCACCCTCAGCAATTTCGGCTTTGGAAGTGCTGTAATCGTGCCCAGCACAACGCAAATTACTTTTGTCAGCTATAGGAGCTGTTGATGTTCAGGACCCGAACCTAATAATCTTTGATCTAGAAAATAGTACACCGCATTTACCTCATCAAATGGCTTTCCAGATCCCAGTGATAGTCAAAAACAGGCCTATTCATCGGACTGTAATTGATGAGGGAGCTTCCATGTGTATTATGTCGATGCAGTGTTCGAGATCGCTTGGTTCTCCTTCACTAAATCAATCCCCGACAATTCTTAAGGCCTTTGATGGCCATGGGTTCCGTCATTTTGGAATTCTACAGGATTTGCCTATATGGGTTGAAGGAAAAACCGTTAGTCTAGATGTGGAGGTGGTTGATGCCCCTCTACACTACAACCTTCTTTTGGGTCGAAGTTGGACTTACGCTATGACAAAGGTCGTTTCATCGGTCTTCCGAGTAATAAAGTTTCCACACAATGGCAAGATCGTAACCATAGACCATCTGACTTACTTTTCATCCGACCCAACCTCTTCAGAGAGTATCCAACATGTCGGTAAAACGACTATCCCCTATAAGGATGTTGGTGTAGGATTAGTTAAAGACGCCGGTTTATTGGGAACTTTTCCTTTTCCTCCACTCAACACGTCATCTTCATTCGCAACCATTCATATGATTACATCAGACACTATTTATTACGACGATCCTTGGATCGTTCCTTCTGAATCTGAAATAGACTCATTTGGTAATTCTATGTCGTTGAGTCCATATGAAATTGCCTATGAAGCCGTGCAGTCTTTTACCGACCCGTGTTCAACCAAAGTCGACCAAATGAATGTGGTCTGTGAGGAATCACTTTTCACATCAACCTCGGAGTTAATAGCGTTTCCCGAAGTTGTGTCATCTGACGAACAACTTCGTGAAGTCCCGTGTATAGATGACTTACCATGCGACGATCTCCATCATAGATCTTCGTTTTTACCTGAGGATGATCATTTTGAAAATGATTTCTCATCAATTTTTACAGCTAAATATGTCAAGGAAGCTCAGAATCCCATGAAACATCCTGATTCAGAGTTGAATTTGGGAAATATCTCTCGAACTATTCCCATTGACATTTCAGTTAAGCCTGGAATTGTTGAGAACATTCATATAGGGCCTCGTGTACAGATGACGAAATTCAGACATACAAGGCCCTATTCCAAGAATTTCGCAACGTGTTTGCCTGGTCCTACGAAGAAATGCCAGGAATTGATCCCGCAATTGTTGTTCATGAGATTAAGACTTACCCGAATGCTAAACCCGTCCGGCAACGTTTGCGTCAGATTCACCCATGAAAAGCTGCTGCAATTAAAGCAGAAGTTGAAAAGCTGTTGAAAGCAGGTTTCATTTATCCGATCTCGTTAACGGATTGGGTATCGAATATTGTTCCGGTTAACAAGAAACAGGGAACAATAAGAATATGCATCAATTATAGGGACATTAATCGAGCTTGTCCAAAGGACAACTACCCAACGCCCTATATCGATCAAATCATTAATGATTGTGTCGGCAGTGAAATATTTTCCTTTATAGACGGTTTTTCCGGTTACAATCAAATCAATATTCTACCTGCCGATCAACCAAAAACGGCTTTCATTTGTCCATGGGGGACATTTGCTTATTGCAAATTACCTTTTGGGCTTAAGAACGTCGAAGCAACTTTTCAAAGGGCGATGTCTTATGCGTTTCATGACATCAAACACATTGTGCAACCGTATCTCGATGATTTTCCTGCTCATTCATTACATCGAGCTGATCACCTTGTTCATTTACGAGAAATCTTCATGAGGTGTAGGCATTATCGTATTCGGTTGAACCCACACAAATGTGTCTTCTGTATAGAAGTGGGTCGATTACTAGGATTTGTAGTTTCAAAAGCCGGCATTCGCGTCGATCCCTTGAAGATAGAAGCTATCATCAAATTGCCTCCTCCTTCGAGTCTTCGCCAACTCCAAAGTTTGCAGGGGAAAGAAAAATTTTTACGACGATTCATTCCTAACTACGCCGAGGTTACAAAGGGTTTTACCCTGTTGTTGAAACAGAGCTCTCAATTCTCTTGGGATGAGATAGCTCGGAAATCTTTTGATGCACTCAAACACGCGTTGACCCATGCACCGTTGTTGCATCCTCCCAACTACAACCAGGATTACTTTTTGTACATCGCCGCCTCCCATTCCACCATTGGGATGGTCTTAGTTCAGGAAGATGAATTCGGAACGGAACATGTGATATATTACCTTAGTAGGACATTAAATCCCACTGAGCTAAAATACTCACATGTGGAGAAATTGGCCTTGGCAGTCGTTCAAGCTGTCCAACGTTTTCGTCACTACATTTTACTCCGTAAAACTACAGTCATTTCGGATTGCAACCCTATGATTTACATTTTGACTAAACAATTGCTAGGGGGCAAGTACTCCAAATGGATTGTTATCCTGCAGGAGTTCGACTTGGAGTTTGAAAAATCTAAGTCTAAGAAATCTTTAGTTTTTGCAGAGTTAATGTGTGACTTCTCGCATGCTGACACGGAAACTGTGGCAGAGGAGCCCATTGCGGACGAATCTTTGTTTCTAATCAGCACTTTAGATCCGTGGTATGGGGATATCATCATCTATCTCCAGACCCAATCCTTTCGGCCTGAAGCTTCAAAGTCGGAACGTCGGAAAATTCGATTCCAGTCCCAACAATACAAAATTATTGGAGATACTCTTTATCGACATGGGGCGGACTCTATTTTTCGACGTTGCTTAACTCATGAAGAGGCTGAAAGGGTCCTAAATGACTGTCACTCTGGAGCGTGTGGCGGTCATATGTCTGGGTATGCCACAGCCCAAAAGATATTGCGCGCTGCCTACTTCTGGCCATCCTTATTCAAAGATTGTATTACTACGGTCCGAAAATGCCACAATTGTCAAGTGTTTGATCGAAAGATGCGCGCTCCACCTGCTCCTCTCCACCCTATAATTGTCGTTGGTCCTTTTGCCAAATGGGGTATCGATTTTATTACATGTAACCCTCACTCGGCCGGGGGGCATGTGTATATCATCCTTGCGGTAGATTATTTTACTAAGTGGGCCGAGGCGATGCCTACATTCGAGGCAGACGGCAAGACAGCTGCAATTTTCGTGTTCAATCACATAATTGCTAGGTTTGGTGTCCCACAAGTGATAATCACTGACCATGGGCGCCATTTTCGAAACGTTATGATGACAGAACTTACAGGCCAGCTTGGTTTGCGTCACGATAGTTCAACTCCTTATTATCCACAAGCAAATGGTCTGGTTGAGTCCATCAACAAAATTTTAGTTATCATGATCCGACGAATCATTGGTATTCATCAGTCGAATTGGCACAACATGTTATTTTCAGCACTTTGGGCGTACCAAACCTCAGTGAAAACATCAACAGGGTTCACTCCTTTCCAACTAGTTTATGGTCTGGAAGTTGTGCTACCCATTGAATGCAAAATCCCGTCACTGCAAATGGCCATCGAGTTACTTCCAGCTACTTCTGAAGAGGAGAAGCGTTTATTATACTTAGCTCAATTAGATGAGAATCGACGTGATGCTGCATTGGCGATCGAGACTCACGCAAAACAGATGAAAGCTCAGTATGATCGAAATGTGACCCCTCGAAATTTTTCGGAAGGAGACCTAGTGTTATTATATGATCAAGCTAATGATAAATTAGGTGCTGGAAAATTCGTTCCTATGTGGCATGGGCCCTATATTGTCAAGCGAAAGCTAGCAAAAGGGACCTATGAGCTGGTAGACTTTGACGGGGACTCTTTGGGTAAACCCAGAAATGGACTTTACCTAAAGAGGTATTATGCTTAAAATATGGGTATGGATATTTTTAGTTAGGTTAGTTTTTCTTTCTAGCTGGTGTGTTTGTTAGTTTAGACAGTGTGCTTAGCTTAGAAAGTGTGTTTTCATCGTTATTCTGGCTTATCTTGGTTTTACTCTTGATGATGCAGATGTCGATGCCTCTCCAAACATACATTGGTTTCGCTGATGGTGCTTGTCGTAGTACACGGAATATCTCTTCCGCAGCTTGGGTTATCTATTCGCCCTCTGACGAGTTAGTTTCTATGCATGGGGTGAGACTCGGTCAAACAACAAACAACATTGCAGAATACAGTGCAATGATTGAGTTATTGTCTGAATCTATTTCATTTGGGATTCGGAGTTTGATAGTGAGGTTAGATTCTGAACTCGTTGTATTACAACTTAATAGAGTGTATGCCATTAGAAATCCAGTGTTATTATGGTTATTTTTGAGAGTGCGTCTCTTGGAACGTGAGTTTGATTACATTGAATATCAACATATTCCAAGGTCTCTAAATACATTAGCAGATGCAATTGCTTCTCGAATGTTAAGTAGCCATTTGCAATAATCATACATGTAAATTTAAAACCATTCCATAATATGATTTACAAGATAAGCCGGTAATAATGATATATATAGATGGGAGTGTGTCAAAAAATACATCGTCTTCGATCATAGGTTGAAAAACACCTTATGATCGGCAAAAATGATAAGTACAAAAAACCAAAATGTCACATGTGTCTACAAAAACGACCATCCAATCACTGGTGATGATCCCTATATGACACCACTGCATGGGCTACCCTACACAAGAACCTCCTAAAAGGTCCTGGGACCCCGACTACATAGCGCTGAAGCCTGATAGGAATATCATCTATAGTAGTCTCCGGTATATCAACTGTAAGACGCTCTAGGTCATGTTCCAACTCAGCTAAAGTCTATGTGGCCTCGCCCTGTGGGGCCGGTACCGCTGCAACTGGTAGTCTCCTCTCGAAAGGCCGGAGATTGGCTGGATGACGTGGGCCTACATCTGCATTTTGAAAATTATTACTATCAGTTTTGAGACGATATAAAAACAAACAAAAAATAGATAAGTTAAAAACTTGTGGAAAATGAAGTTACCTGTATCATCCCATTGTTCTCCCGGTGGAAGAACCATGTCCGGATCTCCACGAAAATCAACTCCGGCATAAGGAAAATCCTGTATAGAAAATACCTGGTCCTCTAACCAGTGAAAGTACTCTGCAGTAAATCGAACAACCTCTGTTCCCTCATCAGGATGACGGGCAATAACCGCAACCCATCGCATCAACTTGGGCTCTCGAGGAAGCCCAACACCAACAATGAGCTGCTGTGGGATCAGCATCGGAACCCTCTCTAAGCCAAAACTCACAACTAAAGGCCCATAACCAAAAGTCTTCAGCTGTCCGTTTTTGGCTCGAGTCAGTTGGCCCTTTACATTGGCCAACACAGCATCACACCAGTTAAAAATGGTACCTCGATAGCAATCAATCGCCATCCGCATCTGGGACCCTGTGGAAATGTGCAAAGCGGCAGCCCTGCAAAGTCTGGTAACTGTAAAGGCAATCACCATAAGTTCAGGGCGGGATATAGTTTTGATATCTATCCCCTTCTCCTGGTTCTAAGTGTTACACCACTCTAGTTAGAGACTAGCGATGGACTGGCCACCCGGCCTAGTCCCGAATAGAGTCAAGTGTTCGCCTCTCTTGGGCAAACCAGTGAGAAAGTAAATGTCTGAGGGCTCTATCTCAAGCTGGTGCCCTCCAATGTAAAAACACTGGTCCTGAACGTTCCACCTTTCTACCAACCAATCTAGAAATCTCACTTGGGCCCTCATGCCAGGTATGGCCCAGTATTTATAAAGGCCGCATGCCTTCAAAGCATCAATTGACGGTTGATGATTAATGGCGGCCAAATCAACATCTTCGTGCTCTCTCTCGCGCCAATCAAGCATGGTGAGCAATCTACACACCATAAAACATCCATTAGATTCCATAAAATCAAAAAAAATTGGTCCATTTTGGAGAAATTGGGGTTTGAAAACTCGTTTTGCAGGGTACGCACCCCGCCTTTAGGAACAGAGCGTGGGTACGCGGGTTCCCTTAAGGCAAGGTGCGTACGCCCGACATTTTCCCAACTGAGAAAATGTCGGGGTACGCAGGTCTCTAGTGTGGCACCTGCGTACCCCGAGGAGCGGTTCTTGAAACCCCAAAGCCTCCAAAAAATGAAATTAGGGCCTAAAAAAGAATTCTAAACGGATGAAAATGAAGAGGAGGATGTTGTAGAATACCTGAAAGAGACGGCGTTCGGTTTCGACGGTCGGATTCTCCGCAATGTCCATGGGAAGTTTCTTGCCAAAAGCCCTTTTGCTCTCCTCAACAGTAAAATGGTAAAAATGAATTGGTAAAAGCCCTTTTTATAGGTTTTTTAGGTAAATAAATGGTAAATTTGTTTATTTTTCACCATGAAAGGGTATTTTTCAAAGTATTTTTATCTATCGTCAATAGTTATGAGTAATGTGTTGGTTTTTGTGCAGGATAAAAGATTTTCAGGGAAAATTGTCATTTTTTACGAACAAAAACATTAGAGTCATCTTTAAGCCCTTTTCTGACTCCTAAAACATGAAAAGATTGCCGAGCGTTTCTTTTACACTCGTTAAAACAGAATTAAAATACGGTCTTCTTATAGCCCTTTTCTGACCGTAAAAACATGAAAAGATTGTCGGATTTTTGTCGTTTCAAATTCGATATTGGAAATAAAACGACGTGTCTTTGATCGCTTTTTACTTTTCAGGTCAGAGACACTAATCATGAAAGTACTCCTTGGTCATAAAGATCAAGCGGTTCTCCCAAGTATTATTTTATACTTTTTCGGGCTTGGGAGACACAAATTTACGAAAAAGGTCAACCCTGGAGTCTTCTTAAGTTTTTCAGACTCTCTAAAATTGAAAAACGTTGAGTTTCTCCTATACTGGACTCGTTAAAATTTCACAGTAAAGGACCTATTCGATTACAAACAGGAACGGACCACTCCTTCTTAGGGTTCGAATCTAAACTAAGTTGGACTCATCCGAAGGATGAGCTTACAATCAAGCAAATGTTATCCTCCTCAAGCTTGTTAAAAAATAAAGAGGTACTTGCCAGAAATGGTGGGGGAAAAGAGAGAAAAATGAGCCTATTTGTTATCCTTTGTCTCAGAGAAACCTTATCACCACTCTTGAACACGACACTTTTCATTCACTTGGGTTGGCAAATCCTTTGCCTCACAGTTGATCAAACCACATTGAAAGTCTTCAGCCGGGTTTCAGGTATTAACTTTGGGTCAATTGTCACCAAGCCATCTGTTGTGTCGTTATGTGTTCAAGAGGTCACTGCATTTAAAACATTCATCTGCAAAATACCTGTCATCCATCTTGACCATCCCTGAGTCAGTCCTTACAACTACATTTCTTCAACTTGATCTGTGATTTCGTGTTGTGGGCTTGCCTACGACGAATCGCTTTCTATCGACATCAGCACATTATCTAGAAAGATGATCTAGAAATCGTCAGTACCTTGAAATCTCCATGCATCAATGGCAGGTTTCTCGCCTTTGACGACAGTTTACATCATTGACTTTCGATCGAAGGATTTCGTGACATGTTCGACATCAACACATTCATTCACATCTCATGGATTGTACTGGGTACTTTGAGAACCATTGACATCACTGGTGGTCTCTCTCACACTTGTTAACAGTTTACATCATTGACTGGTAATCAAGTGGTTTCTACCATGTTCGACATCAACTCATTTATTCGCATGGATAGATGTTGAGTCTTGAAAATGTCATTCATTTGCATTATACTTTCACTATTATGTCCATTATATCACCTCCATTTCACCTCCATTTCACTACTATGTCACCACATTCATCCCACTTTCATTATCATTGGGCTACCTTTATGTTTTTCCAATATTTATTATTTCTAAGCCTTTTAAGTGAATTTGTGGTTAAACATTAGAAAATAATGTGCATATGCTTATACCTAACAAATGGGTTGAGTTTGTTGACATGTGTAGGTTGAAAGGAGGCTTCTAGAAGACCCTTATGTGGCACTCTAAGGCCAAATTCGAATTTGGTTGGAAAGAATCATGGGATCATGAGGATATGTGTCACATCTCCTAATTGTATTGTAACTCTAAAAGACATGTGTCTTATCAGTTCCTATTTTGATTAGGACTCTAGAGGTAGAGGGAGATATTCATGGATTATCATTAATGAGATGGCTCTCATCTTTTTGTATAAATAGGAGATCTCTCTCCTTCATTAGTTAGTCTCTCTTTAGTCTTTCCTTTAGTCTTTTCTTAGTCCTTTTAGCTTGTTAGTCTCATGGCTTTTGAAAGCTTTTGTACTTTGCACTTTTGAAGAAATTGAATAAAGCTTTGATGTTCTCAACATGGAAGGAGATGTGAAGTAGATGTCATGGAGCATATTAGGATGTAAGTAGATTAGATTTCATTTTGTAAATATTGCTTTGTAGAATGTAAAGTAGATTAGATTTTCATTCATGCAATTTTAAGTATGCTTTGATTTCATAGGTAGAAGGGGGCCCCTGCCTTGTACAGTTTGAATTATTGCATTTTATTTTCTCCCGGGATTTGTTTTTATGTTTATGTATTTGCTTTACAAACTAATGGTATTTGAAGTTGACAGGTTCAAGCTGCTGCCTTTGTTTTTATAGCTGATTTTTAGTCTTATTTCTCAAAGTTCTGCTAACACATGAATGATCTTTTATCATAAACTGTTATCTTTTAAGGATCAGAATACCACTAACTTGCAGTTGGCTTTGAGTGCTTTTTAGACTAATCTTTCACTACTTTCTAATCATACTTTTCATAGTACATATGGCTGAAGTAGAGAGTTAGAAAGAGCAAAACGTTATCACTAGTCTTTAAAGTAGATTTTTCTCATTTTTAATCACTTTTCTAATTCAACTTGAGCTACTTCCTAATCATACTTTGCATAGTACATATGGCAGAAGTAGAGAATTAGGGAGAGATAATCATTATCTTTGGTTTTAAAAGTGACTTTCTTTTCTTTTATTTGCAGCAGCATGAATGGTGTCTAATGCCATTGGAAGTGGTCATTTACTTTCAAGTCATTTCAAGTTCTTTGCTTTCAGTTTCATTTCAAGTTATTTCTTTCAAGCTCTTTCTTTGCAAGTTTAAAGTTTGATTACTTTCTAGACTTATTTCTAACTACTTCCTAATCGTGCTTTACACAGCACATGTGTTTGAAGCAGAGTTTTAGGAAGAGTTGAACATTATAACTGGTCTTTAAAGTGGTTTTTCTTACTTGTCACCTTAGAGCTTGACTACTTTTTGGACTTATCTCTGACTACTTCTTAATCGTGCTTTACACAGCACATGTGTTTGAAGCAGAGTTTTAGGAAGAGTTGAACATAAACTATAAAACAACGAAGTAAGAGAAAGGTTAACTAAGCACATATAGTGCACCACACTTCATCAGTTTACGATACCCGGATTGATAATTTATGTAGAGCAATTTAAGACATTAAATTGACTAAACATTTTGGCGCCGTTGCCGGGGAAGTGTAATTAGGAGACCTTATTTCTTACATCTGGAAAAAAATTAATAATCCTTGAGTATGCTCTCCTCTTGCACTTTGTGTGATCTGGAGGATCAGAAAAAGGATTGTTAAGTAAAAAAGACAAAACAATAATTCTTGAGTATGCTCTCCTCCTGCACTTTGTGTGATCTGGAGGATCAGAAAAAGAATTGTTACAAAAAAAAAATAGGAGACAAAATAAACTTCATCACTTCAATTGATTCAATAAAAAAAAGAAAATGAAAAAATAAAACTCAAGTGCTTTGATAGGTTCAAATTGTCCAAAATTGTCTGGTTATGCTTTGTAGTGGTCTTCAAAACACTGTATCTTGTTCAAATAAGGTTTTGCAACTTAGTTGCAGAAACTGCCCTGATCCCGCAGCTATCTGACAATCCCGCAGCTGTTTCAAGGTTTAACAAGTTACAGGCATCTAATGAAAAAACCGACCACATGGGCATCTCCAGAATTGTCCCGACATGGATCCTATCCTAGTCACCCAGCTCGGATCGATGAAAAACCAGCCTAGGACCTCAGTCAAAGTCTTGTTTTTAACATGTTTTTCTTGAAGTATTTGCTGCCTGAAATTGAAAATCATTAATCCTTTTTATAAAAAATTTACAATTTCAGAGAAGAAAAAAAAAAAGAGAAAAACAATCTAGGGCTATCTCCATTCTTAGTTTTCACTGTGGCTTCAAAAAAATAAAAAAATAAAATAAAAAAATATGCCTCCCTGTTCAAGCTTTGACCTGTTGATTCCTGTAGTAAGGCTATTTCCATATTTGAAGCAGGAAAATCCTGACACTAATCCTCTTCAGGTTTCAGCAAGATCAGATCCACGTCTTCTAATCTCTAATGAACTCGTACCCTTTTAGGAAGTGCATTCAAGAGATACATCCTCATTTGAGTATGTTCCATGCAATGAAGTCTACAATCCCAGTGGAAATTATTTTGAAGAACTAGATTTTGCCTCTGTTTCAGATCCCATTGATGTACAAGAAAGTCCATTTAATGATTATCAATGCCGAGAGACGTTTCAAGACGGGTTTTACCTTCTGTAGGGGCATTCACCGTCCAGTGTGCAAGGTGTTTCAAGTAGAGGTTAATTCCAACCAAGGAGCAATACGAAGCGATATGACAATACATTCTGGAAGATCCTTGGGTGTGTGAAAATTCTTATCCTTGGCGTCCAGATGCATCAGAAAAGAAAATTCATAAACAGCCGAGTGCAGAACAGAAAAATTAACTCAGGAAAAAAACGCAAACAGCAGAAAAACGTCAAACTTTACACGCTCGATTTGCCCAAATGGTAGCGAATTTCAAAAAAATAAAACATGGGTTTTGTTGCCAGGTGGGTTAATTAGATAACCCAGAAACCGATTTGGAAAATTCGTGGTGGTCTGGGAGAAATGTTCGGTTCTTTGGAGCCCGTTTTTGACTGCCGCGCGTGAAAATTGGGTTATTAACTGGTTGTTTGAATAACTCCGCGTGCCTGAGGGAAAGAGTTCTAATAGGGATCAATTACATGCTGGCATAAACAATAAATCACACAACTTTACACCTGTTTAGAAGACATGTTTTAATTAAACACAACTCTCTGTCAGTAATCGCTGTCGGTTAAATGTTGGGAAGAGCTGATGTGGAAGCCTTAATGAATGGTGAAGAGGTCTGTATGTAAGCTTTAATGAATGTTCCATTAGTTCTCGGGGCATGAGAAACATCATTTATGATGTTGTTCCATTAGTTTCCAGTACATGAGAAACATCAAAACCATACCACACTCTTGCTTGAAAGAAATGTTGTGAAACTCTTTCTAGTGTTGACCTACTCGATTATATTTTTCGATAGTGAATTCCGTTCCCCGATCTGAAAATCATGAACTCGTGCCCGTTATAATTTATGAACCCATGCACGAATCTATGAAGATTTACAGAGTTTTGTTTTTGCTTTCTGTAGCAATTCGAAATCGTCTGTTATATTTCTGCCAGCATAAAACTTTTTCGGGACAATGTCAACTTATGGTTGCAGAACCACTACGAAACTTGGAGTAACTAATGACCTTTATATGCGGGACTCTATTTCGTACACACTCTTGCTTGAAAAAAGAAAAAAAGAAAAAAGGTATTGTGTAAATCTTTTGAAATAGTACATTCATTGCTTTCTATGATCTGGAAATCAGAGACTTTGGTAGCTGTTATAATTTGTGAATACATGTTTGATCTTGTGAAGACAAAGGATATGATAGTTGCTTGCTTCCCCTTTGATGATCATAATGTTTTAAACCCTGCAGCTCTGTTTCAAACTCCACAGTTCCATTTTTCAGCCGAAGCTTGAGATGGAGAAACTGCTTAGTTCGTTCGCACATAGCCACTCCATTTCACTGCACTTTCTACACTCTGCAATCCCGCAGCCATTTAGCGATCCCGCAGCCATTTAGTGATCCCGCAGCTGTTTTGTTAAACTCTAGGTTGTAGGTGTCATCAGGCAAAACAGGTCACATGGGTAGCTAGGGAAATTTCAGTACATGGATGGTGTCCTATCCATTCGGTCAAATTTGCTGAAAAAGACCCCGGTCAAAGGGAAGTCAAATTGGGTGTTATCACAAAGTCGCCACACTGAGTCGCCACACTAAATCGCTGCATGTCAAGAAAAAAACAATAATTTTGAATCAATGAAATGAACAAGTTATTTTCTCACTTTTCTGAAGGTATTGATTAATTTTGGACTGATAATAAAAATTGAATGGCTAACTTTTTATTCAAGATTTTTAGCTACAGAGCTGTTCCTCAATTCCGCAGCCAGAAAAACCTCATTGTTCAAATCAGCCTATCTTTCTCATACAAAATCAGATTTTGATGATTTAAGTACCATTGGAAAGATCTCAACAAGATCTATACAATGAGAAATATATCATTAGAGTTTGAAATGGCAAATAATGAAATAAATTGCTGAAAAGAAGCAACATCAACTTGAGGCACTAATTCCAAAGCAGGTATAAATTCTTTTGATTTTTCCTTTGAGAACTTGTTTCATTAATACAAATTCCTAGTTTTGTGTGTAAATATCATAACTAGAGAGATTGGCCACCTCTCTCCTTTGATAATCTTACATTCCATTGCAGAAGAAGTATTAGTTTTTTTGCAGGTTCCAGGAGGAAGGACAAATGACTACAAGGGAATGATGTCTCTCTAAGAGACCAATTTGTCTCATAAGAGGATGATCAGCAACAAAGAGGAAATATGCTGATGCAAAATCAGATCCAAACACTTGAAAAACTTTCAGATACTATTGTCTCCATCACATCCATCCATCACATCCATACTTCATAATAAACCATTCACCTCATTCCACTCCATATTTTCCATTTTCATTCACATACACTTTCCATCTCTTTTTGTCCATTCATAACCCACCAATAAAAGCAAAAGGCTTATTCACATGCTTATTGCCCATTGTCATTTCTGTTCTCCATTGCCATTTTCCATTTTCACTGTCCATTCCTTGTCATTTTCACTCCGCAAATAAGCCCTGCTTCAATGCAAATTATTGATTCCATAGTCCTTTGAGTCTAAGTTCTTTGTAAAAACACCTTGAGACTTGCATGCCTTAATGGCAAGTCCTCATGCTGACAAACAATGGGAATACATTAATGTCCCTTGTTCGTTAGATCTTCTAGGTGACTCGACATCAGCAAATTCATTCGTACCTAGCAAGATGTGTTTGGGCATATTGACTCTCATTGTCATCAATGGTGAGAGTTCTCGTGTTGACTAGTGGCATCCATTAATGGCCACTAAGCCAACAATTTCCTACTATGTTCGACATCAGAACATCTTTTCACATAGTAGGAATTGTGCCAATGAGTTTTGAAGACATGAAGACTATTATTTTCAGCATTTTGGAGCAGATTCAACAAGTTTTAGTAGAAGCAATAAAAAGCCATCTTATCTCTCTATCCATGACTCCTCTTGTTCAGCCACTTGAAGAAGAATATGATCAGAAGTTTTCAGCCACCACACACATACAACTCATCCATTCCAAAGGGTAAGTGAAGGTACGGCATTTTCTAACTTTTAACCATAGAATTCCATAAAAAGCTAGAATGATACTTGTTGGAAAAACATTTCCCTTCCTCATTTCATAAAATTGCCAATACCATCAGTTGGGGGGGGAAATACATTCATATCTTTCCATGTCCATAACATATTCAAGAGCTCACATACTTCCAACATATATTAATTATTACATTGTTATTATGAGCATACAATGGCTTTTGAAAAAATGCTTAAAGGATAAATTGGATACAAACAAAATCATGGTTGTCACACAAGAACCAACCATCATGCAATCCAATAAAGATATACTTTGCAACAATAATCAAAATATCATTATGCAAAGTTCAAAGATCAAATAGAAGGCAACAAAAAAATGGTTGTAACACAAGAACCAACCATGTTGCAATTCAAGTAAAACACTTTGCAGAAATATGAAGTTATCAAATGATATCATGCAAAGTTAAGCCAAAGCTCAAGGATCAAAAGAGTCAATGTAATATATGTTGCATGAGGACATGCAATAGCTTCAGTTGGGGGTATGTTGAGTCTTGAAAATGTCATTCATTTGCATTATACTTTCACTATTATGTCCATTATATCACCTCCATTTCACCTCCATTTCACTACTATGTCACCACATTCATCCCACTTTCATTATCATTGGGCTACCTTTATGTTTTTCCAATATTTATTATTTCTAAGCCTTTTAAGTGAATTTGTGGTTAAACATTAGAAAATAATGTGCATATGCTTATACCTAACAAATGGGTTGAGTTTGTTGACATGTGTAGGTTGAAAGGAGGCTTCTAGAAGACCCTTATGTGGCACTCTAAGGCCAAATTCGAATTTGGTTGGAAAGAATCATGGGATCATGAGGATATGTGTCACATCTCCTAATTGTATTGTAACTCTAAAAGACATGTGTCTTATCAGTTCCTATTTTGATTAGGACTCTAGAGGTAGAGGGAGATATTCATGGATTATCATTAATGAGATGGCTCTCATCTTTTTGTATAAATAGGAGATCTCTCTCCTTCATTAGTTAGTCTCTCTTTAGTCTTTCCTTTAGTCTTTTCTTAGTCCTTTTAGCTTGTTAGTCTCATGGCTTTTGAAAGCTTTTGTACTTTGCACTTTTGAAGAAATTGAATAAAGCTTTGATGTTCTCAACATGGAAGGAGATGTGAAGTAGATGTCATGGAGCATATTAGGATGTAAGTAGATTAGATTTCATTTTGTAAATATTGCTTTGTAGAATGTAAAGTAGATTAGATTTTCATTCATGCAATTTTAAGTATGCTTTGATTTCATAGGTAGAAGGGGGCCCCTGCCTTGTACAGTTTGAATTATTGCATTTTATTTTCTCCCGAGATTTGTTTTTATGTTTATGTATTTGCTTTACAAACTAATGGTATTTGAAGTTGACAGGTTCAAGCTGCTGCCTTTGTTTTTATAGCTGATTTTTAGTCTTATTTCTCAAAGTTCTGCTAACACATGAATGATCTTTTATCATAAACTGTTATCTTTTAAGGATCAGAATACCACTAACTTGCAGTTGGCTTTGAGTGCTTTTTAGACTAATCTTTCACTACTTTCTAATCATACTTTTCATAGTACATATGGCTGAAGTAGAGAGTTAGAAAGAGCAAAACGTTATCACTAGTCTTTAAAGTAGATTTTTCTCATTTTTAATCACTTTTCTAATTCAACTTGAGCTACTTCCTAATCATACTTTGCATAGTACATATGGCAGAAGTAGAGAATTAGGGAGAGATAATCATTATCTTTGGTTTTAAAAGTGACTTTCTTTTCTTTTATTTGCAGCAGCATGAATGGTGTCTAGTGCCATTGGAAGTGGTCATTTACTTTCAAGTCATTTCAAGTTCTTTGCTTTCAGTTTCATTTCAAGTTATTTCTTTCAAGCTATTTCTTTGCAAGTTTAAAGTTTGATTACTTTCTAGACTTATTTCTAACTACTTCCTAATCGTGCTTTACACAGCACATGTGTTTGAAGCAGAGTTTTAGGAAGAGTTGAACATTATAACTGGTCTTTAAAGTGGTTTTTCTTACTTGTCACCTTAGAGCTTGACTACTTTTTGGACTTATCTCTGACTACTTCTTAATCGTGCTTTACACAGCACATGTGTTTGAAGCAGAGTTTTAGGAAGAGTTGAACATAAACTATAAAACAACGAAGTAAGAGAAAGGTTAACTAAGCACATATAGTGCACCACACTTCATCAGTTTACGATACCCGGATTGATAATTTATGTAGAGCAATTTAAGACATTAAATTGACTAAACAATAGAATCGTACTATTTCGGGAAGTAGAAATGAAGACCCTGGATCTAATCTAGTTTCCTCCATCTAGGCTGCGAGGAGTTTTGTATTCATTATATAGTAGACTAATTATAAACAGATGGTTGCGTCCATACTGTGTCTACATGAGTCTATGATTATGATGTACTGCGAAATCATTTCTATATCAGAGTAGTAGTTAGTTTGTTAGTTAAAGTTTTTTGATCTGAGTATGGGAATGCCTACCTCAGTGATGATATGATCTCATACATGTATTTTGTGTTGAATATTTGCAGGTTCCGACTCGGCTCTCCACAAGATAATCCTTGAAATGATAAAGTACTTCACCCTTCCTAGATGATATGAAACCCTAATCTACTACAGGCTTCGCACTTTAGGGGGCAATCTATTACACTAAAATTTGTCGCCATGACTATTTGTAGTCAGTATGGCCCCATCAATAGTCATACTGTCCTCCTTGGCAAGTCTTATACCTCTGCTCCTCATGTCAAACTCCAAGAAAGAGAGAAAGTCTTTAAAAATCTATATAACTCTGGTTACGCAGTTTCTCTTATCCTTACCTGCGTGTACGCACCTCAAGTTCATAACACCTGTGTACTTGTACGCTCTGTCTGTAAAGGGGTGGGTGTGTACTCCTGTAAAGGTCAAAAGGCGCAAGTTTTACTCCAAAAAAGTTACTTGTGGTCGATTCTAGAGCATTCTAGAAGATGGTTTGATGTGGATTGAGCGCCTCCAGATGGTTCATGCATCCCAATGAAAGAGGAACTTATCCCATCAAGAGGGGAGCTATCCCATTGAAAGAGGGGCTTATCCCATTGATGGTGGACCTGATTAACTTCCTCTAAAGCACTATAAATACAGGCATTGGGCCAGAGGGAGGGGAGGTTGAAAGCTGAACATTCCTAAGGGTAGATGCTGCTGAAATTAAGACTCCCTTTTAGAGCTTGAGAGGAGAGATTCCAATCCTTTCTTAACTTCATTTGGAAGTGGGTGAGATGATCAAAGTAAAGGAGAACTCTTGCTGGACCCTGGGAGGGACCTGCACAACACCAAGGCACTGGTTGTAATGGTTTCTTTTGTTTCCAATTAATACAATCAAGTTCATTTTTCTCAACAAGTTGTTGTATATAATTTGTTTCATAAACTCCTTGGTCTTTATGATGAATATGTTTTATTATATGAGTTATTCAGGTGCTATGTAATCATTTGCTTGTTAGTGAATGCAGGCTTCAAGGAGAAGGAGCTCATTTGGATCGGAGAGGCTGGACTACAACAAACCAGCGTTGGACTAAAGGTAAGCCTTAAACACCTGGTTGCTTTTATTTTAAATGCATATTTAGGGAAAGATAGTGCTTGATTGTTTTGTTTGTCACTAGAAAGCCTTAGCTTCTAGGGAGGTCGGTTTTGTCCGCAAAATTGACTCTTTCCGCATGACAAGAGGAAACACCCAACTGCAGCAGTACCAACCCAACAAGACGAATCTACAGAGACCCTGGCCGAATTGGAAAACCATTTAGAGCATTTGACAGTAGACATTCTAGAGACTAGCATAGATGACATTCCTCTTAGGTTACAGCGCTATGTGATTGGGGTCCCAGGACCTTTCAGGAGGTTCCTTTGTAGGGTGGCCCGAGTAGTGGTTTCTTATCGTGATCATCACCAGTGATAGGATGATCGCCTTTTGTAGACTCATATGACATTTTTGCTTTTTGTACTATCATTTTTGCCGATCATAAAGTGTTTTTCAACCTATGATCGAAGACGATATATATTTGACACACTTCTATGCTATGCTATATCACTATTACTGGCTATCTTGTAAAACATGTTATGGAATGTTTTTAAATTTACTGTTTGATTATTGAAAATGTCTACTTAACATTCGAGAAGCAATTGCATCTGCTAATGTATTTAAATATCTTGGAATATGCTGATATTCAATATAGTCAAATTCACGTTCCAAGAGACGAACTCTAAAAAATAATCTTAATAACACTGGATTTCTAATGGCATAAACTCTATTAAGCTGCAATACAACGAGTTCAAAATCTAACCTCACAATCAAACCCTGAATCCCAAATGAGATGGATTCAGATAATAACTCAATCACTGCACTATATTGTGTAATGTTTTTCGTTGTTTGACCGAGGCTTACCCCGTGCATAGATACCAACTCATCAGATGGTGAATAGATAACCCAAGCTGCGGAATAAATGTTCTGTGTATTACGACAAGCACCATCAGCAAAACCAATGTATGTTTGAAGAGACGTCAACATTTGCAATATCAAGAGTAAAATCAAGATAAGCAGGAATAATGACAAAAACACTCTCTAAACTAAGCACACTTTTCTAATCTAAAACACACCAGCTAGAAAGAAAACTAATCTAACTAAAATATCCACACCTAGGTTTAAGCATAATATCTCTTCAGATAAAGACCATTTCTGGGCTTACCTAAAGAGACACCGTCAAAATCTACCAATTCATAAGCCCCTTTTGCCAGCTTTTGCTTAACAACATAAGGACCATGCCACATAGGTACAAATTTTCCAGCGCCTAGTTTATCATTTGCTTGATCATATAGTAAGACTAGGTCTCCTTCCAAAAAATTACGAGGTGTAACATTTCGATCGTATTGAGCTTTAATACGTTTGGCATGAGTTTCGATTGCTAGTGCAGCGTCACGTCGATTCTCATTTAGCTGAGCCAAGTACAACAAACGTTTCTCCTCTTCGGAAGTGGCTAGGAGTAACTCTATGGCTATTTGCAATGACAGGATTTCGCATTCAATGGGTAACACAGCGTCCAAACCGTAAACTAGTTGGAAAGGAGTGAAACCAGCTGATGTTTTTACTGAGGTTCGATACGCCCAAAGCGCTGAAAATAACATGTTATGCCAATTCGACCTATGAATCCCAATGATTCGTCGAATCATAATGACTAGAACTTTGTTGATGGCTTCAACCAGACCATTAGCCTGTGGGTAATATGGAGTAGAACTATCGTGATGTAGGCCAAGTTGATCTGTTAGTTTAGTCATCATGATGTTTCGAAAATGATGCCCATGATCAGTGATAATCGCTTGTGGAACACTAAATGTAGTAATTATATGATTGAAAATGAAAATCGCAGCAGTTTTTCCGTATGCCGAAAATGTAGGCATCGCCTTAGCCCACTTAGTAAAATAATCTACCGCAAGGATGATATACGCATGCCCCTCGGTCGAGTGAGGGTTACATGTAATAACGTCGATACCCCATTTTGCAAAAGGACCGACGACAATTATAGGGTGGAGAGGAGCAGGTGGAGCATGCATATTTCGATCAAAAATTTGACAATTGTGGCATTTTCGGACTGCCACACGCTCCAGAGTGACAGTCATTTAAAACCTTTTCAGCTTCTTCATGCGTTAAACAACGTCGGAAAACAGAGTCCGCCCCACGACGATAGAGTGTATCTCCAATGATCTTGTACTGTTGGGATTGGAAACGTATTTTCCGTCTTTGAGATCATGAAATTTCAGGCCGAAAATATTGCGTTTGGAGATAAACAATGATATCTCCACACCATGGGTCAAGAGTGCTGATAAGAAACAAGGATTCGTCCGCAATGGGCTCCTCCACCACAGTTTCAGTATCAGCACGTGGGAAGTCACACATCAGTTCCGCAAAAACTAAAGATTTCTTTGACTTAGATTTTTCAAATTCCAAGTCAAATTCCTGCAGGATAACAATCCATTTGGAATACTTGCCCCTTAGCAATTGTTTGGTCAAAATATAGATCATAGGGTTACAGTCAGAAATTACAGTAGTTTTGCATAGTAAGATGTAACGACGAAATCTTTGGACAGCTTGAACAGCTGCAAAGGCCAATTTCTCCACATGCAAATATTTTAGCTCAGTCGGATTCAAAGTTCAACTAAGGTAATAAATCACATGTTCACTACCGAGTTCATATTCCTGAACTAACACCATCCCAATGGTGGAATGAGAGGCGGCGAGATACAAGAAGTAATCCTGGTTGTAGTTGGGAGGATGCAATAACGGTGCATGGGTCAACGCGTGTTTAAGTGCATCAAAAGATTTGTCAGCTATCTCATCCCAAAAGAATGGAGTATTCTGTTTCAACAACCTGGTAAAACCCTTTGTTATCTCGATGTAGTTAGGAATGAATCGACGTAAAAAGTTTTCTTTCCCTTGCAAACTTTGGAGTTGGTGAACATTCGGAGGAGAAGGCAATTTGACAATAGCTTCAACCTTCGAGGGATCGACAGGAATGCCGGCTCTCGAAACAAAAAATCCCAGTAAATGACCCGTTTCTATACAGAAAACACATTTGTGTGGATTCAACCTAATTCGATAATACCTACATCTCATAAAGATTGCTCGTAAATGAGTGAGATGATCGGCTCTACGTAATGAATGGGCAGGTAAATCATCAAGATAAGGTTGCACAATGTGCTTGATGTCATGAAACACGTAAGACATAGCTCTTTGAAAAGTTGCTCCGGAATTTTTCAACCCAAAAGATAATTTGCAATAAGCAAATGTCCCCTATGGACAAATAAAAGCCGTTTTTGGTTGATCAGCAAGTAGAATGTTGATTTGATTGTAACCCAAAAAACCATCCATAAAGGAGAAAATTTCACTACCGGCACAATCATCAATGATTTGATCGATATAGGGAGTTGGGTAATTGTCTTTGGTATAGGCTCAATTAATATCCCTATAATCGATACATATTCTTATCGTTCCTTGCTTTTTGTTAACAGGAACAATATTTGATACCCAATCCGTTAAGGGAATTGGATAAATGAAACCTGCTTTAAGTAATTTTTCAACTTTTGCTTTCATAGCAGCAGCTTTTCACGGGTGGATCTGACGCAAACGTTGCCGGACGAGTTTAGCATCCGGGTAAGTTTCGATTTCATGAACAACAATTGCTGGATCAATTCCTGGCATTTCTTCATATGACCAGGCAAACACGTCGCGGAATTCTTGAAATAGGGCCTTATATGTTTGAAGTTCATTTTTCGTACAGGAGGCACCTATATGAATGTTTTCAACAATTCCAGGTTTAACTGAAATGTTCATAGGAACCATTCGAGAAATATTTCCCAAATTTAACTCAGAATCAGGATTTTGCAATGGATTATGTGGTTCTTTGACATAATCAGTAGTAAAAATAGATGAAAAATCCTTTTCAAAATGATCAACCTCAGGTAGGAACGAAGATCGATGATGAAGATCTTCCCATGGTAAATCATCAACAGACAAAATTTAATGAATTTGCTCATCAGTATGAACAAGTTCGGAAAAAGTTGTTGAATCTGAGTTTGATGTTGAAAGCGATTCTCCATATACCACATTCATTAGATCAATTTTGGTTGAAGAAGGGTCGGAAAACGACTGTACAGCCTGATACACAATTTCATAGGGACTCAAAGGCATAGCATCACCAAATGAATCCATCTCAGATTCGGAAGGTATGATCCAAGGATCATCATAAATAATAGTGTTTGATGAAATCATATGAATGGTTGTAGTAGAAGGCGATACGTTAGGAGGAGGAAAGGAAAAAGTTCCTAGTAAACTAGAATCTTTAACCAATCCTACCCCAACATCCTTATAAGGGATAGTTGTTTTTCCGACATGTTGGATACTTTCAGAAGAGGCTGGATCGGATGAAAAGTAGGTTAGCTAGTCTATAGTTATGATCTTTCCATTATGAGGAAACTTTATAGGCTGAAAGACTGATGAAACAAAAACAGTCATAGCGTAAGACCATCTACGACCCAAGAGAAGGTTGTAATCTAGAGGGGCATCAATCACTTCCACATCTAGATTAACAGTTTTGCCTTCAACCCCTATGGGTAAATCTTGTAGAATGCCAAAAGGATGTAACCCACAACCATCAAAAGCCTTTAAAATCATCGGGGATTGATTGAGCATAGGAGAACCAAGCGATCTCCAACATTGGATCGACATAATACACGTTGAAGCTCCCTCATCAATTACAGTCCTAAAGCAAGGTCTGTTTTTTACTAACACTGGAATCTGGAAAGCCATTTGATGAGGTAAGCGAGGTGTACTATTTTCTAAATCGAAGATTATAAGGTTCGAGTCCTGAATATCAACAGCTCCTATAGCCGACAATAGCAATTTACGCTGTGCTAGGCATGATTGCAGCACCTCCAAAGCCGACATTGCTGAAGGTGAAATAGCTAAATCTTCAACAATGTTATAGTTCTGAGCAGCTCTCGCATGTGGATTGAAATCTGACTTTCGAAGTATACCCTTAGCAGGCGGTTTGATTACTAATTCTGGGTTAGGTTTCTCGATCTGTAGCGGATCAGAACCAGGAGTTGAAGTTGATGGGTTCGAATTAGAAGATTCTGCTTCCTTACCACCAACAAGACTTTTACTTCCATAATCTTGCGATTGTGTCGCAATCCTAACATGGGGCATCATCATTATGGGTTCTTCTGAGGCATTTGAGGAAGAACCAATCATCTCATTGTCTTAACTAGGAAAATGATCCTTCAAGACAGCAGGCATTTGAGAACCTTTGACAATTTTCACAACCTCAGCACGATGAGGGCAATCTCTTGTAAAATGCTCGTTGTCACAAATGAGACAAGCATTATGAGGTTTACATTTCTCATCAGTAGATTCCATTTTATCTGATTTCTCTTTCGAATTTTGCTTATTTTTCTTCCTCCCCTTCTTTTTACTGCCGATTTTTATTTGGCCGTAGATGATTCTACGACATGAATATCGGCAGGAATTTCAGCGGAAGAGTCTCCTATTGGGGAATCTGGTAGAGTTATGATAGGAGAAGAATTCTTTGAAGATTTCTTCTTACTTTTTGTGTTAACTGAACCAATCATACCATCAGCGGCATGAGACCCTGAAGGAGCTGCAGTTATTTGATTTTGTTTTGGAAGGTCGGGGATTTTCTCGTGTAAAGTACCCGACTGCGTATAAACGAGGTCAAGGTACTGAGCTTGAGAAATTACTTGCTCTTCAGTAACAACTCTTGCCTTAGCTACATCCTCAGTGATTTTAGGTAATAATGATTTAAAAAACCATTCTGCTAAGATTTGATCTAGAATAAAAACTTTCACTAAACGCCGTCGACGTCTCCATTCATGAATGTGATCTGAAATATAAGTGGACGTTGACTGTTTTAATGAAGTTAATAATTCTGTGCCATTGTCATATCTGACAGGCAACTGAAAATGAGTTAAGAATGAAGTAGCTAGCTGACTAAAGTTATAAAAAGAAGCTCGCAGTAACTCAGTGTACCACTTGGCTGCAAGACCAATCAGAGTGTGTTGAAAAAGACGTAAACGAATTGAATCATCTATAATGGAGTTAGATGCACACCAGAGGTGATAAGTCATCACATGGTTTGACGGATCCTCTCCTGATTTACCTTCAAACTTTGGGATATCACTGGGCAACTTATTCGGCATTAGTAGCCAAAACGGAAGATAATTAATCGGATCGTTCATAAGGCATTAAAAATCAGGTAAGTCCAAATTTTCAATGAACGGTAACTGACGATTAGGGTTTCGAAAACCCTAGGTCATAAGACCAGCCCCAGGAGGAAGATATCCAGGATAACTTGGAATTGGAATTCCATTTGGGATATTATATCCTCCTGGAAAACCAGGATTAATCGGACCGTACTGGGGTTGTTGAGGTGGTTGATAAGTATATCCAGGGTACGGTTGATACTGGTAGACTGGGCTTTGAAAAGCATGACCGAATTGGTACTATCCCTGGTACGGTTGATAAGTAAATTGAGGTTGACTTGTGACAACCGTACTTGGACCAGGTTGTCCTGCAGGAATCTGAACCAAAGTCTGAATTGTAGGTCCAGACTGAGGTAAAGATGCTTGAGGAGTTGATGCAGGAACAGTAGAAACTGGAGCTGCCGATACTCTAGAAGTAGGTGGGGTAGATTGAACAGATGCTACAGTAGTTGCAGCAGTCGTTTGAGGCGGAGTTCAAGGCAAACTAGGCCTAGGCTGAGAAACTACACCAGGTGCAGAAGTTTGAATAGTAGGCTAGACAGGTTGCTGGGTTGAACCAGAAACTAAAGGTTGTCCAGATTGAGATGACAACTGCACATTCGGTTGCAAGATCTGTTGAGATTGAGATGGATCCCACACTACATTCATTCCGGGGTATGGACCCATAGAAGGTTGAGCATATTGAGGACCATAACCGGGTTGAGGGTAGGGTTGATAATTCAAAGGTACATTTCCAGCTCCTTGGACAAATGATTGACCTGAAGGTGGTTGGAAACCTTGGGTTGGGTACTGACCTTGAGGTTGATAACCTTGAGGCACGTACTAAAACTGGGGTTGACCTTGAGGTACGTACTGAGTCTGGGGTTGACCTTGAGGAATGTACTGTCCCGAAGGTATGTACTGTCCTTGAGGTTGCCCCCCAGGGCTATACACATCTAGAACACAGCTAGCTCCTCCCTATGGAAACATCACTATCTATCTAGCGATATACCGAGCTTATTGAACCAATCAACCAAGCAGACACTCAACCAATCAAAGCATATATGCCTAGCTCCATCAATCCATCCATTAGTAACTGAGTACCTTGAGGTTGCACACTAGGCAATAATTGAGTACCTTGAGGTTGCCCCTTAGGCGGTAACTGACTACCTTGAGGCTGTCGATTTGGAATGGTACCTAACATCATAAGAATGTCTTCTACACTCAATGGTTTAGTTCCGTTATTACCAGTTGATAACCCGTGTTCAATAGGTTGAGGAGATGCTCCTGAAAAAGTACCAGTAAGTGACTGAAACCCAGAAGGAACAGAAGGACCGCCATATAAAAATGTTTTCGGAGATTGAGAAAACATGGATGACTGTCTCGACATATTCGAAGGACGATAATAACGTCTAGGTGTTGGATGAAAAGGAATGTGAGGTGGCGAAAAACTTAGACCCAGGTTTTTTAAAAAGTTGGTCAATGAAAGATACCAAGTGTCCCTCCTAGGTGGACTGTAAAAGATCGATTCACGCTCCCTAAGTTCTATAGTTGGTTGATTTTCAGGGATAGATATACCTTCTTCTGGACTAACGAGTTCTTCAATAGCAATAAGTCTAGAAGGAAGATTTTGTGTAATGATTCTTCCTACCCTGGGTGAACCAGGACCACTAGAAGTTGGAGAAGCAAATCCTGACGATGGAGTAGTAGCAGGTTCAGTTTCAGGTTCAGAAATTTCAGGTTCTTCAACTAATTCACTAGTAGAGGAAACACTACGAGTAACTTTGGAAAATGAAATTGGTTCGGAAATATATTATGTTGCTTGAACTTGATAATCAGGATGAACAACTAAAGAAGATTCTCCTTCTTCCAGTGACCCAACTGTACTGTCACTAGGAGTTAAAAGAGCTCATAGCCCTTCAAGCTGGCTTGGTGAATACTCGGGAGGTTGCCCCCGAAGTCTACGGGACTATCTCGGTAATTCAGCCATGATTAAATATTTTAATTACTTCACACGCAAACAAAGAAAAATCTCAATAAAACCACCTAAAGTCTCTAAAAAACCAAAAAAATTGAATCACACGCCTAAAGAATATAGGAGTTCAAACCATACAAAAACAGTAACTTTTCGTACCAAAAACACTAGTTGGTGATGAAATCCAACGTCGTAGAATTCAATATAGAAATGGCGGTTGGAACAATTACCCCGACAACCTGCTTAATGAAACAGACTGGCACACGTTTCTTCACTAAACCATATCGAGTGAAGAGAACCCCCCAGAGATTCCAAATGAGTCTAGTCGACGTCTACTCCAGGTACAGTGGGATCTTCCCTCCACCATCACCTTAGGAAAGAATCCTATGGATTATGGTCGCTATGGTTACCAACAGAAACAAATATACCTGGGGGAACAGTCTATGATCCGATACACACGCAAGGGCAGAGAAACAAAGCTCAATCCCCTTGAAGGCTCCTTGACATAATCCAAGGCTTACCAACAAGTGACCCCAGGCTCCTCGACAATGGTTAATCCGAGGTTTACCGTTTTTAATACGTGTATATCTTCTATCGTTCCCAATGAGGAAGGATTGATTACCCCACTGGTTCGGATATGATCTCGTGCTTCACTCCTTTAAGAGGAGCTTTTCAGAGCATAGATGTAACAATTGGAATTTATCTCCTACCGCAAGATATAGCTACTTGCTTTTTTTAACTATCTTGGAGAGTTAATTACTCCCTACTCCAAGATACTAGCCTAAGCTATGTTGGTGATAAAGAGCCCTAGAAATAAAAAGTTTGCTAGATAAATTTTACTTTAAGCGTTATTTTTATTGGTTGTTTCTTAAGTCAAAAGGTGTGGATATTAAACATTATGGTGTGAAGACTCGACTCCAAAACACTAAAAACGCACCTAAGATGATAAACAATCCTTTTTATTCAATGAATTTCTAGCTAAAGAAAGAGTTGAGAATGCAATTGGTTGAAAAACAAATCTTTCCTTAACAAATAAATGAAAAGAAAAAAAAAACTTTTTCAATAAACTCAAAAACGAGACTACTAATTATGCTCACGAAAAATATCCCTTTCTTTTCAACACTCAAAAACTACAAAAAACAATTTTTTTCAAAAGAGATACTAAAATTTCTAGAAAACACTCAAAACTATGAAAAATCTAATCTTGAGATCTATAACTTCTAAAAATCTAATTGAAGCAAAAGCTTACAAAATTTCTTTTCGAGGAAGTTTTACTTAGTTATTCAGCAAACTAAGGACTAATTCATTCAGAATAAAAAATTAATCAAAAAACACCCATCTTATGTTTTCTTTTTTAAAAATGAAATTCAAAAGTTTCAAAACAAGTTCTTTCAAAGCTTTGCAAAGAGAAAACGAGATCTATTTCTCACCAAAGGTAGATTTCACAAATCGGTCAGACTCATTAAGAAGACCACAAAGACCAGGGTAATTTGAGGTTTCGTAGGCTTCTAATCTCTGAGTTACTACAAAGACCAAACAAAAATCAAGCCAGGCACACAAAATTTCTAGAAAATCACCTAAAACCAAAATGCCAATGGAACTCACCTACAAGAAGTTTCTGACAAGACACATGCAGATCTGGGCAGAGGCTAAAAAAAATAAACAAATCCTAAGCTTAATTGGATGAATAGATTGTAGGTTTTCAAAAATTTGACAGGGTCCACAGGCATTCGGTATAACCAGGTGCGGTTCCGCTCTGTGTAGTAAAGCAACAGTGCAGGGATGTCCGCACTGTGTTACAAATAGAACGTGCGGTCCTCTTTCAAAAGCGTGAAAAAACAAAAAACAATTCAGGATCTAAAACTACCCAATCCCACACACATCAAGCAAAAACCAGAAACAAAGAAAAAGTTTCTCAAGTCAAAGTAAAAGTAAAGGCAAAAAACCAAAATTCAAGTCCCTAGCGGAGTCGCCATTTTTTCGACCGGATAAATCGTTCTTGCGCACAAGACCGATCTCCCTAGTATCTACAGATATCTAGCGACAAGCAAAACAAGAAAATTCTACCTTTCTCTAAATATTGCGATTTATAAATAAAAGCCAAGAGGTGTTTTAGACCCTACCTTAGGTCCAACGCTAGTTTGTGGCAGCCACACTTCGACCGTCCAAATGAGTTTCCTTTTGAGAACCTGCAAACACAAACAAGAGCACATCAAATAACACCTGCATAGCCAATATAATAAATCATATTCATCATGGTGATCAAGGAATCCATGAAATAAACCATAAGAGACAACTTATTGAGAAAAATAAACTTGATTGTATTAACTTTAAACAAAGAAGAACTTTACAAACTTGGTGCCTTGATGTTGTACAAGCTCCTCCCAGGGTCCAAGCAAGAATTTCCTCTACTTTGACAAGCTTCACACTCTTCCCAATGAGATCAAAAGGTATGTAATCTCTCCTCTCAAGCTCAATTAGGAAGTCTAAATTCCAACAGCATTTACCCTCAAAAATATTCAGCTTTCAACCTCTTTAGTAACCAGCCCAATGCCTCATTTTATAGTGTAGAGGAAGGAAGTTACCAGGTCCACCTATGAAGGGATAGAGTCCTCCTTCAAAGGGATAAGCTCCTCACATCAAGGGATTAGCTCCTTTAGTTATGGGATGCATGAACCACCAAAGAGCGAACTTGCCACCCCAAGATTCCCTCTAGAAGCTTCTAGAAATAACCCAAAGTGAGTTTCTAAGAATGTACTTGCACCTTTTTTACTTTTACAGGGGTCCACACCCATTACACAGAAATAGAGCGGGCAAGTCCGCAGGGAACATGACCAGGGGGTGCGGGACCGCAGGTAATGCTAACAGAAAGTGCGGAACCAGAGTTTTAGAGATTTTCTCTCATTTTTCAAGGCTTGACATGAAGAGCAGAGGTTAAAGACTTGCATAGGAGGAAAGTATGAGTGGTGATAGACTCACACTGATTGTAGAATGTCATCGTGACAATATTTTGTGCAACACACCATGGTAAAAAAATGTCGTAATTTTAAGGTTTTTAGGAGTCATGATATTTATCTTCAACGTCATGGTTGAAAATTGTTGGGATTTTAAGGCTTTTCAGAGACATGATGCTTTATCTTCAACATCATGCCTAAAAATTGTTGGAATTTTAAGGTTTTTCATAATCATGATATTTTATCTTTAACGTTATTGCCAAAAAAAATGTTGAAATTTTACCCTGAAAAAAAAAAAAAAAAAAAAAAAAAAAGTGTTGTTTTAGCATCAACACTTTTCATTTTCAGGGTGTTTGTTCATGTTTTTTGCGCAAAAAAAAAGTTTGTTTTTACTGTCATTTTTAAAAAATGTTGAAAATTTAGCCACCCCCCAAAAAACTGTCGTTCCAGCATACAACTATTCATTTTTGGGGTTTTTTTCATGTTTTTTTGAGGTATTTTGGCTAGAGTTCTCATTTTGAGACTACAGTTCTTGTTTGATTGGTAACATTGTTTCAAGTGGGCCTACGATTTCAACCATTGTGTCCCATTGATCTTGCAATGGCTCATGCAACTACACAAGCATAATCTGCACATGTTCAATTCAAAGTCGATAAAGCCACAAAGTTTATTGAATGCATTTAACACATTCACCAACATGAATCCTAGATAAAGCCAATGCCAAGTAAAAACAACATCATGATCATCATCGGGTACCACATAAGTTTCAAGTGGGTGACAAGGTTTGGTTGCATTTGCAGAAGGGACGCCTTGCTGGAGCCCATTGGAAACTTCAACCACTTCGATATGGGCCTTAAACCATCACCAAGGCTGTGGGTGACAATGCTTTCGAGCTAAATATCCCTCCATTCTTTATCCTTCACCCAATATTCAATGTGGACTGCCTTCAACCATAATTTCCACCATTGTTCGACACCTTAGACATTTTTGAGCAGTCGACACCAATAGAGCTCAACCCAAATTGCATTGGACAAACCAAAACTTATTAGATCATGGAAAGACAAATTATAAACACTCACCAATAGAGGATTCAACTGTATCAACTTATCAAATCCGACTAGCTCTTGTACCAAGGCAAGTGGCTCACTAGGGACCAAGTTGAGCAGAATTTTCCTCACCTCGTGGAGGCACTCAACTCAATGGGGACCATTATTTCCTAAGGGGGGGGGGACTAATCCAAGTGGATATTGGTGGGCATCTACCTATTCCATTTGACCCCCAACACTATTTTCTATCAGTTTCCTATTTTTCAGCGCAATTACCTATTTCAACAATTTTCTGTTTTTGGCAGTTTTTGGGTTTTGATGTTTTGGAGCCATTTTGAGGCCCTAAATGACATTTTCTTGGGAAATGGGCAAGTATGTGTCTTTGGACGAATTTTGCAATTGAATTTTTTTGTCCTTGATATTACCTTTCTAATGGGCTATCGTGTGTGCCAAACAAAGATCGTATGCCAAAGTTACGACCTCGAGAAGTTGACTTTCCAACTAACCCCATCGGGACCCCAACCTTTTGGCGCTTCATCTCCTAGGCTTAGGTTTTTGGATGTTTAGGGTTTCTCAATGTTTCTTCATCATAAAAAGGACTTTGAGCCTCGTTGTAACACAATTTAGAAGGCATGTAGCCACACCACCTCTTCTCAGAGATAAACTACCATTACCCAAACTAGTTTGTTTCCTTTCTACATATAAACAATTTCATTATTTTCTATTTATTAATCAAAGTTTTGTTTCGTTGTATCTATGTGTTTTTGTTTAAATATGTATTAAATTTCGTTCCTGAATAATTTTGGATCAATGGTATAGTAACAATCTTCTCTTTCTCTATTTTTTTGTGTATGTCCCCAACAAGGTCAAGGTATAAGGAGTTGGGACTTGAATTGGTCGAACCCTTGCAAGACTAGCCTTGTTGACCTTGACAACCTCCCATGGTGGAAGAAAAGAAAGATGAGGGAGAAAGAGATCCTTTCAAATTGTTCCTTGAAGAGGCCCTTGTGTGACAAAGGAATAAGATGATGGATATTTTTTCCTAGATCCTTTGACGGATGCAAGTGGGTGAAGCATCTTCATCCAATAGTCACTTCAAAGGCATCACCCCCTTTAAGGTTCAAGTTAACTTTTACATTCCTATATTTGAAGGTCGAATAGATGTAAAAATGCTAGATAGATGGCTAAATCTATTGGAAGGATAAATTTCGGTTCATAATTTTTCCAATAGGGAAAATATTATTTTTGCATTCCTCAAGGCCACCCCCCATGCCAAGGATTGGTGAGAAACTTACTGTGAGCAGAGGGATGAGGAGGGACCCTTACTAGTTTCAGTCATACCCTCTTGGAATTATTTCCAAGAGGCCATCAAGGAACAATATTACCCTCTCGGAAAATATGAAGACAAGTACATAAAATGTACCATACTACGACAACAAAGTGACCAAGATGTGTTGGAGTTCATGAATAATTTTCATACCCTCTGCATGAAGTTGGGTATCAAGGACTCTGAGTGGTATCTGGGGATCTAATACCATGGTTGTTTTCACAAATACATCTAGGCAGAAATGAAGTTCCTGGACATCTGCTCACTCTGCACCATGTACTGATATGCTGTCAAGATCGAGCAAAAATTTAAACAGAAGAAGCGAGACTTTGGATTTGCGAATCCAAAGCAGTGAAAATGCACCCCCAAACTATAGACCAAAGGTAAAATCCAAGATGGAGGAAGCCAAGAAACCCATTAAAGCCACAAGCAAAGAATAACATGACAAAGAGGAAGAAGGACATAAGAAAGTGGTGTGAGTTCCACAAGAGTCCCACTCACAACACAAATGAGTTTCACACCAAGCATTCATTGGTGGTTCAGCTAAAAGCTTCAGAATTAGATGCATGTTCCGAATCTGAGCCAAAACCTAACAAGGAGAAACATATTATTGATGCATAACCCAGTGCCACTATTTACACCACTAATGTACAAAATATTGAGCCCGAAGATCTAGAGGAGGGGGAGTGTCTCTTCCACTCACATATGTGGGTGAAGGGCTCCCCATTGTAGTTCATTGTCGATAGTGGAAGTCAAAAGAAATTCATCTCAGCAGAGTTAATTAAGTGGTCGGGCCTACCAACAAAACCAAACCTGCAACTATACACCATCAAGTTACTCCATCAAGGGTGAGATCTCTGCAATAGCCAGAAGTGTTACCTTCCATACAACATCAATCCCTTCGTGGATGAGGTACTATGTGATGTTTCTCCCTTTGAAGTTTGGGATGTTTTATTAATCCAACCATACTTGTCGAATCGTCGTTCTATGTATGATTCCAAACCTCATATTGTTATTATTACTTTGTAAATAAAACTACAAAGGATACTGGAGGTAGCCCCACCTACCGTCACTTCTTTGATCTTTGATAAGCAATAAAATAAGATCATCTCCCGGACTGGGAAATCTATTTTCTCCTTGATTCCCTCTCAAGGTTAGGGGAAGATCATGGCCATATGCATAGACCTCAAAAAGGGTTCATTTGCACAACAAAAGAAAGTTGACAAGGTCATGAAAGAGTATAGGGACATCTTCTCCTCACCCACAGGGGTACCCTTGCACTGTCAGGTCAAGCATTCCATTGATATGACTCCCGTAACACATATACCTAATGGGCCAATATACCACCACTCTCTTCTAGAAAAGAAGTAAATCAAGTGGTAGATCCAGGAGTTGCTACAAAAATGGCACATCCGACCAAGTTCCTCACCTTTTGGGAGCCCAATTATACTTTTACTGAAGAAATATGGGACCTAGAGACTCTAAATTGATTATCAAGCATTGAATAAAATCACTGCCATGAATAGATACCTGATCCAATGGATTAATGACCTTCTTCACCATCTCAGGGGGGATAATTACTTTAGCAAGATTGATTTGAATTTTAGTTATCACTAAGTTCCAATAGAACCCACAGATGTATGGAAGACCGCCTTCAAATCAAAGGAGGTTCTCTTTGAGTGGTTGGCCATTCCCTTCAGATTGAAAAATTCCCCTGCAACTTTTATAAGGCTGATGGATGACATATTGTGGCCTTTCACCAACTCATTCATGGTTGTATATTTGGGTGACATCCTCATCCTCAATAAGAGTTGGGAAGAACGCTTGCAAAATATTCAGCAGTTCCTTCAAACCCTACAAAAATTGAAACTTTGTGCCAACTTGGAGAAATGCTCCTTTGGCATGAACTAAACCTAATATTTGGGCTACATAATTAATTAGAAAGGTGTGCATGTGGATCCAGCTAAGATCCAAGTCATTCAGGATTTTCCAACCCCAATGACTCTAACAGAGCTTCGCAGATTTTTGGGCCTTGCCAATTTCTATCGAAATTTTGTGTTGGGGTTCTCTCATATCACTTGGCCTTTGAATCAAGTTATCAAGGTGGAGAAATTTTATTTTTTTGGTCGGAGTCCCAATAGAAGGAATTTTTTGAACTAAAACTCCGCCTTTGCTCTGCACTAGTCCTCACATTTCCAAACCTGTAACAACCATTTGAAATTGAGATAGATGCCTCCATCTATGCTATTGGTGTAGTTCTCATGCAGCAAGGGAATCCTGTGGCCTATCACAGTGAGACACTCTCTGATACTATTCATGTCCCACCTATTACAAAGATATGTGTTCCATCATGCAGTCTTGCTGGTTGTGGAAACATCACATTCTCTAGAAGGAAATGATCATCCACACAGATCACTGACCTATTTAGTTTATGTAGACACAAGGAAAGTTGCAGAATGATCGCCATCTAAATGATCCACTGATCTGCAACAATTCCATTTGAAAATTAAATACAAGAAGGGAAACACCAATAACATTGCAGATTGCCTCAGTCGGCCCCTGATTGTGGCACTAACCATTGTTCTCAACTCTTGTGAGCACAAGACTTCTGAATGGATGTAACTATACAAAATGATCTAGAATTCACCACCACATACTAGATGTTAATGGATGAAAAGAAAGTTCCATACTTCCACCTATAGGACGCATTGTTATGATACATGGGACACGTTTCTATTCCTTTGAGTGAGCATGCCAAACTAATTTTGGAGGTGCACTACAATCAAGTTGCAGGACACTTCAGTTTGGAGAAAACAATGGTAGTACTGCAAAATTATTTTTATAGGCAAAAAATCCAATAGGATGTTGAAAAATATATAAGATCTTACACTAACTGTGTCATCGCCAAAGCAACCATTGAGAAGAAAGGCTTTCACACTGCTCTGCCTAGTCTTAGATGGCCTTGGGAATCCATCTCCATGGACTATATATTTTCCTTTAATTCTACTAAGCATGGTAATGACTGTGTATTTGTGGTCGTTGATAGATTTTCTAAGATGGCCATATTAGCTACCTGCAAGAAGAGTATCATATCAGAAGACATGGCCAAACTCTTCTTCGAACAAGTGTGGGTACTATGAAATAATGAATCAATACATGTGAGGATAGTTTTAGATAGAGGAGGAATGACATGTTATATAGTTTTATGAACCCAACGTTTCGGACTACCAAGTGAGTCCATCATTAGGGGATGCGTCAATAGATATTCTGAAGATATTAATGATGTATCCATGAGCTATATTTCAGAGTATATATATAGGTTATGAAAGAAATAATATAAGGAATTTTGGTCGGCCATTATCATATTAGTTTGTTAATATTTAGATTTTTTTTATTTTTTTTTATTATATATATATATATATATATATATATATATATAATTTATCAATTATTAATTATTTAATTAATTAATTTGTTTAATTAATTAATTAATTTTTTTATATTAATAGTCAAAGAATCACCTCTGGACGACATCACAAAAAAGAAAATCATCCCTAATAGTTCCATTATTCCTAGAATTTATGGTTCTCCTAAAGTCCATAAACCTAACATACCTCTCAGACCTATAGTCAATACCATAGGTTCCCCTACTTACCTTCTGGCAAAACACCTGGCCAAAAAACTTAGACCCCTATCTGGTAAAACCCCTTTTATATTAAAGAGTCCTCTTCTTTTTCTCAATGGATTAATAACATAGAAATGAAGGATGCGGATCTCAAGGTTAGCTTTGATATTGTATCTCTTTATACTATGATTCCTATTAATGAAGCTACTAATGTCATGAGAAACATCACTGATAAAGAAACTGTGGATCTTCTGGAGCTTTGCTTAAAATCCTCTTACTTTAGTTTCAAAGGTAAAATTTATGAACAAACCCATGGTGTGGCTATGGGCTCTCCTCTATCCCCCATAGTTGCCAACATCTTTATGGAGCATTTTGAATAGAAGGCTCTTAGGTGATTTCTATACACCCCTGAAGAATGGAAAAGGTTTGTCGATGACATATTTTCCAAGTGGAGTCATGGAAAAGAAAAACTTGACCTATTCCTCAATCACTTAAATAGCCTTTCTGACCATATAAAATTCACTATTGAAATTGAAAATAACAACCAGCTTCCCTTTTTGGATATCCTTCTAACTAAAAAAGAAGGGTCACTTGGTTTCCAAGTCTATAGAAAGAAAACCCATACAGAACGATATCTACATGAAAATTCTCATCACCACCCTAAACAGAAGATTGGCATCATAAGGACCTTAACCACTAGGGCGGCCAAAATATCTGATCCTGACCATTTAAAGGATGAACTCAACCATCTTCACAAAGTGTTTGAACTAAATGGCTATAATAGGAATACCATTAAGAAAGCCATGCACCTATCCCTAAACAAGAATAATAATGATATCAAAGATCAAAATTTATCAACTCCTAAGGTCTCCCTTCCGTACATAAAAGGCACCACTGATAAAATTACTAAAATTCTTAATAAACACAACATTAATGTAGCCTTCACCCCTACCAACACCATCAGACAATTATTCAACTCAGTCAAAGATCCCATAAACCCTAACCTTCAAAAAGGTGTTTATGTTATTCCTTGCTCATGCAGAAAGGAATACATAGGTGAAACAGGTAGGTCTCTTAACATCAGAATTAAAGAACACATTGCCGACTTAAGAAGAGAAAGGACCTCAAAATCGGCCTTAGCAGAACATGTTCACTCTTCCTCTCATTACATCTGCATGGAAGAAGTCAAACTAGTTAGAAAAGAAGACCACTATCTTAAAAGGAAAATCAAAGAAGCCATTGAAATAGAAAAAAGGAAGAACAACTTGAACCAAGACGATGGATTAAAACTAAGCAACACCTGGAAACCTTTACTTGAAATCTTAAAGAATCAATAATTAACTCATATCCCTTATAATAATTTAATCCCTCCTCTCTCATTAAAAAATTAATAAAATAAAAAACAAAACAACAAGCAAACATTATCTAACATCCTCCTTAAAAAATAAAACAAAAACAAATATAAACATATAAATAAATAATTGATTATTTCATAACTAATCATTTGATAATATTAAAATAAAACTCGAATCATAATTTATTAATTATAATATTATAGTAACATATGAATTTAAATTAAGCATATAGTTGTAACAACTCAAATTAAAATAATTAGAAATTAACACTAGAATTTATATATAAAATTATAGTGAATTAACTCACCAAATCTTTAAGGGTTTAAATTCTATATAAAACATTCCATTTAAGAACCTAAAATTAAGAATTATTAATAAAAATGAAACAAATAAGTAGATGTATAAAATAATAATAATAATAATATTAATTAATTAATTAATTAAACAAATTAAGTAATTAAATAATAAAAAAATAAAGTAATTAATTTAATAAATAATAAATAATCAAATTAATTAATTAATCAAATTTTTAAATTTAATTAATTAATTAATAAAATTAATTAATTAATTTGTTTAATTAATATAAAAAAATTAATTAAACAAATTAATTAATTAAGTAATAATTAATTAATTAATTAATTATATAAAAATAAATAAAAAATAAAAAAATAAAATCTAAATATTAACAAACTAATAAGATAATGGCCGACCAAAATTCCTTATATTATTTCTTTCATAACCTATATATATATATATATATATATACTCTGAAATATAGCTCATGGATACATCATTAATATCTTCAGAATATCTATTGACGCATCCCTTGATGATGGACTCACTTGGTAGTCCGAAATGTTGGGTTCATAAAACTCTATAACAGGTCATTCCTCATCTATTTAAAAGTGTGGGTACATTGTGGAATCTCGCAAACCATTATATCACATTGGGATAGTAGGTTCCTAAGTGTATTCTAGTCGAGCCTATGGTGGTTTTTGGACACCATGCTCACAAAGTTGAAATCATTCCACCTTGACTGATGGTCAGACATAAGTCATCAACAGGATGATAGTGCACATACTACGCATGTAAAACTCCTAGAATCCACAAACATGGGATGAGAGTATCCCCTTTGTGAAAAAAACCTATAATATGTATCTCCATAGCTCGATTGGCCACAACCCCTTTCAAGTGGCCCTAGGATTTCAGCTATTGTGTTCCTTTGATGTTGCAATGCTTCTTGCAACTACATCGGAAAAATTTACACATGTTTAGTCTGAAGTTGATATAGCCACCAAGTTTATTGAATCCATTTAGCACATCTGCCAAAAGGTTCATGATATCCTGGATAAATCCAATGTCAAGTACAAACAATGTCGTGATCAACATCGGGTGCCACATAAGTTTCAAGTGGGTGACATGGTTTGGTTACATTTACAGAAGGAATGCCTTTCCAGAGCCCATCGAAAGCTTTGATCACTTCGACACGGTCCTTACACCATCACGAAGGTTATGGGTGACAATGATTTTGAGCTAAGTATCCCCCCATTCCTTGGCTTGCACCAAATATTCAATGTGGACTTCCTTCGACCATACTTTCCACCACTGTTGGACACCTCAGACATTACTAAGAAGTTGACACCAACAAAGCTTAACCTAGGTTTCATTGAACATGAAAAAAATGATTGGATCATGGAAACACAAATTAAGAACAATCACCAACATAGTATTCAACTATATCAGGTTGTCAAAGTTGGCCAACTCTTGCATCAAGGAAAGTGACTCGCCAGGGACCAAGTTCAGTAGAAGTTTCCTCACCTCATGGAGGCACTCAATGCAATGGGGACCATTGCTTCCTAAGGGGGAAGACTGATCCAAGTGGATATTGGTGGCCACCCACCTATTCCACTTGGACCCCCAACACTATTTTCTATGAGTTTCCTATTTTTCAACACAATTTCCTATTTCAATAGTTTTTCATTTTTGGTAGTTTTCGGGTCCTAAACTTTCAGAGCTGTTTTGAGACTCTAAACACTTTTTTTTTGGGAAATGGGAAAATGTAAGTCTTTGACTAAATTTTTCAATTGAATTTTTTTTTCCTTGGATATATCTTTCTAACAGACTTTTGTGCGCACCAAACGAAGATTGCATGCCAAAGTTATGAACCCGGGAAGTTGACATTCCAAGTAACCCCATCGGAGCCCATACCTTTTGGCGCTTCATCTCCTAGGGTTAGGTTTTTAGATTTTCACAGTTTCTCAATGTTTCTTCATGATAAAAATTCCTCTAAGATTCATTGTAACATAGTTCAGAAGGCATGTCGCCACCAAATCTCTTCTTAGAGATAAGCTACCATCGCCCAAGCTAGTTTGTTTCCTTTCTACATGTAAACAATTTCCAGTATTTGTTATTTATTAATTGAAGTTTTATTTTCTTGTATCTCTGTGTTTTTGTATAAATATGTATTTCATTTCATTCCTAGATAAGTCTGGATCATTTATATTTCTTAACACTAGGATCCTACCTCTTATTCTGTTTTTTTTCTTTTGCTTGTTGGGTATTAAGACATGGCATATTATCTAGAGCTAGTCAACTTTTGGCTAGAATAGGCTACTAACATGCCCTTGTTTTCTCTCACAATTTTTTTTATTTGTGTTTCCTTGGTCATAGAAAGGAAGGATAAGTTGTTTTCTTGCATAGTCATCAAAAGGAAGGAGAAGCCATGCACTTGTGCAACCATAGAAAGAAAGGAGAAACCAAATTCTTATGCAAACATATACTCCTGAAGGGACAAAGTGATTAGCGAAACATTAATCCAAGAAAATCTAAGGTCATATCTTATATGTATCAAACTACTTGCATATCAATGAGATCCAAGGAAAAGTTTTATTATAGAGTAGGAATTAGGGTTATGGCCTACCGTTTCTTAATCCATTTCTCTTTGTAATGCACTATACCTAGTGTAACAATTAGGACTAAAAAATATAAATTTATTGTTCTTTCATATCATTTATATCTAATTTAAAAAGGTATCGAAGTAATAGGAAATGGATAAGGACTAATAGCTAGATATATCACTAGGCTTGAGCAGTTAAATGATCACACAACAAAGTAAAATATGGAGGTGATATTATTATAATTGATTTGGGCAATACCTTTAAACCATAAACACTCTAGTTTTATATCTAATGTTTAAAATGAATAGTTGTGCCCAAGATCTTCCCACCTCTATGCCATTAATCAAATTCATGAATGAATAAATCTTATTGTCTCGCTTCATGTTTGACACCAATCGATTGACGAGATGTAATAAAGGCATTGTTTATGAAATAAAGAAAGGCATGTGGAACTAGTTATCTAACTGGCCCTTAGTAACCTCTATAAAGTATGGGTGATTATCTTATGTTAATTCTTACAAGAAGTTACAAATCAATCCCTAAAACACTTCTACAATTTATTTTCACAACTTGCTCATCTTGGTGTTTCTCGCCACTATTAGCTACTTGGGCTTAGAAAACATAATTTTTAATGCAGTCTTTATATCTAGGTGTGTTAATTAGTAATACAAAAATGAGATTAAATAAAACACTTGTAGCCCCCTAGAGCATAAGTGAAACTTTATGGTAGCTATGAAGCAATCAAACATGACAACAAAACCAAGTGAAGAATGACAATAATTTGCATAGGTGCTTGTTTTCGTATGCACTTTTTCATATCAAAATAGAATAAATACCATACCTCATAGAACTAATTTCAATTCAGGCTACACAAACCTTGCTTATGGGTGGGTTCATGATCTGTAAATTGTCGTGGATATTCCACTGGACAGTTCGTCACAACATATCAGATAATATTATATTAGAAATATGAAATTCTACACTATTACAGTTTTATTAAATTACTAGATGTGTATATATTACTATAATTAGTGCATGCATGTGAATGGAAATTACGTAGAAAATAAAGAACGACAAAATTAAAAAAAAAAAAACTCACACACACATAAGACATAAGATATGCTCTAGGAAGCCCTTTCAGGAGAAAACTCAACTGTGGAAGGTGAGGTCGCTTTGCTCTCTTTCTCTGTCTGTAAATATGGTTGCAGGTACAAAGAAGTATGGCATTTGGCCCGTGGGATGCTACAATGAAAAAATACTCTATGTGTGATCTAGCTCCTATCCCTCTTGGCTAATTTTTCTCGGCTATGGAACAAATGCACTCGAAAGAATGGAATGCCTCTTCCTCCTAGTGGCCCAGTTATAACACAGCCCAATATCCTACTAGTGGTTAAGTTTGACTACATCAACTCTTAACTAGAGTTACAATATAGACTCTTCTAAAGTATTTTACACCATAACCACTTGGCTAGCCACTTTTTCCATGAATAATGGGGGCTGACGCGACATCCTCCTGAATTATAGGTGTGAAAACAGGAAGGTCAACTTATGAGTGGCATAACTTTTGCATACAAACTCCGATTGACACACGTCTTGAGTAGTTGGAAATATCTTTGTGTGTATAAAAACATGCAAAGTACATGCTCTAAATTAGAAAAATTTTACCCCCAAAAAAAAGTCGTTTGATGCCTTAAAATGCTCTCGGAAGGTTTTAGGCCCCATTTTGCCAAATTGGGTCCCACCTGTATGTTGTCACTCACTGCTTCATAAGGTTATCAGTTGCCCAGAGTGCAAAAAAGCAATAAATTTTGAAGCCATTTCCCAAGTCACTGAAGCTCTCAAGGTTGAATCGAATCATCTCCACTGCATAGTGCTCGTGATAAGATTTATAACAATATATAGAAGTCCAAAAATGGACTTATAGATCCGAAGTTAGAGAAGTTTGAAGATGGGGGTTTTTGTTGCCTTGAAATGAAAGAGAGGAGCACATTGAAGGGCCCCAGGCACAACAAATCTCACATTCCCGCAATCCCGTATATCGGCCATATCACATCCCGCATTCCTGCGATATCGCAGTCCCATAGTCCCGCAATATCGTAATCCTGCAGGTCCGCAATCTGATAGTCCCGCAGTCAAGCAATATCACAGTAAATCCCACATATCGGTGATCGGTGTGGTGGTGAGGTTCTAACTTTAAGAACCTTTTGATATCGCTAATTTGCGATACAATTTTAAATCATCAGGGAAATGCCTAAATCATTTAACAACGGAAATGCATGAAAAACCAAAGTCGAGTGGTCTGAATTTTGAGATTCCATTTTGGTTCTATTTTCTTATTCATGGTGGACTTGACTTATGTGGTGTTGGATGTTATGCACTGGTATGTTGGAATCATATTGGATGAATTAAACTCTCTAGTGATTCCAAGCATGATTGATGTGCAATATGTTTTCCCTTCTGTAATCTCATTTCATAAGTTGTTCTTCCTTCTCTGAAATAGTGTAATGAGATTGTTGGTTTCTCCTTGATTCATGGATTTACCCTGGCTGCTAAATAGAGAACAATGCCTTTGTGTATTACAGATTTACTTGTGTTGTTCAATAGCCTACAGTACCTATAGTAACTACATATTTACTTGTGTTATTGGATTAACCTGTAGTACCTGTATGAGCACAACCTTTCTCACACTATTTGGTGATAGAGGTACCCATGTTATAGGCATGAAACCTCAATAAGTACTCCATTGTTTCTATCACTGCACCTCCTCCCTCTTCCATATTTCTATTGGAAAATCTTTTCTTAGGATTTTGTGTTGTTTACAGCCCTATACATTGAATTCCATTTTTCTGTTGGAACATTGCTGCTTAGGATTCTATTTATTACATCCCTATGCACATATTTCCCTCCTTCCTCCCCTTCTCTCCGCCATTACTACAATTTCAGTATTGAGTTGTCTCATTATTGTGTGTCAGCCACTAGGAGAATTCACTTCTCTTTGAGATTGCCCCAATATAACCCCCACATTTGGATCCATATATTGGCTTGAGTCCACCTTAATGAAGGCATACTGAGCCAAGCCCCTCTTATTATTTTTATTATGTGACAATTGGAGTGCAACTGAAACCCCACTCATAATCTTCCAATGCACTTCTCTACTTAATATGTCCTAGGAACTAGTCTACAATCAACCCAGAGGTTGACTCTAGGAGGATTTATATCTCTCCTGTAGCACTTGTGCTGCTAGTGCGATCTGAAGCGGAAACATCTTTCTAGCATCATTTTTGAGGAATGAATTAGAATATTTTTCCCTGGGTACGACAAAATTTTACATTTCCCCTGTTAGGTGAGCAAGGGAACTGTGGGTTGAAGATCTCTCATCTAGGCGACTCCAGTGTCAAGTTTATAATAAACATCCTGGCGACTCCACTGTCCATATCTCTATTTGATCATCTTGGCTTTCAAGCAGCCCCATACTCACTCTGATGCTACAGCAACCGAAAACTTTCCCTACTTTTGAAACTGAAATCACTCATATAGGGAGGTTTTCGAGATGGCCCTTCCTGCATTTCTGGCCAACCAATTTTCCCCACTAGATTTCTCTTCTATTGCTAGTTATCCCAATCATGTCCCTGCGTTTCATGAATGGAATACCTATTTGCCTAGATTCAGTGGGAGCACAGAGAGAAGACCTGACCAGCACCTCAAAGACTTTCATGAATGCATGGAGCAACAAGGTATTCTTCTTTAAGATGTAAAAATGAAGTTGTTCAAATTGTATTTAGATGAGGATGCTAGAGTCTGGTATAAAAAAATACCTTGTGGCAGCATATCTTCCCTAAGAAGTTTTTATACAACGTTCAATCACTATTACAAACGATTATATCCACCGAATGCTCTATTTGAAGATTATTGTGCGTACTTTAATGACGAAGACATTCCTGAGGTTTATGAGTCTGTTGAAGATTTTTGTGGAGCTCCACTCCAAGAAAACATCTACTTACATCAAGAATCATCACCCACTAATCAAGAAAGTGAAGGGAACATCATTGAATTACCAACAAACCCTCTAAGGTTTGATTTGGCTGAATGTGATGTTTCCCCTTCCTATGATGAATACAACTCTGGTGAAGAGTCAAGTGATGCAGATCCAAAACACTTCTAGTCAAGGGAAGTTGTGCAAGAAGAGGAAGCCCATCAGGAAGTCAGCGAAGAGCCTCCAATTTTCAATTCTCATATTTCACCTGGATAATAATACCAAGACATTCATCCAAAGCATCCAAAGCAAGTGGGGAGAAGGCTCCTAGCAGCAAAACTTTCAAGAAGAGCCAGGAGACAAAGGACCAAGCAATGTGTGTGATTACCTATTGCAGAAAGGTCCCTACCGGGAAGTGTAAGTAGGCCCTCCCATCCTTGACTCTTGCAACTCAAAAACTGAAGATTCCATTGCAGATTTCCAAGAAGGTTGGCATGTCGACAAATGGGTAACAAAAGATCAACAACAAGCTTTTCTTGAAAATTCTAAAGCTTTGGAGCTGAGAAAAGTTTGTGGTTGCCCTGGCAAAGAGGATATTGATCAGTAGACTACTCATGAAAAGGAGACAGCTGCAAATTTTCCTTGTGAATTCTATGACCCTGTGGTTGAGTATATGAGCATATTTTTAAGCCAGTGGTAGAGGTTGTTTCAACAGCATGTATCAAGTTCCTTGTTTGAATATTTTTCATGGTGCATGCTTGTCTTAATTTTTATTTTTTAGCAGCATGAAGGCATAAGGCCCAGTACTCTAATGTTGGCCTGGCTCCATTGGAAGGTTGAAATCACTTAGGTGAATTGAGCCCTGTGCATAAGTATGGATGTATATAAATAAGCTTCCTAGCTGAGCATTTACTTTCTATTTGGTAGGATTTATTTGTTTGCATTTTAGATGGATGAGGACAGCCCCATGGAAATTTTCTAGTTGCAAAGCTCCATTATATTTCTGACTCCATGACCAATGGTGAAGGATACTGGTCTGCTCGTTCTCAACACCTTGCCAGCAAGGCATTGTCCCCAGTTGGATCCAATGTTGTCACTCACTACTTCATAAGGTTATCAGTTGCCTAGAGTGCAGAAAAGTAGTAAAGTTTTAAGCCATTTCCCAAGCCATTGAAGCTCTCAAGGTCAAATCAGACCCTCTCCACTGCATAGTTCTTGTGATAAGCTTTCCAACGATATATAGAAGTCCAAAAATGGACTTCTAGATCAGAAGTTAGATCATTTTGAAGATGGGGGTTTTGTTTCCTTGAAATGAAAGAGAGGAGCACATTGGAGGGCCCCGGGCACAACAAATCCTACATTCCCGCAATCCTGCAATATCACACGCATATCGACGATCGGTGTGGTGGTGAGGTTCTAACTTTAAGAACCTTGTGATATTGCCGATTTGCGATACAATGCTAATCTTCGAGGGAAGGCCTAAATCATTTAACAAAGGAAATGCATGCAAAACCAAAGTTGAGCGGTTCGAATTCTGAGACGCCATTTTGGTTCTATTTGCCTATTCATGGTGGACTTGACATATGTGGTGTTGTATGTTATGGACTGGTATGTTGGACTCATATTGGATGAATGAAGCTCTCTGGTGATTCCAAGCATGATCGATGTGAAGTATATTTTCCCTTCTATAATCTCATTTCATAAGTTGTTCTTCCTTGTCTAAAATAGTGTAATGAGATTGTTGGTTTCTCCTTGATTCATGGATTTACCCTGGCTTCTAAATAGAGAACAATGCTTTTGCGTATTACATTTTTACTTGCGTTGTTCAATAGCCTACATTACTTGTAGTAACTACATATTTACTTGTGTTATTGGATTAACCTGCAGTACTTATATGAGCATAGTCGTTCTCACATTGTTTGGTGATAGAGGTACCCATGTTATAGGTATGAAACCTCAATAAGTACTCCACTGTTTCTATCACTACACCTCCTCCCTCTTCTATATTTCTATTGGAAAATCGTTTCTTAGGATTTTGTGTTGTTTACATCCCTATACATCGAATTCCATTTTTCTGCTAGAACATTGTTGCTTAGGATTATATTTGTTACAACCCTATGCATCTATTACCCTCCTTCCTCTCCTTCTCTCCACCATTACTACAATTTCAATATTGAGTTGTCTCATTGTTGTGTGTCGACCACCAGGAGAAGCCATTTCTCTTTGAGATTGCCCCAATATACCCCCTGCATTTGGATCCATCTATTGGCTTGAGTCTACCTTAATGAAGGCCTATTGAGCCAAGCCCCTCTTATTATTTTTATTACGTGACAATTGGAGTGCAACTGAAACCCCACTCATAATCTTCCAATGCACTCCTCTACTTAAGATGTCCTAGGCACTGGTCTACAATCAACCCAGAGGCTGTCTCTAGGAGGCTTTCTATCTCTCCTGCAGCACTTGTGCCATTAGTGCGATATGAAGCGACAACATGGTAAAAATGGTCCCGTGAGTTGATTCCTCCACTTTTTCCACTCTGAATGCATCAAGATGAATGACAAACAACAGAATGATCCAATCCAAATCAGTTCATTCAAGTGCCATAAATTTGGCAATTTTTTCAACTATTCAAGTAAGAGGAGCACCTAGTTTCTCATCAACAAGATGTTATTAGAACCAAACACCTTGAAATCATAAAAAGTCAACAAATACAATCCACTTTGATGGGTAACCTCCTTTTACAATGAATCCAATGTGCAAGGAAAGATATGATGCCTATATAAATTTTCTTTATAATAAATAGGAGACAAAAGGTACTTCTTCTATAGGTATATTACTCCACTTGATTAGGTACTCCATAATGGTCTCATTCTTAAGAAATAGAGAATGTCAATCATAATTTTTTATGGTTCAAAAATCAACTTCCCTTATTCGCCTAATTTTAGAAGTTCTGTTTCCACTGACATATTTTTTCCTAAAAACTTTTTAAGGAAACATACATGAAAAACCTTTATGAATGTGATAAAAGGACAAACCTAATTCATACACCACTTGTCGAATCCTACAAATAATATTGTAGGGTACAAAAAATTTGGAGCCAATTTTGGATTCTTCTTTTTCCTGAGTGTAGATCGCATGTAAGATTGTACTCTCAAAATTACCCAATCATGCTTTGTAAATTGTCTTTCACTTTGATGTTGATTTCGTTGTTGCTTCATCATGTTTTGTACGATTTGAAAGTTTTCCTTATGAATTTTCAAAGTATTTTTAGTCTTCTCCATATGTTCCCCCACTACTTGTACTTTGCACTTATCTTGCAAATAGTATGAGATAGTAGGAGTTGTATATTCACAAAGGGCCTCAAATGGGGACATTTTAGTAGTTGTGTGATGGTGGTATTATAACACCATTATGCCAATGGAAGCCACTTCATTCATTGAGATTGTTCATCTAAGGAATAACATCATAGATAACCCATTAAACATTTGTTGACTATTTTTACTTAGCTATCTGTTTTTGGATGATATGTTGAACTTATAGTTAGTGTTGTTACACTTATCTATCTAAAAATTTCCTATGAATTTTGGATCTCTTTCACTTACTACTACTTTAGGAAAACCATGAATTCTATGAATTTCCTTCATGAATACTTCTTCCACTTTTCTTGATGTATATGTTGGCATTATGATGCATGTGTTGTACTTGATGGCAACCCACTTTTAGAAGAACAAGTATGTTGCAACTAGATAAATCTATAGGACAGATCAGAGGTGATAGAATGATGGAACATAGATGAATCTACAGATCATAGGTGATAGAATGAAGGAAGAGAATAATGGTCAAAGGTTTGATACAGGGAGATTGTTAGTGTGTGTTGTCGTTGATATTTGATGAATGAACTAATTGATAAAAGTATAAACAGGATGTGACAGAATGCATGGAATTTGTGTTTACAGATGTGACAAAATGTAGAGAAGTTTAGAGAAATTAGTTTAGAAGTGATGTATGATGGCAAATCACATTATATAAGGTCAATTCAGAGGTAACAGGGAAATGGTATAGAAGAACAGGATTTTGGAACAAAGGACTACATATTAGAATCAAGAAGTTGAAGAAAAATGATGTTTTTTGGTATGTCAAGTTGTATACGCAGGTTCACTATACAAAAAGAGTGTATACACGCAGGTTCACTGTACAAAAAGAGAGTATACATATGCACACACTTTCACAAGAGGAAAATCGCATATGGGGTGAAAAATTGAGGAAATTAAGGTGAAATAATACCAAGGGTCATGTTGTAGCAACTACAACCACTCTCCAAAATTTTGGCCCGCACCCAATTTCGAAGCCTCCCTTGAGAGTTTCACTTGATGACTACACACCCTCAGGATCACTCTGTGAGCCTGTGTGAGTCTTTGCATCCACCTTGCTTGTTCATTTCATTCAAGTTTTCACATGTTGGTATATAATTCATGCTTGTGACCATGTTCTGGTTATGCTCAAAGTCTTCTCTTTGTGTGTACTTGTTGTGTTTGCTATGAAAGCCTCTGTCGCACTCACACACGAAGTCAAATTCGCTATCGCAAAAGCATCGTCACGGTCGATCAATGATCAATATTAAGTGTAACACTTTTCGCTTGCATCGTCGGTCAGTCATGTTGAACATGTGTGTCTGGATGGTTTGAGTCATTGAGTCATCGAGTCATCTAAGCGTGTGTTTGCATGATCGCCTATGCATCTTTCGATCATTCACACACTTAGTCATTTTGCCAAAGTTCTAATGACCAGACTCCCCTCTAACAGCCAGACCATCACCTCGCTATCGACTTGATCAACTGTTACCCAGAACAGCATATAAGCACTAAGTAAGTCTTTCCAAGTTGCGATGATCACAAGCGATTCAATCAACTTTCATGTTGGCCATCCGGAGAGTCGGAACCAGTAGTCACCCCGGGATTGACTCCCCTAAGAAATTGCACAGAGGCTGCTGAACTTGCTTGCTCTGCTGACTGAGAAAATTGCACAGATAGGACAGATAGACACCAAGTGCCCATCCCTGTCTCCCTCATAAAATTGCGTAGTTTTCCCAGTCAGTCCTCCCAACAATCGACCGGCTGCTCATCTAGGAAATTATGCATTTTTCACGGGCAGGCCTTCTGCTACCCAGCAGTCTGCTCAGCTCAGAAATTACACAGAGATGATCAGCAAGCTAGCCTCCCAGCCTCACTACAGTTTCCCGCTCTAGTAGCTCCTAGCAGCAGACTGCTAGTTCCCTCTAGGAATTGTGCAGTTTATGCTACCAAGCTCCCAGCAGTTGACTGCCTGTTCCCCTTGGGAATTGCACAGTTTGTGTTGCCAGTGACCCAGAAACCAATTACGAATTCCCTCTGGGAATTGTGTAGTTTTGGCTGCCAAGCTCCCAGCCAGTTCCTCCAAAAAATTGCACAATTACTGCCTATTGATCCTTCATGCAGCCCGACCTGTTCCTCTAGAAAATTACGTAAATTTTTCCTTCCAGCCCCCATTGCACGCTCATTCCGAAAAATGTATAGATTCTGTCTATCTTGCCTTCTTGCAGCCCAGACTGTCCATCCCAAAATTTGCACAGTTTTTCCTTCCAACATAGCCAGACCTCGCGGACAGTCACTATAGTCTCGGATTTCCCATCTTCATCACACAATGACTCTTGCATAATTTTCATCAGTAGTGCCTGGAGCCATCATCCTACCTCGCAACCTCGTTGCCTCTCCTGGGCACCTGCATCCGAAATGACCATGTGTGATGGTAGACTAGGAGGCTTTTGGATTTGATGTCGTCTCGTCATGAGTGACTACAGCTACAGGTACACCAACAAACATGGCATGACGACAAATGGGATGAACGAAGGGAGCACATGCAGAAGGACGGGTTCAGCAACGGATGAATGAATGATGCATTCGAAGAGATGTGCTCGCGAATGGATGATCATACAAAGATGTGTTCACGGACGGACGAATGAGCAAACATGCAAGAGGTGCTCATGGACAGACGAACGGAAGAACATGCACCTTTCGTGAATAGATGAGCATGTCAAGGCTTCCAACATACAAGCAAGGAGCAACATGCCAAAGCAACATTAAGCGAGCCAACAACCATCGAAGACTCCGCGCACTTTTCCATGCGAAGGTGAAGCTATGATACACCATGAATACATCCATCACCCAGCAACACTGCAACTCGACATGCACTCCAACAATAGCACGAATGTACTAGCATTATCATATCAAGTCATGTCATGAGTCATGTTGTCCACATCTCCACTGTGGGCCATGTTGTCAAATAAATGTAATGTAACATGGAAGTCCAAGAGACCCACTTGTTGTACAAAGGGTCATGTAAAGTTGAAAATTCATAGAAGTTCACCTACCCCCTCATTTGTACATGCAAATGACTTTTTCACCTCAGCGCCTCCCAGATAGCCAAGAGAGTCTGTTATCTTTTCTTTGAGGAGTAGGCAATGGCTCCAATTCCGCTCACACGGGGTTAGTGATGTATGGTGTAATGATGTGTCTTAGAACTTTCCCTTAATTCAAAAGCTTGCTAACAGGACAACACGTTTTCACACATGTATTGTATCTATTGTAAGACTAGTCTTTAACACTTGTAATGCATGTTGCTTGAACCCGTGTTTAACACTTAAACTAATTCACTTATTGTAATACACATATGTTAACGAAAATATGTTGTATATGATGTTAACATTGTCTCACTTGTGTAGACTACTCTCCCGGACATCAGACAAACCTTTCACATAAAACTTGTTATAACAACCGTTGCACTTGTGCGGACTAATTCGCTGAGTGTTACCTGTGTTATATTCCCTTGTGTGTTGTGACTTCCACATCCGTGTGGATTGTTTCACCGGAATTTGTGCATGTCCTATTGTGTTGTGTGTTCCTAAAAGAGTTGGGACTTCTCCCAACCGACTTGGGGCTCACTCTCACCCTCTCTCCCTCTACAATGAAAGAACCATTGACACAAGTAACACTTACACTCACCAGGCACGCAAACCTCACTTCTCGAAGACAAAGCAGACCACTCTCCTATGATGACAAGCAAGAGTTGAGGCAAATCCTTAAGATGATGGCAACCAGGCCATCATACCAGATGGGATTCCCACACCAAATAGTGTGAGGTCTGGTTGGGAGTTCATGCCAGGGTGATCCCTTGAATGTTGACAAGTCTAGCACCATCAACATTTCTGGCGCTAGAAGGAGGGAAGCTAGTTGTATATGGTCGAATATCCCCTCACACTCATTCATCAATCATCTAGTCAAGGCAATAACTCGCACTCCCTCTCACCTACACGTGACTCTGTAGTTGGTTACTTCTCACCTCCCAAGATTGAAAACGACATTCCATATCATCAACTTCGCTTCATCCTTCCCATCACTTGCCAATTCGTGAAAGGAGTTAGACTGATCCCATGCATACAACATCTTCCATACGCATCAAGGAAGCCAAAATCCATTCCCATGGGAGTTGTTGTATCATCAGTGGAAGAAGCAGTCCTTGCCACACTTACAAGTTTAGCAGAAGCTATTGAAGACGGAGAGGAACCTCCAGTGTTTCGAAAATGCCAACAAGACACTCTTGTGATCTTGGGATCGAACTTTGGTATAGGAGGTGGAAGGGAAGGCAGTGGAGGAGGCGGAAGTAGAGACAAACCAACAGACTTAGAGCTGGAACCATTTGATTTTGAAAGAGAGGAGGAGGACAAAGAAGAAGAAGAGATGGCTGAACCAAATCTAGAATGGATGACTCAGGGACCATTGGCTCTCCCGGCTATTTTGCACAAGATGCCGAAGCGGGTGGAGAGAATGAACATCAAGTTCGACCTTGACAACATGGTGGAAGCAGAAGACCATTTGGATAACTTCTACCTATATTTGCAGACCCTTGAGGTACGGCATGACGACGTAGCTTGTAGATTGTTCCCATGTACCTTGGATGGTCGCGCAGCTACATGGCATCACAACCTTCCACCAAAATCCATACAAAACTGGGGTGCATTCAAACACATGTTCCTTGAAAGTTTTGTTGATGACAAGACCCTAGCTATGTTACTGAAAGAATTGGGAAGCCTGAAGATGGAGGGTAAAGAAAAGGTAAAAGACTTCAACCAGAGGTTTACACGCATATTGAAAAAATTTGCAATGGACACCAAACCTCATGACTCCATTACTGTTGGTTATTACACATCCGCACAGCCGACCAACATTGCGCAGTTCGTTAAGCGAGCTGAGAAACCATCACTTTTGGAAAACTACGAAGAGGCTATCACTGTAGAGAAAGACCTGCATGCGATTGGAGTTATCAAGGATGATGAACCAACAAAAGACTCCAAAGATACGAGTAGGAAGTCCTAAGCAGTCGCAAGAAGGGGTAGAGACAAGGAAGTGAATGATATTGAAACCCTCGCTTGCCTCGTCAAGAACTTGACGACAAAAGTGTCTGAGCTTAAACAATAGAAAATGGACACATCTGCAAGCAGCTCATCAGGCAACAACTGGTTCATTCAAAAAATTGTGCAGGAGCAGCCAGATGATAGAGATAATGACGAAGGTATTGCACCTGATGAAGCCTCAAGTTTTGGGCATGTGGTGAACGCATATCAATGCTCACAAGCAATGTCGAAGATGAACACCGAGAAGCAACCCCAAAAGCAAAATGACCGTTACAACCTTAGGAGTAAAGGGCGCCCCCCCCCCCAACACTTGGGGAAATGCAAGAAAATATCAGACTGCTAATAAGGCTGACCCACCAGTTGCCCCAAAGAAGAAAAAACAAAACAAGTCTGGGAAGACAGTGGTTGACAAGAGTACATCCATGAGCAGCAAGCTACAAAACACTCCGTCGGACAACACGAAAATTCGTTCTACTCTGGACACCTCGGTGAGTCCACCACCTCTGGAATACAACATTGTAGATGACATGAAGAAAACTCAGGTGAACATTAATTTGTTCGAGTTAGCTAAGATCCAGAATTAGTGAGACATCCTGTTGCACGCATTGGGACATAAAACAATGGATAATGCAACCTCTACCAGCAAGGGAGCAAGCACACCTCCCGAATCACTTTCCACCATGCTCAACACACTCCGGATGGAAGAAGCAAAATCAGGCTTCCCTCCATTCCTGCTATCATTTGAAATTTTTAATTGCAATGTTCACAACTGCTTGGTTGATTCTAGTGTGACATCCAACGTCATGCCGCTCTCCATTGCGAAAAGGATCAATGCACAATGGAGCGAGACATCCGCACAAATCATCCAACTTGATCGAACATCGGTACCAACCATTGGTGAACTACGAGACGTGATCATCCGACTATCTCATGACAGTCGAGTCCACCAATGCATCAACATAGTTTTTGTGGACATCCCGGAAGCATACAGTCTACTACTCAGTAGAGACTGGTCTAGCAAGCTGGATGGATATTTTGCTACAGACTGGTCGCACATGTGGCTTCCATATAAGGGCAAATGCAACCAAATCTAAGTAGTGTCCGAGAGGTATATGAAGCACAATGTCACTCCCCTTAATGGCGAGAATGAACCGTTGGCCTTCATAGAACTCATGTTTAGCAACTGCCTCCTGGAAACAACGTTGGGGTGTTATCCTGCACAGCTAGCTCCAACCCCACCTGACACATAGTTGGGCCTCCTTCCTTGCCCAAATGATGGTAATGAAACATGTACATTGCATTGTACCAATAGTAGCAGTAGCAGTAGTAACAGTAGTAGTAGTAGTACTAGCATGCCAAATGGTCCATGTACAGACAAGTTGTGGGCCATGGATTTTGACGAATCAAAGACACATGACAGCTCAATGACTAGGTGTATCTCAGTCACCCAAAATAACAGAAATGCATGATTTCAAGCTGCTTGAAGTTCGAGTGCACAAACAACGTTGCTGAGTATGAATTACTCGTGTTGAGCTTACAAAGGACCATTAGCCTCAATGCGGTCACACTCAAAGTTATACTATACCTTGCGAACATTGTTGATGCTTTCAAGGACGTAACAATTGATGAAGGTAAGCACGAGCAGCCCCTGAAAACTGTAGCTGAGGGCAAGAAAGGCAACCCCACCCCCAAGGGTGTGATTTCCCTCAACGAGCTCAATGATTTGCAAAACTTCTGTCGAGGGCCAAGAAACAACAGAACCCACATGTCCACCACTATGAACGAATAGAGTAACCTGGGAACCAATCACGATTCGAAGATAGCCAGTCTCGCTACAAACAACGCACCGCAACAACGAAAGTCTTTGACTGCTTACTCAAACAGTACCGGGATATGTCTACAGGGACAGATGATGGCTTGAGTACACACTACATGCGAGCAATCCGACATGGGATTCTAGGTAGAGGAGGAGTCAAGTCATTGCAAAAAAGGCCAAGTAAAATACATATGTCATTTGAACTCCTTATATAGAAAAAATTGACTAAGATTTTGGATAATTTAATTACTTGCAAATTTCGTCATCATACTTGGGTTTCCAATTTAAATCCTGCACATAACAAATCCAGGGAAATCTTCTTATGCATTTATTTGAGGAACTTGAACTGCTCCCGGAATAAAAACAACTACCCCGTTCCATCATCTGAGCCTATGTTGCACGCAGTATCTGAAGCAGTGGTGTCATCTTCACTTAAAGGTCTTTTGGAATACCATCAAGTTCCGGTAGCGAAGCCTAGTGGACTTACACTGGTCCATGAGAAACGTGTCACACACACATGTCATCTGCAATCACTTGACGAGAGGGTTGAAAACCTTCCTATCATTGGCAAAGATCTCAAACTTACGTCCAGTAGGCTGGGCCACACCCCATGCCATGTACATAGTCTGCTTTATGTTTGTTGTTTTCATCTTATTTTCTTTGCTTGCTATATTTGTTTCCACATGGTTTGTTCTACTTGCTATTTTTTTTTTTACGTTTGTTTTATTTGCTTGATATATTACTATTTTTGTTTCCGAAAATAAGTTTTGCCAACTACTACGTTCTAGCTTTTGAATAGAGTATGTGGCTAAAATCTGAAGAGACTTGTGACACTGCAGCACTTGGCCAGTCTCGTGTCTGTCTTCTCTGTGCTTGGTTACAACCTTCGGTCAATGAAGTCTTGATGGAAAATATGAACCGTCTGCAAGGGAAGTTTTGGTCCAACCATGAACCTGTGTCCACACTAGGAATCCCCATGCCTGTACTCAACCTTCTGCTCTGTGTGTTCAAGCTCATCCAACTAGTAGAAACGGAGAAGGGGAAAATCAAAACGAGAAAACCTATGTCAGAGGTCTTACATGCTTCTCTGAAGGAACAACCTCTTCTGCTCTCAATAAGTCGAGATCCCTCTTTGCCCCAAAAATAAATAAGTGCATATGCACAGTCCTCTTAAAAATACAAAGGCAAAAGAATAGAAAGGCTTCCTATGCAAAGAAGTGAAGCATGAAACTCCACCGAAGTACTGACCAGGGCGGCTGGCAGTGGAGCAATGTGTGTGTTCCTGCATGACTCTGCCAGGGTACTATCTAGGCCTTCCAGAAGTGGAGAAACACCAGAGATGAAAACTTATTCTCTGAAAATCTTCAACTCGCGAGATAAACTACCCTTCCCAGATTCAAAACATTGAGTTAGCAAAGGGTGAACCATATATGTCCATTGGGTAAGTGGGGAAGTCGAAGTAACCCACACAACGATTCAATACTCCCCAAAAGACGAAGGCCCTGTGCTAGCAATGAACCATAACAGAGAAGTTGGAGTTCTACCAGTGTGTCGCCAAGTGTTGTAGCGGCTACAACCACCCTCCAAAATTTTGGGCCACACCCAATTTTGGAGCCTCCCTTGAGAGTTTCACTTGATGACTACACACCCTCAAGATCACTTCATGAGCCTATCTGAGTTTTTGCATCCACCTTGCTTGTTCATTTCATTTAAGTTTTTGCATATTGGTATATAAATCATGCTTACGACCATGTTCTGGTTATGCTCAAAGTCTTTGCTTTGTGTGTACTTGTTGTGTTCGCTATGAAAGCATATGTCGCACTCACACACAGAGTCGCATTCCCTATCGCACAAGCGTCATCACGGTTGATCAATGATCAATCACAAGTGTCACACTTGTCGCTTGTGCCATGAATCGGTTATGTTGAACATGTGTGTCTGGATGGTTTGAGTCGTCTCATTGTCGAGTCATGTGAGTGTGTGTTTGCATGATTTCCTATGCATCTTTCAATCATTCACACACTTAGTCATTTTTCCGAAGTTCTAATGACCGACCTCCCCTTTGATAGTTGGACCATCACCCCGCCATCGACTCGATCCATTATCACACAGAACAATGCAGAAGCACCAAACAAGTCTTCCCAAGTTGCGCTAATCGCAAGTGATTCAATCAACTTTCATGTTGGCCACCCAGAGAGTCGGAACCGACAGTCACCTCGAGACTGACTCCCCTCAAAAATTGCGCAGAGCCTGCTGACCTTGCCCACTCTGCTAACTGAGGAAATTTTACAAACAGGCCGGATAGACACCAAGTGCCCATCCTTGTCTCCCTCATAAAATTGTGTAATTTTCCCAGTTAGTCCTCCCGACAATCGACTAGCTTCTCGTCAAGGAAATTGCGCAGTTTTCATGAGCAAGCCTACTGATACCCAGAAGTTTTCTCAGCTCAGAAATTGCACAGAGATGATCAATAGGCCGGCCTCCCAACCTCAGTGCAGTTTCCCTCACCAACAACTCCTAGCATCAGACTGCTAGTTTCCTCCAGGAATTGCATAGTTTCTGTTGCCAAGTTCCTAGCAGTTGACTACATGTTCCCCTTCAGAATTTCGCAGTTTCCACTGTCAGTGACCCAACAACCAACTGCCAATGACCCAGTAACCAACTGTCATTTCCCTCTGGGAATTGCGCAGTTTTGGCTGCCAAGCTCCCAGCCAGTTCCTCCAAAAAACTGTGCAATTCCTGCCTGCTGATCCTCCATGCAGCTCAGCCTGTTCCTCCAGAAAATTTCACAAATTTTTCCTTCCAACCCCTGCTGCTCACTCGTTCCAGAAAATGCATAGATTCTGTCTACCTTGCCTTCCTGTAGCCCAGACTGTCCCTCCCAAAATTTGTGCAGTTTTTCCTTCCAGTCGAGCCAGACCTCATGGATAGTCACTGTCATCTCGGATTTCCCATCTTCATCACATAGTGACTCTTGCACAGTTTTCATCAGCAGTGCTTGGAGTCATCATCCCGCCTCGCAACCTTGCTGCCTCTCCCGGTCACCTACATCGGAAATGACCATCTATCATGGTAGTCTAGAAGGTTTTTGTATTTGATGTCGTCTCGTCATGAGTGACTGTAGGTACAGGTACACCAACAAACATGGTGCAATGACGAATGGGATGAACGAAGGGAGCACATGCATAAGGATAGGTTCACCAATGAATGAACGAATTATGCATGCGAAGAGATGTGCTCACAAACGGATGATCATACAAAGATGTGTTCGCGGATGGACGGATGAGAAAACATGCAAGATGTGCTCATGGACGGACGAACGGACGAACATGCACCTTTCGCAAACAGATGAGCCTGTCAAGCCTTCCAACATACAAGCAAGGAGAAACGTGCCAAATCAACATCAAGCGAACCAATGACCATCGAAGACTCCGCGCACTTTTCCATGATAAATTGAAGCTGTGATACACCATGAAAACATCCATCACCCAACAGCACCACAACTCGACATGCACTCCAGCAGCAGCACAATGTACCAGCACTGTCATATCAAGTCATGTTGTCCACATCTCCACTGTGGGCCATGTTGTCAAATCAATGTAATGTAATGTGGAAGTCCAAGAGACCCACTTGTTGTACAAAGAGTCATGTAAAGTTGAAAAGTCATGGAAGTCAAACAGTCATGAGGGTAGTCGAATAGCCACAAGGATCAGTTTCACCCTTGGCTATAAATACCCCTTCATTTGTACATGCAAAGGACTTTTTTACCTCATCTCCTGCCACATAGCCAATAGAGTCTATTATCTTTTCTTTGAGGAGTAAGCAGTGGCTCCAACGCCCCTCACACGTGGTTAGTGATGTATGGTGTAACAATGTGTCTTGGAACTTTCACTTAATTCAGAAGCCTGCTAACATGCCAACACGTTTTCACACATGTATTGTATCTGTTGTAATACTAATATTTAACACTTGTAATGCATGTTGCTTGAACTTGTGTTTAACACTTGAACTAATTCACTTGTTGTAATACACATATGTTAATGAAAATGTGTTGTATATGTTGTTAACGTTGTTTTTCCCATGTAGACTACTCTCCCAGACATCAGATAGACCTTTCACATAAAACTTGCTATAAAAACCATTGCACTCATGCAGGCTAATCCGATGAGTGTTACATGTGTTATATTTCCTTGTGTGTTGTGACTATTGCATCCGTGTGGACTGTTCCGCCAAAAGTTGTGCATGTCCCATTGTGTTGTGTGTTCCTAACAGAGTTGGGACTTATCCCAATTGACTTGGTGCTCACTCTCACCCTCTCTCTCTACAGTGAAAGAACCATTGACACAAGTAACACTTACACTCACCAGGCATGTGAACCTCACTTCTTGAAGACAAAGCAGACCACTCTCCTGTACTGACAAGCAAGAGTTGAGGTAAATCCTTCTGATATGGCAACTGGGCCATCATATTGGATGGGACTCCCACACCAAACGGTGTGAGGTCTACTTGGGACTTCATACCAGGGTGATCCCCTGAATGTTGGTGGGTCCAGCACCGTCAACAGGTCAATACCATGGTATTAGCCCACAATATTGAGTGGAGTAATGGTTATTTGATCCCGTCTAAGAATAACACAGGTTCTAAGTGTTGTTTTGGTCCAAGGTATTGAGAAAGGCTAAAACTATATAAGGAGGACAAGATCAAAGGGCTAAGTGCACAAGTAATGAATATCTTATGAAGCGTTAGATCAAAAGCAATTATGCATGTTATGGGTTTCTGATGCTTTGCTTGATCTGGACTAAGTATGCACCTTAGTGTTTGATGATGGATGAGATCTAATGATGGATCAGGATCATAATGACTTATCATTATGAGATCTAACAATGGATAGGCTAGATATGAGTGCTAAAAAATGTTTTGTGCTTTAAATGCTATGATATCGGTATTATCTAAAGACTGAAATAACTGCGAATTTATAAGTTTTTATCTTCATATCTGTACACTGGTTTGCCTTGGTGAAGGAAGGTATACACACTGGTTCGGCACTTCCAAGTAGCGTATGCAAAAGAAAAGCTTGTTATTAAGAGATGACTAATATATCTTATCAGTACTATTGTTTGTCAATGGTGTCTTCTTAGATCTGAAAGTAGAACTGAATGCATAAGGAGATTGAGTCTGATTAAGTGATTGATTAAGTGAGAAGGGTGATCTTTGTTGCTATCTATTTAGATATCTGTAATTTGACAGTAGAACTTCAGATTGTTACTAGTTGGTACAGTTTTGTTTCAGAGGTTTTTATGATTCAGTAATTTTGGAGGTATACACGGGTTTTGTTAAAGGAAGTAATGTATACACGCAGGTTGGTTTCATTGAAGTAGCGCATACATTCTGGCACATGATTTTGAGGTTACAGTTGTTTCTGGTTATTGATGCAGTGTTTTGGGTTCAGCTTTGTGTATTGGTTACATTGATCTATCTATTCCAGTTGATTGGTTGAATTTTGATTAAGGTTTGAATGAATGGTTGATTCAGTAGAGGTTCGGTGATTGTTTGATTCAGTGTGCTAGAGGTTTTAGTGATTGATTGATTCAATTATGGTTGATTTAGAGATTGATGGTTGAGCTTCAGTTATATCAGATATTGATGATTGGGTTTCAATGATTGGTTAATGCAAATGTATTGCAGTGGTGATTGATTTTGAGCTTCAATGTTACTAATGGGTCTAGTGTGAAAATTTGATGAAACATGGCCTTCATAGTGTCTTAATGTGTACTAGGAGTATCTAGTATGAAAATTTATGAAACGTGGTCCCTGGAGGATACTGAGGGTTAAAGCCTTCAATGAGGAAGTCGAAGCTTCCCACTAGTAGTGGCTGGTGATTAGATTAGGGGGTTGGAGCTCCCTTCCAATAGCAACTAGAAAATGAGTGAAGATGGTAGGTCGGCGCCTATGTACTGGTAAACATATCAGCCAGTACAAGAGCTAGGGGATTGTAGCTCCCTTCCCGCAGAAGCTAGAAAACAAGAGAAGGTTGTAGCCTTCTACAGGTGGCTGCCTGTGTATTGGTATGAGTCTACACCAGTACAAGATTGTAAACAGATTATTCTTTATATTAAAAGAAGACAAAGAAAACAGTAGCAGGTGGTTTTTCTCCCGCATTCGGTTTCCACCTTAAATTTTGGTGTTCATGTGTGTTTCGTATGTGTGATGGTTATTCTGTTATTGATTCTCATAGCTATTGTTTAATAAAGTATTGATGCACTGATTAAAGATCAACATATGAGGAATTAACTGAATCACGAGTTCTCTGGGTATACATTGGTTTGCTTAATACCAGTTGCGTGCACAGGCAAGTTCACTTCACTGAAGTAGCGTATATAAATCCAATTGTGAAATAAAAAATTATTTAATTGTAAATATTGATTCACCCTCCCCACCCACCTCCCCCTCTTAGTATTATTTGCAACAGTATATGCACTTTGAATTCCACTAAAATGTGCATATTTTGTGAGTTCATTGACGACCACAAAATGGTTACTTTTGAACAATAATTATTTTATTAATAATGAATATTTTAAAATAAATTATTATTATTATTATTATTATTATTATTATTATTAAACTCTTTTTAATATTCAAAGAGAAAATTAAAAATTAAAATAAAACTAAAAAGGAAAGAAAAGGACACCCTATTCTAGGACAAGAAAGAGAATGGCCAAGATTTTGACCATTCTCTTTCTTGTCCTAGAATAGGTTAATATTTTCTTTCCTTTTTAGTTTATTTTAAATTTTAATCTTTTTTTAATATTACAAATAAATTAATAAATAAATATATAATCATAATAATTTTTTCTTAAATATTCATTATTAATAAATAATTTTTGTTCAAAAGTAATAGGTGTAACCTAAGAGTTAGAATTAATTGTCTCGGCATTGCATTTTCCTTATTTAATTTGATGCCAAGATCTGATTCTCCATCTTGTCCTGATGATGAACCACACTAGATGGCTCGAAACGTGTCGACCAAAACTTCCTGGTGTTATTTCTACCAAAAGTATTTCTCATTATTCACGAATATTAATTGTCACAAATTTTATTTTATAGTTAACTAATATTTAGTTATTATATAATACAAATAAGTATATTAATTGTCACAATTTTTATTTTATATTAAAGTAATATTTTAGTTATTTTAGTAAGTAATTATTTTAAAAAATTTGTTTTTATTATGTATTTAAAATTAAAATTACTACAATTTAATTTATATTTAATTAACTTTAATTTTATCTAGAATTTAACATTGAGTTATTCTATTGGATATTTTTTCAACCATATATATATATATATATATATTCAACAATTCAAGATATTCACTTATTCATTAGTAAAAACACCTTAAAATTTAAGGCTTTTTATTTATTGATTGATACAATATATATTAATTTTTTATCTTACTAGCTTAGATTTATCTTGACCCTAGATCTACCAAGCACCAAAAGGGATCAAATTTCTTGAGGTGCAAACCTCTTTTTTGAGTGAAAAACGTGAGGAATGGTTTGCACCTCGAGAGATTTGATCCCTCTCAATGCTTGATAGATTCGAGGTTAAGATGGATCTAGGTTGGTTTAGTTGTGCATAGTCACACAAAATTTATTGAACATTTAATTATTCTGATCATTTTTAATATGCTAAATATTTTTGAGATTAATTTGGTCATGTTAATTTTAAATTTGCTCAGTTACCTTATTTTGTTGAGATGATAGATAACTTGAATAATTAAAAATTATGAAATAAAATTTTTGAATTAAAAGTGACAATGTAACACTATTGAATGATAGAAGATTTGAATAATAATAATAATGTAGTCAATTATAAATAACCTTCATTGTGATCTATCTCAAACTATTTTCTTCTACTATTCTTATTGTTACACCTGTTATTTTTTCCATATTTTCATATCAATCATATGAAAAGGAAGGTTGAAATCGTAGACCATTCAAATTTTAACTCGATCTATTGTAATAATATCATACATTCTCTCTCTTTCTCTCCAATATTAATAGTAGATTTCTACCAGGGGTACTTCACTCAATGAACCCTTGACATAGCACGTGCATTCTTGGCATATTGTATAATTGCATAGTCTAGTTTATAGGAAAAATGACCTTTTTCATGACATTTTTTCTAGTTAATTTTAATCAAAATTCGATAGATATTTTTAAACACTTGAGTTTAAATTGTTTAATCTACATAATTGAGTGCCCCATGGTTTTCAGGGTGCTTAATCCATTTATGCATTCAAAAATGTATTTTAATGGACCAAAATGAACTCTGGATGAAGGAGTTATTGTAAAAAGAAGATTGCCCATTATCCTTAGAAAAGGAGGCAATTTCTTATAAAAATGAACTAAAAGGCTCTTTAAGGGAAATCACATCGGAAGAGGTTAAAGGGAGGACTTAAGTGGAGATGGAAGGACTCCCTGATTGCGACCTCCGACATATCGCATCGGAGGTAGGCCTTCACGCGATATCGGAGCCCCGGACAGAGCGACTTGCGATGGCGGTGAGTCGGATCGGCGATCGGCGATCGAGATCGCAACAAATACAAAGGGTCGTTTATACATGCGACAAGCGACTTGCGATAGTGTGATGAGCGATGACGCGATCGCATCCTGACTGTTGGATTGCAAGCTCGATCGGATGATGGAGATTTAACGGGGAATATCGCATCGCTGTTGTGTTAAGTCCATGGACTTGGACCTCCCGCCTGTGCGATTGCGATTTGCGATGACAGGATGGACCCGACGGGTTTATAGGTGCGATTGTATATATTTGAGTTCCGGAAGGAGGGCAATAAACAGTATTTCGGGCGGGCTTCAGGCGGTAAGTGGTATTGGAAGGGCTTCACTCGATTCCATACACCAGCCGACATGTAGCACGCCGTAGGAGAGAAAGAACCACTTTTTCGAGCGGGTGATATCCGTGCAAGTGGGCCACCCGAAATAATCATCAGTTGTTGATTATCGAACACTAATCAGACGGTGGACGATGAACAATCTATTTTGCGAACTCGAAAGGATTATAGGGGCGATTTAATGTTATTTGAGTCTCGCCTAAAGGCTCATGATGTGTTTTTTGTGAGTTTTCCTGTGTCTTTCCGTTATGATTCTATTTTCGGAATGCAGGCAGAAGAACAGTCGACTGTGTCATCCCCATTGGAAACAGTCCATCACACTTGTGCCACGCTATAAGCGGGCGTTTCTGTAACAGGAATATGTTATGAAGCACGCAGAGCCAGAGGGCCAGATGTATAGCCACAGAGCCAAAGAGCCAGAGGCCGGATGTAGAGCCACAGAGGAATGATTCCTCATGATTGCACACAAGGGGAATGGATGGAAGCCGCAGAGTCGAAGGATTCTTCAAATGCCAAAGAGCCAAGTGAAGAAGGGAGGCTCCCTTCATAAGTTTTCCCTTGAGAGAGAAAGTTTCCCTTCAGCGAGCTCATAGCGAGAGCCAAGAGTCGAGAGCCAGAGCCGAGAGCCAAGAGCTGAGAGCCAGAGCCGAGAGCTAGAGCTGAGAGCCAAGAGCTGAGAGCCAAATCCGAGAGCCAAGAGCCGAGAGCCAAGAGCCAAAGCCGAGAGCCAAGAGCCGAGAGCCAAAGCCAAGAGCCAAGAGCTGAGAACCAGAGCCAAGAGCTAGAGCCGAGAGCTAAGAGCCGAGAGCCGAGAGCTGAGAGCCAGAGAGCCAAATAGCCAGGGAAAAAGATGGCATTCTAAGCCTATGGAGTTGAGTGTGGAACTTGAAAAAGAATTTAAGCCATAATCCTAAAGAGCCTAGTTGAGTTGACTAGAGCTCACGGAGACGTAGCCCAAGAGGTTTGGGTGAACTCCTAATTATATTGTTGTTATGTGTGTTGGTTATTATTTGCATTATTTGTTGTTATATGTTTTTATATCAGTTTAAGCAAATCAACTTAAAGCACTTAACAGTTAAAGGCAAACACAAGCATACACCTACTTCAAGTTCTTTTAATTCCGCATTTGTCAATATAAGCCTAGATCTTGGGAATATATAAGCTTTGGAGTGGGAGAGGTTCTTGTAAGCATGACAAGAAGCCTTTAGGTCCCCATTTCAGATCAATTTTTTATACACAACATATAACAAACCTTTACCCCTTATTATATGCTAAATATATTATGTCATGTTTTCCTCAATATATATCCGCTAATATGAATGCACGCGATGTGGTATTGCTCCCCCAGTGAAGCCCCTGTGCTTTCTACAAAGTCAATTATTGTGACATATGGAGTGTTAACCCCCATGTAAGCTTTAATAGTAGTTATTTTATATTACCTAGTTTGAATGAAAAGTGACTAACAATGTTGAATGACAAAAAATGAGGATAATAAGAATGTAGTCAATTACAAATAGCTCACAGTTTCAAGAAGCAAACATTTTAGGTAAGTGGACATTTTATTTAAGAAGAAAACTCAAATATTTTATTTATGGTTAAATTATTGTAACACAAAAATAAATTCACGTCGTCAATAATTTTTTGTGTGCTTACATTGAAATCAATGCACACTATTAATATAATTACTTTGAAATTAATGTACATCATACATCTAGTTACATTAAATCGGAAATCAACATCTACACTAAAATAAATGCATCTAGTGCAAGCAATCAAATAATATTAGAAATCAACATATACATTGAAATCAATGCATCTATTTCAATGCAAAACTAAAATATTCATGGCTTTCTAAATCCAATTCTTTTACCTTTTGTAAAAGCCTTACTTCCTCTTCTATTATGGTTAATAATGTTCAATATTATATAATATCTATATTTGTCTCTATGTGTCTCTTTCTTCTTCCCTCTCTCTTCCCCCTCTATCTATGTGTCTATATCCCTCCCTCTTTCCCCCTCCCTCTCTCCCCCTATGTCAGGACCTCGAGTTGGTAAGCTCTTGTGACTGCTCACACACACATGACGAGAGTCGAAAAACCGACGGGTGTGCCGGGTGATGGGCGCGCTTAACCGAACACATGTGAGGGTGGGCGCTTGCACGAAGGCGAGGCAATCGAATGCACAAAACTAAAGAGTCACCCATAGTGGGTGCATTTAACTGAAGGGCGTGCGACGAGTGGAGGCATAGTGGTGGGCGTCCGCCCAAAGTGTGGAGAGTGCACCAGTTGTAGCAACTAGGCAAGGTGAGTGCAAAAACGCCAAGAGGTAGTGGGTGTAGGGAAGAGGCATGCGAAAGTGGAGCGACTGACTGTGGAGGCAACATGCGGTGGGCAGGGTGTGCCCCGAGGCGAGGGGCACCCACCCAACCCATGTCAAGTTGGCCTAAGGTGAGTTTACCATATATTGGCAAGTCGGCGGAGGTGTGCAAGTATTGGGTCGACTCAAAGTTGAAGAGACGTGACGGTTGGATGTCGATCACACTTGGGATGCATATAAATAAAATGAAGAGGTATTTGTTCAAGGCACCAACCAAGCATTCAGTAAGCAAGTTCAGAGTAAGTCGAAGGCAAGGGAAATCGCAAGAGAACCTAACCAAAGGCACAACAAGGGAGACGACAGGTTGAGGCTTGTTCAACAATTCGTAGGACTGTGCAAGTTAAGTCAAGGTAGAATTTGAGGTTTCTTGTGAGATCGTAGGCAGGTTGTACGACAGGAAGGTCCATGGGAAAAACTACATTTAGGTAGGACCACAGGTCATTGCTGCACGTACCAGGCAAGGCGCGATCTACACAAATAGGCTGAGCCCTGGGCAGGATTGTGTTCAAGAAAATTTTTGGATGGGAAGAACATCGCATGATCATACAAAAGTCATATTGCGTTGCACGAATGAACTGTGTGAGTAGGCAAAGGTTGGGCAAGTTGCACAACAGGATGCATGAGTTGAAAAACTGGTGGGTGAGTTGTCAAGTAACTGCTACTACACTATAAAATTTTAACTTTATACATTATTTGCAAAAGTTAATTTTATATATTGTGGGAACTATTGGGAGTTCCCCCCTCCCCCGTTTATGATTGTTTTGTACATGTATGGTTATCGTGTATTGAATGAAGTAAAAGTTAATTTCCGTTGCATAAGTAAAGAAGAACACTTAACAAAAAAAACTTAGTGTTGGTAGTAGGCGTATTTTGGACAAGAGTAATTTTGAAGTGAAATTGGGCCAGTACTACATGAGCACCCATGGTGAACAAAGTGTCAGAGCATGGGGGCGTGACACCCTCCCCTTCTCTCTCTCTCTCTCTCTCTTTCACGGACATCTATATCTATATCTCCCTTCATCTCTCCTTCTTTATCTCTCTATGTCACCCCTAAACACACATACTCTCTCCTCAATACCTATTTATCTCTCCCTCTCTTCCTCTCTCTTTTCTTCTCTCTCCCCCTCCATCTATATATCTATCTTCCTCTATATCTCCTTATTTGACTCTCTATCTCACCCCCCAAACATACTCTCTCTCACTCTCTCTCTCCACCTTTCTTTCTCTATGTATTTCTTCTTCCCTTCCTCTCTCTCCCTCCCTCTCTCCTTCTCTCTCTCAAGTCCTCTCTCTCTTCCTTCCCCCTCTTTCCTTCCCACCTCCCTCTATCTCTCCCCTCTATCACTCTCTCTCCATGCTTTCCAACTTGGTCACTATCTCCCTCCCTCCCTTTTTCTCTCTCCCCCTCTCTCCACTCCATCTCTTTGTCTGTGGGTGTCTCTCTCACTTCCCCTTCTCTCCTTCTCCATCTCCTCTCCTTCTCTCTCTTCCCTCCTTCTCTCCTCTCACCCTCACTCTCTCTCCATCTCTCCCTTATCACTCCCTCTCTCTCTCTCCACCTCTATCTATCTATTTCTTTGTTCTTCCCTCCATTTCTCTCCCATCCAAATTCATATTTCTCTCTCTCTCCCTCTCTCCCTCCCCTCCCCTCCCCTCCCTCTCTCTCTATCTCTTTCCTTGTCTCTCCCTCCTCCATCCATATGATCGAGAATTGTCACTCTATGTAATCAATAATATATGTAAGTTCTAATATAATAATACCTATAATGGAGATTATTATTATTATTATTTATTGGAATAATAATAATCAATATTATTTATTATTATGCCAATAATAATATATAAAGAGATAACTTGTTAAAGAAACAATAGTATGTTAACTTTATGTTATAGACAAACCAATTTCTTATGATCAAATTGTTAGCTCTATGTCTTACATTTTATGTTTATATATGTTTTAATTTTAATATTAACAACCTAAATCCATCTTAACTATGGATCTATCAAACACCGAGAATAATCAAATTTCTAGTGGTGCAAACCTATTTTTTGAGTGCAAAACTTGAGGGAAGGTTTTCACCTCGAGAGATTTGATCCCTATCAACACTTAATAGATCCAAATTTAAGATGAACCTATGATCCGAATTGGATCATTATATAGTTTTTCATCCATCTCAATGCATTTGGAGTGGAAAAAGTTGAGGAATCAGCTCATGGGATCGTTTTTACCGGCGAGACCTAGTTTGATGAAACGGGGTCTGAAAATTTTTGGGAGCGTTTTGAGGTATTAAACAACATTTTTTGGGAGTAAAAATTTGTCTCTTTAATGCAAAACCATTTCATGTTATTCTACACACAAAAACCTTTCGAACAGCGCAAGAAGCATGCCAATCGGAGTATGTATGCAAACGTTATGCCACCCATAAATTGACCTTCTTGTTTTCACACCTATAGTTTGTGATGATGTCTTGTCAGCCCCCATTATTTATGGAAAAGGGGCTAGCAACATGCTAGTGATGTAAAATACTCTAGAAGAGTCTATTTTGTAACTGTAGTTAAGAGTTGATGTAGTCAAAATTAACCACTAGTAGGCTATCAGGCTATGTTATAATCAAGCCACTAGGAGGAAGAGACATTCCATTCTTTGGAGAGAATTTGTTCCATGGCTTAGCAAAGATAGCGAGGAGAGATAGGAGGCAGTGCACACAGAGAGGATTTGTCCATTGTAGTAGCCCACAAGCCACAGACATGACTTCATTGTACCTACAACTATATTTCCAACAGAGGAAGAGAGCGAAGCAGCCTCGCCTTCCAGCTGGGTTTTCTCTCGAAAGGGTTTCCCAGAGAGCATATATTGTGTCTTGTGTGTGTGTGTGTGTGTGTGCTTATTTTGTCGTTGTCTACTTTTCTACATAATTTCCATTCTCATGCATGCACTAATTACAATTAAATCCACAGATCTTAAAGTTTAATAAATTGTAATAGTGTAGTATTTTTAGAGTTTTAACATAATATTATTAGATTTGTTGTGACGAACTATCGAGTGGAATATCCATATCAATTTACAAATCAATCTAGGATGGTTTGATATATGTAACCTCGATAGTTAAGAAAGTCTACTTGAAGCTTTGTTGTTAGACCGTAAAACCTAATAAGCTCCGTTGCTATACTATAAAACCCAAAAATAATATAAATCCTTGTCTTTGCAAGAGCCGAGGATATTATCTAGGGCCTGGTTTAATTTTATTTTTAATATTACCATTCAATCTCCTAAATAAAACCCAATAATGATTGCATCTAAACTAAGTTGTTATGAACATCTGAGAGACATATTCTAGTGAATTTTCATGTAGAGCTTAAAACCAACAGTTGACATAGTCCAAATTGAAATTAGAGAAATTTTGAAGTCTTAAATGGGCCTCTTAAGGAATATTATAAAATAATAATGGAAATAATAAAATAAGATTAAATTACCTCATCAAGTTTCGGAGGGAAAAAAGAAAAAACTATGCAATCATGTTTTTTCACGTATTTCACATTTTTCATGTAGTAGGGTCCATTGAAAGTATGCAATATGGGTACTCCTTAGTTGAAAAATTAAATTCCGCATCCAACGAGTGCTCCCGCTCGAAATTTGAGTAAAATCGTAGGGAGATAAGTTCAAAAAATGAGTTGAAAAAAATGTTTTTTAATTTTATTTTCTTTTCTTTTACATTTTTACTCCAAAAATGGTGAATCATCCCTCGGTTGACATCATCATATTGAATCCTATTGGTTCTTATAGAGTTCATTTTTGTTGTACATTTTTGTTTTGAGACCCATTTTTTACCTCAAAATCTCTCTAATGATAACTCCAATAAATTTTGATGCAGACAAAAAATTTAAACGAAATGTAGGACTGCATGCACCAGATCTTATTTTTTTCGTGCTCGCATTTCTCTTCACAGTCAAGGGTAAAATTTCAAACATATAAAATAAAATGAATAACATACAAAACAAGCTGGAAAAATCTAATCTTTGAAGGGTATGTAACAAAATGAGCAAGGTTGTTTTTCCCAAGTTTTACCTAGAAGACATGCATTCGGAGAGCTATAAAGTCTTAGTGTAGTGTTCCTTTACTGAATGTTTTCTTTGCTAAATTGGATATGCAAAATTGCTCGAGGTTATGATATTTGTGGTGGAAATTAAGATTGACTTTGATTTAGCTAAAAACTTTTGTTATTATGAATGTCTCACATTAACGAAGAATGCCTTTAAATACGATGCATTAAATAATAATGCTATGGGCAAAACCATTGGTTGTGAAAACTTGGAGCCCAAAAACTTCCATCCGCAAATTTAATATTTCATTTCAATTTTATTTTATTTATTAATTTTATTTTATTTTTAAAATTTAATTAATTAATTTATTTTTATTTTTTTTAAATGTATTTTTGGCCATCATAGAAGAATACCATGGGAAAAACCATGGGTTGTGAAAACATGGAGCCCAAAAACCTCTTTCCATAAATTTAATAGTTTATCTCAATTTGTTTTTAATTATTAATTTTTATTTTTTATTTTTTTAATGTAATTTGACCATTAGAGAATAATACTATGTGAAATCCATGGGTTGTGCAAACCTAGGCCTAAAAACATCTAGTAAACTTACTATTTTATCTCAATTTTAATTTAATTATTAATTATTAATTATTTATTTTCTTTTATTATTTTTATTTTTTTATTTTTTATTTTATTTTATGTAATTTGACCAAACCAAAATGTTTATATAACACATATATATTTATGGGCTAACATTTAAAAAAAAATTGACATATTGAACTCCTACACATCTACCATCTAACACCTACATATATCTCCCATATTGGGCTATTGAATGTCTTTTGACGCAATTAAAACATATGAAGCCAACATTACATTAACAACTAATTTTTTTTATATATTTATGTTTAAAAATGATAAACATTTACACCACTACAACATCACCCCATACTAAATTGTAAAATCTCTCAACACAATAATTTTTTTATTAAAATTAATTTATTTTATATATCTTAATTTTATATTAAATAATATTAATTTATTTAAAATTTAACATATAATTATCTTAGATATAAATCTTTCAAATTAATGATATTGTTAGGATTTGATCAACGTTTCAAACCAATTAATATAGTTCATCCAAATTTTAATAAGATATAATATCCTATCAAATTTCTTTAATAACGCAAAACTAAAAAGTCAAAATATCCAAACAACTCAAAACAAAAAATAACCCAAACCTAAGGCACTTTACATATTGATGGGCACAAAATACATTAAGTTTTATCTTATACCAAGTTTATCCAGATTGATTTACGTTTGAATATTTTTTCACTTAATTTATATAATAAATTAATATATACATAGTTATATTTATTAATTATTTTCACAAAATATAAAATTTTAATTATCAAATTTCAATATCTGTTGTTTTTATCATTATTTTATTTTATTTTATTTTTAAAACTAAATTATGTTTGGCGTGAGTTTACCTATTAAATTGAAAAATAATGTACTTAACGAGAAAAATATTATTATTATTAAAATTAAATAAAAGCTTAATTGAGTTTAGATGTTTTATGAGAAATTCTTTTATTCTTTAAATGGGAACGGTATGCTTTCGTAGCTTCCGGTGCCATTCATACCATCAATTGTCTTTCGCATGATTTTATTTTTTTCATCTTTCCAAATGGCGAGTGATAAGTGTTTCGTTACAAAACATTAAATGTTAGATATGAGATATTTTTAGTTTTTTCATCTTTTCAGATGGCTAGTGATAAGTGTTTGGTTACAAAACAGTAAATGTTAGATGTGAGATATTTTACATGTTTAGATATGGGTTGTTGAGAAGTCAAAGCATTTAATATTTTATAAATGGATGTTTATTGTTTTTTATTAAACATGATTTACCAATGTATTATATTTAATACAATTATGTTTTTACTTATTTTCAATTATATTTAATACAATTATGTTTTTATTTATTTTCAATGTTAGTATAAGAGCTTATTTTCTAATTACACCCGCTCTACTTTAAGGCAATATTAAATATGCTTTTTAACAAAATTCAAGTGAGAGATGTTTTTAATTTTTAAAAAATTAAAAGTAGTTAAAAAATCATTGAAGAGAGGTTAAAGGCTTTCCCTAAGAGAGGTGTAAGTTATTGTTTTGAAGGTTAAGAACATCTCATTTGTTGAATTGAGGCTTCTGTGATCCATATCAAGTTTAGGACCAGAGTCAAGATTTAATGGAAATTAGTTAAATTTAAGCTATCACCTTGGAATCAATGTATATATTTAGTTTTGATGTCTAACATTAGAATGGTTTATTTATAATGTAAGGGTGGTATAAATAGATTATTTTGTACATGCTATATAAATCAATGTTTCTCTAGTAGTGTCTTTCTTAAATCCTTAGGCCTTGTTACCATTCAAACTAACAGGGGTCCTAGGAGGGGATCCTAAAGAGAAACTACTAGGTCAAAGGGCAACAATGGGGCAATAGCCCAATGTCACCTCAACTAAGGATCCCTGCTCTTTACAGACTTTCATCGATGGGAGTAGTCCTCGTATAAGAGGAATCACAAGAAAGGATGAATCAATGATAGGATATGGTGATTCTTAAAGCTTGTTCACAAAAGAGAATCAATTAAATGACTTGCTCGCTTAAGAAGCAAGGTGATGGGCTCTCTGGGAAGGGCTAAGAGGATACTTGAGCCTAGGTATGGAGAATATTTCTTTACCAGAAGCTTCCTGGACCTAAGAATCCTTGTGGAGGAATGGCTTCTATGAAATCCTTATGGAGTTTGAGTTATAAAGTTATAGGACCACAAAGAACCAAAGTGGGCCAAAACTAGGTCAAGGACGTGGAGTTGATCAACAATAGAAGGGCTTGACCAGTTTAGTGGGGAGAATAGGATCAAAGGACAAATTCTCTTTTGACTTTTGAATGCAATGATCCAAGTGAGGACACTAACCCAAATCAACCTAGGGAAAGAAATGGTCTTGAGGCTAGCGCTTGCCATATTTCTAGATTCCAACATTGGATTTGCTTTAAACTTGGAGGACCTCTTGAGAAAACCTCAACACAGTAGTGGACCAAAATTTAAGGGTTTTGAATGGCTACAAAGAAATTCGCTTGATGCCCTAGGTGACCTACTAGGGTTAGGCCTAGAAGGAGAAGAAAAGGTGATAGAAATATTCTTTTAGGTGACTACCAATGGTTAGATCGATGCCTTTCCTTTGGGAGAGATGGTGTCAAGGTGATTTTGTGATTTGGAAAGACTTAATCCGATCAAGGAGACCTTTAGGCAGCTTCACATGACAAATTAGGGCATGAGAGGAGTTACCAAAGGATTTTATACTTTGATGTGCAAGAATTGATGACTTATCAAGGTGTATTCAATGAAATTGAACACTTCAAAAGTCCAAAACTTCCAAAATTTCGCATAAATTAGGGCATAATTCAAATCTAGAGAGAAAAAATCCCATACATTATTCATGTGACAAGATAAATGTAAAAAATGGACATGAAAAGAGCACTTACATGTATAATGAGTATATCCAATCATTAAATCAAGACAAATTTTAAGCTCTAAGACCAAGAGAATAGTATCCAAACATCAAAATTCATCCATGAAACCAAACTCGTCCTCCAAAAGGGAATGCAAAATTCCCCAAAGATCTACTAATCCAAACAAGTGATGATGAGAGGAATGAATGAGCCTCTCATTAATTTATATCCTCTCTAAAGAGTTCAATTGTCCTAATTAGGCCTAATTAAGCCCTAGATAATAAAATAATGTGTAATAATAACATCACTTGGTGACAAGCCCACCAAGATAGCTCCAAAATAGAAAGATAAGCCTCTCAATAGGAAAAAATAGTAAACATAATGAATTGTTAAGCCATTGAGAAGGCCTAGTAGAGTCCAAAGTGTATTAAAGTGAGAGAATAGACTCCAAACATAGTGAATAAGGGATTGGCATCTTGATGTCCAATCAAGTCACATGTGGTGTCCCCAACTAGGTGTGGGGGCATAATGACATCCTCATGGTCTCCAAGTGGATTGATGATGCCTGTAAACCATTTGTAAGGGCTAGGATGATGACATAAGCCCTCCATTTATCTCCCGTGGTGAGACACATCCTCATGTGGACCCTGGAACCTCTACCAAGTGTGTCGTACAAGTGTGGAGCCAGTTGGGCATGGTGATCGAGGTGCATCATCTTCATCTGAAAAGGTAGAACATGAGAAATCATTGAATAGTGTTGGAGATCCATGAAGTTCTCTCTACTATAGTGGAAGCCTACTCACCCTATAAGTGCCAATGTGACCCTCTGGAGGGCTTACACCCCATATAGGGAGATCAAACCCCAAATGGAGACCCACCTCCAATCCTGCATAAGATCCAACGTGTTCGCTCTCCATCCAATTCAAAAAATAATTAGAGTAATCAAATAAAACAGCTTACAAATCATGGAACACAAGCGGACACTTCATAATGGCATGCCCTTCCATAGTGGGATTTGGCATGTACATGTGTCTCCAAGCTCAATAAGGGGTTAACGAGGGACCCTATTGTGAAATTCGGAAAACCCTCAATCCTATTACAACAACTCATTATGTTTCTTCTATTTGTTAAATGAATTGAACAAATTATTTACTGTATTCTACGATAAATATTGAAACTAATACATTGTAGCCTTTACAAATAAAATTTTGTGGAAGAAAAATAATATTGGAAGAATAGATGCATACACACACAAATACACAGTTATTTTTGGACCAATGTACTCGAAAAAAACCCAATTTGGGAAAATTAGTGCAGCATTTGAGGGTTTTATTATTATGTAGTAGTAAATCTGAGTACAAAACTATGGATGGTAAAATCTAGCAATCCATACAGAGAAATGATTGACAATAAGTCTAGTGAGAAAAATATCACTCCCACTAGCAATCTGACACTGACCTCAGCTCAAGATGAGTGGCTCGTTGTTGCCTCTACGCAGTCCCTATGTCAACCTACACAGTATTGCGCCCCACAACTTGGAACTACGTCTCTCTTGCTATTTGATTAGTTGTTTTCTAGAAGATGGACTCTCCTGGCCTCCAGGCTTCAACTCTGGCTTCTGGCACTGAATCACTATTTCTACCTAGCAAAATAAAGATTCCCCTTTGAAGCACTATGTTTCCTCTGTGTGGCTCTACGCTGCCTCTTTGTGCCACTCACTACCTCTCTGCAATGCACTGACCGGAACAGTGAAATCTTCATCCGGCCTTACTATCCTTGCCCCTCTCTCACTGCTTCGAGCTCATTAGCTCTCTCTCCGACAACTTAGCATTGCTACTCTAGAGTTTGATCTGCTAGTAAATTCAAATTGCTAGTGGCTCAAGTGTGTTCTCCAACCCCCATCAAATTTAATTTTATAATATCTCGTTGAGACATCAACATCCAAGATTAAAACATAATCGATGGCTAAATTAACTAGAACTCGATCCATGTCTTCTTCTAGAAGATTCTCACCATGACTTAATTAACGCCCTTTAATTAATCATATTCCTAAGTTTAGGCTTAGGAGTCATTAAAAAATGATTAATTATTTTAATTAAGTCATCTCTAGGTGGAATTTCTAGAAACAATTTCTAGGTTTTGGAGAATACATGTATTCTAGCCTCTCCACCAAATTTCGTAGTTAGAACACATCTGATGCTACAAACTAACACTTATTAGGTGGTTTCAAACTGTAAAGGGAGTGAAATTTCCATGGTATATCAATTAAGTGGCAGGTGGAATGTGGTATAATAATGGAATGGAGTGGGGATCAGGGGAAGACTCCAAGCCACATGCCATGGTACAAGGGTAACTATAATAGGGAAATCCCACACTTGAGTATATGAGTGTAGGAGGGAGCAATCATGGTACATGAGTTACTTTGGCTTTTTTTTTCCACCCTTCATCATATGCCTTTTTCCTTTAATTTATTTTTCTTCATAACTACTTGAGACTCCAGAGAATGAGAGCATGATGTGCAAGATACATCAGTAGATACCCCCTTTGAGGTGGGGTAGTTCATTTCCCACCAGGGGTTGGAATATTCATGGGTTCCTTAATGTGGATGGGGGCTCATATAGGGCCCATAAGAACCAGGGTGATGGCCATAGATAAGGGGTAGAGCTCATGTTTACCTTTTTCCCACGCGCTAAATTTGTATGTCTTGGCCATATTTTTCATTTTGTGGTACATTTCCTATTGCAAGTGGCCAAATTATGCTTTTCTAACCTTCAACGCATCGTTCCAAGCCCAAACCAAGGTGTAGGCAAGGGGGGGGGAGCTAACCCTTTGTGGACCCAGTGGAAAAATGTGGACCCTGATGGGAGAAGTGATAAATGGGGTTAAAATGAGCAGAGGAGAGTGATGTATATGGTGTTGGGAAGCGGGACCACGTGACCAAAACTAGGATTTCCCATGTAGTGATAGCCCTAAAGCTAATGGCCAATAAAGGAGATCCCATGGGACTAGGATATAAGGCTAACAACCAAATACAATAGAGGAGACAAAAGTACAAACCTAGCCCACTCTTTTCGCCGAATCCCCCCACCAATCGATGCCCAAAAGTTTCCATGATAAGTAAACAAAATTACTCAGCTATACCAATGAAAAGTCATAACTTTGGGGCCGAGAGGCCCACCTTCAAATATGTGATCATAACATATGGGCAAGGGACCACATGGATGCCTCAAGTGGAAAAGATAGTGGCACATCGAGTTACCTAATGGCTGCAAGGGGCTGTTGGCTGCTAGTTGATGACCATCTAGGAGAAAAAAAAATTATCCTATGATACCACCCATGAATGGTGGGTAACATCTGGCTCCAATTAGTACATGAGCTCTCATAAGAGTGCAGGAACGTACTTCAACGGGAGGTCATAAGAACACCAACAATATATTGGGACCACAGATATGTTACCTACACATATCAAAGACCAAGCACATAGGGCAACATGTTTGTGTTTTGTCTTATGATCACACATGCTTAGTATTAGGCCATAAAATGAACAAGAAAATAAAAGTTTATTCTAAATGCAACTAGTTTATCATGATAATTTCATATGATGTTAGTTCTAATCAGAAAATCAACATGCAATGCATCCTACCCTAACATGCATATGGTACAATGTCAAGTGACAAGGAAGGGGGTGATACGACTTAGTTTAACTCGTTGTGGCCAAAGTTCATCATTAATTTTGGCAATGCAATAATAATATTTTTTGAGCTTTCCATGAATCTTGATAGGCATAGGGTTTTTATCTACAAAAATTGCATCCCCAATCTTGTATTCTCTTTTGGGTTTCCACTTCTTGTTCACCTTATGATTGGGTTTCTTAAGGATACAAACCTCTTGAGAAGGGAGAATAGGGTATGGTTCCTTGGCCTCAAGAATTTTATAATAAGGGATGGGCCCTGGTTTTACCACATGAGTAGGGTACATGTGTTCTCTGTAAATGGTAAAGGGAGTTCCATCATACTGTGGGATGGTAACATAAGATAAGTCCATTTGGAGTTGACCACCAAGAATAACACCTCATTTTATTGACAAAAGAATTCCCCACAGATCGGGAATATTAATGACCACAACGTCCATGAGTAGGGATATATCAGGGTTCATGGCTAAGGAAACCTTCATATCCTTTATGAGGCCTTCTACTTCAATAGGCTTGGAGTTGAAACCACAGACCGCCTTATATTCACGGGTAATGCTAAGATTCAATTGCTTCATGACTTTTAATGGCATGATATTTGTGGAAGCCCCTGAATCCAACATACAGTTATGTAAGAGGAGGTCATTGATAGCTAAGGTGAGCAAAAATGGCTCATGTCCTGGATTTGATTTTAAAAAGTGAATTTTTTGCAATTTTATTGGCATGTCATCTTCCTTTTCAAACCAAGGGCCTTTCTTCACTTTCCATTCTTGACGTGGGAGTTTCACAATTTCCTTCAAAGGTACTTGTGCAGTCATCTTTCCTATAGAAGCATCTAACTTGAGATCAAGCTCCACCTTGCCTTGTTTTTGGGCTCCCATCTTGGAGGGTTCCCCTTGGAATTCTCTTTCTGTGGGGGATATTTCTTAGGGAGGTCCTTAGGAAGAGGATTTATAGGAAGGGATTGCTTAGGAAATGATTCTCTTATGCCAAGCTCCTTTGAGGTGGAAGGATGGTTCTTGTCATTCTTTCTTGAGTATTGGATCCATTTAAATCTCCCACTATTGTTAGCATTGAGGATCAGTTATTCCTTAATAGTCACTTCACTAATGGGATGATGAGTATATGAGCCATCTAGAAAAATGTTGAAGGCTTTAGAATCCACTATGTTAGTTTGATAATTGATTTCTTCGTCTTCACTCTCATCCTCGTCACTTTGTCACCCTTAAAGGATAATTCTTTTTCCACGACATTTGTTGGAGCCAGAGTGCTTGGGACTTGAGATGAGCTAGGCTTGTCTTCATCATTTTGTTTCCTAAGGAAATGCTTGCATTTAGGAATATAATTTGATTTTTGATCCCTTTATAAGGTGGTTAGTTTGTTCATGTATAATGTATCTCGTGAGTTCATATCCTCAGTTAGCTTATCAACTTTCTTAAGGAGCACTAAAAGGGTTTCTTTGGTTTGGTCATTGGATTTTCCCTTTTTGACTTAAGTCTTATCTTTAGGATTTTCATCAACATCCATTTTTGAAATTCATAAGTTTTGTTGAACTTCCATCACTAACTCTTTAGCCTCAGCGAAGGTCTTAGGTTTCATATCCCTTAATGGATATGTGAGATGACCACCCATGGCTTTAGTGAATTTTTCAAGTATATTTGCATCAAGGGGTCTCAAATGGTTAGGGATATCCCTAACTACCCTATCAAATTTTGGGATAAATTCCTTGATATCTTCCCTTCCCCTACTTATTTGGTAAAATTTGTCAATGTTGAAAGTTCCTTGTGCATCACATGACCATCTTCTAATGAACATATCCTCAAATTGGTCAAACTTTTGTACGCATCCTAGGGGAATACTTAGGTACCATTCCCTATCTTTCCCCTCAAAAGATAATGAAAAAAGCATCATGATCCTATCTTCATCAAATACTAATATAGGTGAAATGGCCCAATAGAATTATTCAACATGGTCACCCGCACTTATGGTAGCATCACCCTTGAACTTGGGTAGCCAATTATTATATTTTTCAGGTAAAGGCTTAGGATCATTACTCAAGTTCAAAGGGGCAAAGACACTAACCAAATGCCTCTCACTTCGTGACATTTTTTGTTGGTCCTAGTTTAGGCCAATGGTAGACTTAGTTGTTGATCCGTAAACTATCGTGGATATTCCACTGGACAGTTCGTCACAACAGATATAATAATAATATATTTAAATTCTGAATTTTTACACTATTAAAGTTTTATTAAACTTATAAATATGTAAATTTAACTATAGTTAGTGCATTCGTGTGAATGGAAATAATGTTGAAAAGTAGAGAACAAAAAAATAAGCTCACATACACACACACATAAGACACATGATATGCTCTAGGAAACCCTTTCGGGAGAAAACCCGACTTGAAGGTGAGGTCACTTTGCTTTCTTGTTCTGTCTGGAAAATAAGGTTGCACGTACAAAGAAGTAATGCATGTGACCTGTGGGCTACCATAATGCACGGATCCTCTCTGCGTGCTCTACCTCCTATCTCTCTTGGTTATATTTGCTCAAATATGGAACAAAATGCTCTCAAAAGAATGGAATCTTCTTCCTAATGGTCGAGTTATAACACAACCTGATAGCCTACTAACACCATATCCAATAAAGGTACATTTCTTTGACTTTGCCTCAAGCTTTGTTCTATTTTCTTTATTAATGTGGACAAAGGCTTCACAACCGAAAGTCTTTAAAAATGAGTAGTTTACCTTTTTACATGTCAATGCCTCCTCTGGAATACCACCATCCAAGGAACTTGAAGGCCCTCTGTTTATTATATAAACAAAAATATCTACAACATCTACCCAAAATTGTAAGGGAAATCCTACATGCAATCTCATGCACCTTGCATGCTCCATGATTATCATGTTTATCCTTTCTAACACACTATTTTCATGTGGTGTTCCTGGAACTGTCTTCTCTCTGTAAATTCCATGTTATGAACAGTAGTTATCAAACTCTTTGTTGTAGTATTCACCTCCGGTGTCTGATCTTAGATACTTAAACTTCTTTCCAATTTCATTCTCAATCAAAGCTTTCCATTTCTTGAAAGTATCAAATACATCAAGTCTATTTTGAATACAATAAATCTAGGTTTTTCTAGTTGTGTCATCAATAAAAGTAACATAATAGCGAGAGCCACCAAGAGATGATACTTGAGCTGGTCCCCATAAATCTTTATTCGCAAGCTCTAATTTTTCTCTCTTCTTTTCCTTCCCAACTCTGTTAAATATGACTCTCTTCTGTTTTCTGTAAACACAATTCTCACAGAAATCCAAATCAACATGCTTCAAACCTAGCAACAAATGTCTTGAGTGAAGAATATGTATCCCTTTCTCACTCATGTGCCCGAGACTATGATTCCACAATGTCGTATTTGCTCCTGTGGAGGTTAAAGCATTAACAAAATTAGAAATGCCATTTCATAAATACAACGCACCAACCTTTTCTCCTTTTTCTATTACTAGGGCTCCTTTAGTCACCTTCCAGGTTTTGTCTGTGAATGTAGTTACATAGCCTCCACCACCTAACTGCCCTGTTGAAATTGGATTTTTCTTCAGATTTGGAACATGCCTTAACTCCTTCAATAGCCATTGGTTTCCATTTTGTTTCTTTATAAAAACCTTACCCATTGCAATGATTTTAGAGGGTTTATCATCACCCAAATGAACATGTCCAAAATCCCCTTGAACGTAGTCATGAAAATGTTTCCTATCAAGTGTGGCATCGAATGAGGCCCCTAAATCTACCACCCAGGCATCAATAATATTCTCTAATGAAATAATCAAAGCCACACATCACCTGTTAGGCCCCTATACTACTAGTGTAACCCCTTATTGTTATTAGTACAACCCCCTTATTATATTGTTGTACCCATGTAGTCCCCATATTGTTACTATGGTGCCCCATACAAAACCCACTATTGCTATTATTGTGCCCTTACATTATTATTGTTATGTCAGCTCTGATTATATTATGACCCCTTAGACTCCTATAAATAGAAAGGAGGTCTTGTTATATGTATCATCCAAGAATTGTTCGTTTGTGTAATGTAAAGGAGGTTTCCCCCTCGAAGAGGCTTATTTCTAAAGCATTCATCTATCCTTTATATATTTTTGTGAGCTGGTTCCATAACATTTGGTATCAGAGCTTTGGATTCTAGGGTTCTTGCTGCTCCAAACAGGTCATCATGGAATTTTCAATATAACTTTTTTTTGTGACATTTCAAAAGTTAAAAAGAAAACCCATTTGAGACGCAATCTCACTAAACCTCGGATCCGAATTTTAGAGCTTGTCTTGCTATATTTTCGGAGATATGACCTGAGGAAGTCATAGTTTTTGCAAGCTCTAGAATTTCATCTAAAACAGGTCATCGTGGAATTTTTGCTATAACGTTTTCGCTACGAAGTTTCAGAAGCTAAAACAAAAACCCATTTGAGAAGACATCAGTCTGAACCTCAAGTACGAATTTTAGATCTTGTCCCACTATATTTTCATATATATGATCTGAGGAAGTTAGAGTTTTTGCAGACTCCTAAATTACATCTGAAATAGGTGACCTTGGGAAAAACGTCATATCTTTCTCTCTGAGCATCAGATTGAAATTTCATAAGAAATTACAGAAAGAGGACGGACTGTAGCTTTTTGTGTGTATTTTTTAAATCCAAAGGTCATAAGTGTGCTTAGAAGAAATTATTTTACATAGATTATGAAGAGGAGGAAGAAAAGGATCAAGAAACATCAAAAGAAGAGGATATACACCAGGAACCAACCCCAAAGAAAGAAGAAATGAATCCGACCATATCTTGTAAAGCATTGGTAAGAATTACCACTCCTCAAACTCTCAAGATAGAAGGACATATCAAGAAGAAAAAGGTTCAAGAAGTGAAAGATCACATTGAGAAAGAAGAAATGAATCCAACCATATCTTGTAATGCATTGGCCAGAATTACCACTCCTCAAACTATCAAGATCGTGTTAGAAAATTATATATTAGGAGCAATAGAACACATAAAATATTGCAGAAATATAAACACAGAAAACGCAAAAAACAAGAGAGACACAGATATACGTGGTTCACCCAATTTGGGCTACGTCCACCCCGAACAGTCAGTCCTTCCTTTCTATTATCCAACAAAATGAAGAGACACAACCTACAGCAAATCCGCTGTAATATCCTCTGTTTTCTCTCACAGTCTCACCTCTCTGTTTCTCGCTCACAGAATACATATCTATCACACAACCTCAAATACAATGCCCTCATACAACGAGAGGGGTTGCCTTCTAGGGAAAAAAACCCTAAACTAAACATAAGTTCTACCGTCAGATCATCCACCTAATGAACGGCCCAGATTGACTAGAAATTACTATACTTTTACAAGGCAATTTTATAGCTGTTTTTAGCTTTGGAGGCGCTGCCCATGAAACCCCCCGTCGGGGGGGCTCCCAAAGGTCGCAGCCGCCCCCCCCTAGACCCCCCCTGCAGCGAATATTCTATGGGGAGCGTTGCCGCCCCCATTTTGAACTAGGGTCCTATGTGGCGATACCTTTGAATATAGAAGATAATCAAGCTCCACACCCAACAGATCGAAGGACATATCAAGAAGAAAAATGTTCAAGAAGTGAAAGATCACATCGAGCATCAAGAAATGAATCCGACCATATCTTGTAAAGCATTGAAAGAAATTATCACTCCTCAAACTCTAAAGATAGAAGGACATATCAAGAAGAAAAAGGTTCAAGCAGTGAAAGATCACATCAAACATCAACAATAAGTTCTCCAACTTTTAAAGGATAACGCCACTTTAGTGCATAATAGAATTTTTATCAGCTTTTCGGGCCCTGAACTTCCGGAGCAGTTTTGACCCCCTAAACTGATTTTTTTTTTAGGCTCGTTGCAGGTCCATAGCCATAAGCAAGGGCCTCGAACAAAACCTGTAGTTCTCGAAGAGACCCCTCCAAAAAGGTATCGTACGCGCCAAACAGAGATAATATGACCAAGCTATGACCCCAGGAAGTTGGCTACCCAACTAACCCCAACGGGGCCCAAAAACTCTTGGCGTTACACCTCTTGGGGTTAGGGTTTTGGTTGTTTAGGGTTTTCTCATGTTTTTCAATAATAAATAGGCCCTTGAGCCTCATTGTAACAGAGTTCAGAGGCATGTAGATGCCACATCTCTTCTCAAAGATAAGCTACCATTGCTTGAGCTAGTCTTATTTCCATTATGTTTGTAAGCATATTGTAGTATTTGCTATTAATGAAATGAAGTGGTATTCTTGTTGCATCTTTGTATTTATGGTTATATTTGTAATTTTTTGCGTTCCTGTTTAAATTCAGATCAGTGGTATCCGAGTGGTCTACTCTTTCTCTTTTTTCCTTTGCATGTCCCCAACGAGGTCGGGATATAAGGAGTTAGGGCTTGAACTAGTTGAACCTTTGCAAGACTAGCCTCACAAATCCTGATGACCTCCCATGGGGGAAGAAGAAAAAGATGAAGCGACAAGAGATCCTTTCAAAATCTTTCTCAATGAAGCCCTCGAGCGATAGAGGAACACGATGATGGACAATCTCGCTCAGATCCTTCAGCGGCTACCTAGAGGCGACATATCTACTTCCAGCAGCTACTCTGGAAGCGCCACACCCTTTAAGGTACAGGTCAACTTTGACATTCCCATATTTGAGGGTCAGATAGATGTAGACGCCGTAGATAAATGGTTAAATCTATTAGAAGGATATTTTTATGTTCATGATTTTTCCAGCTAGGAAAATATTATTTTTTCTCTTCTTAGAGCTACCTCCCCGCATCAAGGATTGGTGGGAAACATACTGTGAGCAAAAGGATGAAAGTACGCCCTCACTATTTTTGGCCGCACCCACTTGGGATTCGTTTTGGGACACCACCAAGGAGCAGTGTTACCCTGTTAGGAGCTATGAGGATAAATACATAAAGTGGAACACTACGACAAGAAGGGACCAAGACATGCCGGAGTTTACCAATTTTTCTCATACCCTTCGGACAAAGTTGGGTATCAAGGATTCTAAGAAACATTTGGTACTCAAGTACCGCGGCTGCCTACACATGTATATCCAGGGTGAGATAGAGTTCCTGGACATCTCCTCATTCAGCACAATGTTGCAGGAAGCATCCCCCCCCCTCCCAGTTCCAAGCCCCGAAGCACATCCCGTGTGGATGCATCTAGGAAGCTTCCCCGGAAGTGCGCTTCCACCTGTTTTTGCTGCTTCCTGGAATATTCCAAAGCACTATTCTGAACCTCCAAAGCGCGCTTCATATGGTGCTTCGGGCATATGAAGCATGGCGCTTCGGAGGGAGAAGAACACACTTCCCGTATGCTTCCGCACGCTTCCAGAAAAGCACCCTGTGGAGGATGAAATGTGATTTTTTTTTTTTTTTTTTCGTTGACTTGGCATAAAGGGGGTGGGTCCACCTTGGGTTAGGGTGAGGTTAGGGTGAGGAATGAAGGGAATAAAGCACCCATTCATTCCTCATTTGCTCATTTTGAGTTTATGAGAGTTGGAGAAGAGAAGAGAGGAAAGGAGAGGAGAAGAGAGGAGAGCTTAGAGGAGCTTGGAGGATGAGCTTGGAGCAAGAGCTTGGAGGACTTCATCTACAAGAGCTAAAGAGGTAAGTTCAAACCCCAAAATCCCTTAATTTTTGACATTTTTTTTGTATTTTTCTCTTCCCTCTCCTACTCTTTCCTATTGTTTATACTTGCTCCTTTACTTGCAGGTTGTCCACCACCTATATCCATATTCCAAGATAGTGTTCTTTTGGCTTTTATGTATCATTCCACTCTTGGTTTTAATGATGGCAAGGGGGAGTAGGAATAGAAGGGAAGAAGCACAAGAGGACAATGGTCCCAATATGAGTGACCCAATGTATGATGAGGAGGAATGTTTTGAAGAGAAAGGGGATGAACCTGAAGGGGAAACTGAAACACTAGACAAGAAAGCTGCATTAACACCCTTGTGGAATTATGTGACCAAACTTGATGGGGGAAATGATGGTGGAACTTACAAATTTGTGTGCCCTCATGGTTGTCATGGAGGAAAACCATATTGTGGTTCATATACCTGTGTGAGGAGGCATCTTTGTGGGGTGCTGGACAGTGATGATAAAAAGGGTCTTGTGGGGGTACAAATTTGCCCAAACATTTCATCTGAACAAAGAATAAAATACATCCAAATAGAGGAGGCTGCACAACAAAAAAACAATAAACAAAAAACTCATTCTGAATCAAGTGCAACCTCTAAATTTGGTAGCTTATCTCCTCATGGTACTTCTGCAAGCTCTGGAGGTAGAAGAACAATAGAGTATTTCCTTAATGTTGCTGGGAGGGATGATGTGAATGGAAAGATAGTCCGTTTTCTTTGTGCTTGCGGTGTACCATTCAATGTGCTTCGCTCTCCCTATTGGCATGAAATGGTAAAGGCCATCAATGAAGCCCCAAAAGGATACAAGGCCCCCAACTATGAGAAAGGTAGAACAATGTTATTAGAAAGAGAAAAAGCTAAGGTTCAAAGAGCTTTGACACGTTTTACAAATGAGTGGGTAGATTCTGGGGTATCCATTGTATCAGATGGGTGGAAAAATATTAGAAACCAACATTTGATAAATGTTCTTGGTGTTTCTTCTAGTGGTGCAGTATTTATTACATGTCATGACTCCTCCTCCATCAGTGCATCTGCACAAAACATTGCAGATCTCCTATTGCAATCAATCAAAGATGTTGGTCCGAATAATGTGGTTCAAGTGATCACAAATAATGCAACAAATTGTAAGGTAGCAGGAAAAATTATTGAGCGTACTTATCCACACATCTTTTGGTCTGGGTGCCTGGTTCACACATTGAACCTTTTGATGCATGATATTGTGAAGCACAAAGAATGTGGGTGGATTACTGAGCTTTACAGGAGAGGGAAGCAACTCATTAAATTCATCATAGGGCATACAAGGGTAAACTACTTCTATGGCACTTACTCCAAGTTGCAGTTGCTAAAACTTGCAAAGACAAGATTTGCTAGTTATTACCTCACCTTTAGGCGGCTAGTGAAGGTGAGACAAGCTTTAACTAATCTGGTGTGTGCTGAATCATGGAATGAAATTAACACTGACATAGATGGTGCTAATGTAGTCAAGGACACTATTCTTGACAGTTACTTTTGGTCACAGGTTAAATATGTTTTGCAATTCACGAAACCAATTTATTACATGATCAAGTTTGGAGATTTAGATCGACCAGTAATTGGGGAGGTGTATGAGAAAATGGATATCATGTCGGGGTAGATTAAAGACATTGTTGAGCCTAGAGATATCACCTTGTACAAATATATTCGTGCAGAGGTAGAAAACTGACGAGAAATGCTAAATGTTCCATTGCATGCATTAGCATATGTTTTGACACCTAAATACTATCATTCATCCTGGCTTTCAACACCAGCACCTTGGGGGGGAAGCAGGAGAAAACCACACCAAGATCAAGAGGTTCACAAAAAATATATGGCTGCATTGAGTAAATTAATCCCTGATGAGGAGGAGGCTGCATTGGTACGGAGACAGTTGACCAACTATAACACTGGTCCATTTGGGAGCATGCATGCAATTAGAGATAGAGAGACTTTTTCTTCTCTTGAGTGGTGGAACATGCATGGAGGGGGTACTCCACTTCTACAGATTTTGGCATTGCGAGTGCTATCATAGGTGGTAAACACTTCTTCTGCAGAGAGGTGTTGGAACTCTTATTCTTTCATCCACAGTGTTAAAAGGAATAGGTTGAGTTTAGACCAGGCAGAAAGCTTGGTTTATGTTCATTACAACTTGCGATTGTTGTCCCATTACTGTGAAGATGCAAAGTCTAATAAAGAGCTGTTGATTTGGGACAAGAATCTAGAGGATCCCAATTTGGAGGATGGAGTGTTGCGATTAGAGCAATTAGAGGATGCTCTTATCCAGGTATGTCCACTATGGTATGAATTTTCCAATTTTTCCTTATAAAGCATTTATCTAATTCATGTTTTTAATATTTTTGTTAACTAGTGTTTTTTTTTTGCATGAATTTTTTGAGCGATTCCAGGATGATGATGATCGTGTTGATATGCCACCCCCACCCCCATTTGGTCCCTTGGTTCCTAGGTTCCATGGTTCAACGCCAACAACAGGGGGTTCTTCTTCATCAGTTTTAGTGCCACTGCCACAACTTCCACAGGCACCATCTTCTTCATTGCCACCACGTGGAGGCCCGCCGCCATGTTCTCTTCATGGTGGAAGGAGGAGAGATTAGTAGATATATTCACAATTTACTACTTTTGTCATAGATTACTCATTAGACTTGTAGGCTTGTGAATTTGAATTTTGAACCTTTTTTGTCTTGGCGGTGACCAAGTGACATATTTTGTAAACATTATTATTTGAATTTTGGACATGACAAATGTTGACAGTTGCTCACTTGCTAGATAAATCATAATATGCTCTATGTTTTATGTTTTATAATATGCTTAAATGTTTTATGTTTTATAATATGCTTAAAAATTTGATGTATGTTTGTAATCGCTAGAATATAGATGGTTGATGTACATACTAGTAACTACAATGGAATCATGGATGCCATATCTATCTTGATTTATGCAAAAATATGCATGTTTTCATGTCTTCTACAACTAATTTGGTATTTTGGATGTTTGTTTGGAGTATAAATGCAAAATATATATATATATATAGACGGGGCAGCAAACCAAAATGGCTGTGGAGGAGGTTTCGTGCTTCATATAAACGAAGATCATAGATTCAAAGTACAGATGGGGCTTGGTGTGGGCTCAAACAACTTTGCAGAAATAATGGCTCTTCGCAATTTATTACATTTTTCCCTGGAACAGCAGTGTCAAAATCTTAATTTATATGGGGATTCGAAGACTGTTGTAAATTGGTTCAACCATATTACAACTTGTCACATACATACTCTCAGCAATATAATGTATGAATTACAAACTTTCAAGGCAGCTTTCAATCACATCTCTTGCCTTCACATATACAGGGAACATAACAGCTGCGCGGATCAATTATCCAAGGAGGCTCTGGCTCTTCCCAGAGGAGAATGGATAATATTGGAACAGCAAGGGTCTGAGGAGTTCCGTTTTTTCCACAGGCCATATATAGACAAGAGAATCCAATAGGGACAACAGTCCCGAATATCAGAGAGATAAATGCAAAAATCTGGAATTTTTTGACTATTTACGAAAACATATATATAGAGAAATTATGACCCTGCATGGTCTTGTACAGGCGATCAAGCCAGACAGTAAAATAGGCTATCATCATTATATTTGGTATACATTGACAGATCACCCTGCGTGGTGGATCTTGGTATGAAAAGATTGAGCATATGCTACCGCATTTACAATATGTAATTTTCTCCTCTTAATGAAAATTACGGATTTTTCCAGTGGAAAATATATATATATATATATATATATATATATATATATATATATATATATATATATATATATATATATATATATATATAGCAGACGCTTCGCTTCCTATATTTTTGGAAAATAACGCTTCTGCGTCCCCACTTCCAAAAAACGTCCCCACTTCGTCCTCGCTTCATGCAACATTGGTTTGGCACGACATACCGATACGCTGTAAAGATCGAGCAGAAGCTTAAACAGAAAAAGTGAGACTTTGGATCTGCGAATCTAAAGCAAGGGAAAGGCGGCCCTAAACTGCAGAGCAAAGGGAAAAGCCAAGGCGGGGCAATCCAGGATAACCCGTCAAAGTTGCAAGCAAATAACAACACCACAAAGACAAAGAAGGACATGGTAAAGTGGTGTGAGTTCCATAAGAGCTCCATTCACAACACAAGTGAGTGTCAAGCCAAGTAGTCACTAGTGGTCGAGCAGAGGGCTTTTGCGTCTGACGCATGTTACAACTTTGAGTCAGAACCTAAAAAGGGGAATGAAAAAGGGAATCATATCTTTGACGTGGAGCATAGTGCCACTTTGGCCACCACCAAGATCCAGAATAGGGGGAGCACCTCTTCCACTCATAAATGTGGGTGAAGGGTTCTCCGATGCAGTTCATTGTCGACAACGGGAGCCAAAATAACCTCATTTGAGTAGAGGTCATGAAGTAGCTGAGCCTACTCACTACAACACATCTGTAGTCGTATACCATCAGGTGGCTTCACCAAGGACGAGACCTTCGCGCCATCCAGCAGTGTTGCCTTCCCTATAGCATCAAGCCCTTCATGGATGAGGCACTGTGTGATGTTTCTCCTCTTGAAGTTTGTGATGTATTATTAGAACAACCATACTTATGGAAGCGGCATGTTGTATATGAGTCTAAACCTCACTCTATTATTATTTCTCTGGGTACTAAGTTACACTGGATACCAGAGGTAACCCCCCCTGTCGCCATCTGTTTGATCTCTACTAAGCAATGTAGTAAGTTCATCTCCCAGACTGGGATTTTTTTTTTTTTCTTTCTGATTTTCTCTCAAAGTAAGGGGAAGGTCATAGCCACATCCACGGCCCTTGGGAAGGGTTCTTCCGAGTAGCAGAAGTAGGTGGATACAGTCATGGAAGAATACAAGGACATCTTCTCCTCACCCACTGGGGTACCCTTGCATTACTAAGTCAAACATTCAATCAATTTGACTCCCATAGTACCTCTACCCAATGGGCCATTATATTGTCACTCAATTTTGGAAAATGAAGAGATTAAGCAACAAATCTAGGAGTTGTTGCAGAAAGGGCACATCTGACCAAGTTCCTCGCCTTGTGGGAGCCTGATTGTACTTCTACAGAAGAAGGATGGGACCTAGAGGATCTGCATTGATTATCAGGCACTAAACAAAATCACTGTCAGGAACAGTTATCCAATCCCACAGATTGATGACATGCTGGACCAACTCAAGTGGGCCAAGTATTTCAGTAAGAGCGATCTAAAGTCTAGTTATCACCAAGTTCCAATAGAGCCCACATATGTATGGAGTACCACCTTTGTTATAGCTCTGATACCACTTGTTATAGATCTAACCTGGAATTATATGATGATGCAAACAAACCCATAAACAATAAGAGAGAAATAGATAGAAATGCTTCTTTATTATCAAAACCCTTAAGGTAGGGCAACACCATACACTCACTCCTTAAGGAAGAAGAGAACTCCACAAGCCATATGCTTGTTCATACAATAATCCTTGACCATCTTCCTTGACATGGAGTCTCTAGCCTCTATATAGGCCTCATACATACAATACCATGGGTCATTACCATGGTTCCCTCATACCATCAAACTAATACCATGGGCCCATTACATTATTACTAACTACTTGTGGTCCCTTACATGATATGGGTTAACCACCTTATTTATTACTATGGCCCATCCATTATTACATTATTACCTTGGGTACCTCCCTTGGTACCCCATATTATCCCCCCTAGGTATATAACATTCCACCCCCCTTAGCATGTTTCGTCCCCGAAACATGGGAAGAACACAAATAATAAGATCTACTCAAAAGAGTAGTCCACTGGTACCATGCACGTGCATCTAGCCATCCAAGATAAAGGTGAACCCTCGATCTTGCTGGTGCCTCGCTCGCTTGAGATGGAAGTTGACCGTGGCAGCTCTTTTGTGTTGATGTGTAGTAGGTGGATCTTCGCTCCTCGCTATCCATCATATGGGGGTTGTTGTCCTTGTGGCTAATTGGTTGCCATCTTATTGGTTGTTTTCTTGCGGGGTGATGTGGGTGATGATATGTTGAAGTTTTAACCCACGGTGTCTTTTTCTTTAATTCACCCTGCTGTGGTGCCTGTTGTGGTGTCTTCTTTTCCAGTATGACTTCAACCACTGAGCCCTCATCTGATGTACCTGTAACCTTTTCTACTTCAGCCTCTGTTTGTGTTTGATTGTCTATCATCACTGGCTCATCATCTAATATGTCAGACCCTGGAACATCTTCTGCTTCAACGTTCGTGGACTCTACCTGTTTATTGATGGAAATATCCTATAATGTAATTTTCCTTTTTTTTATACCAGAGCTTCAGGAATTTCTTCTGCACATTAATATTGATAGTACCCGCAGATTCCATCCAAGGATATCCCAAAAAAACATCCATATTATCCATCTCTGAAGTATAAAAATCACCATGCAACACATACTTATCCATAGAAAGCTTCAAATCCTTATAAATTTGAACATCCTCATCATCAACTTGTGTATTTTCAATTTGTTTTGCTGGAACTTGCCATTTTTTTGCCAAATTAACATTGAGGACATTATGCTTACAACTAGGATTTATGGAAACAATGATCTTCTCTTTCTGAATCAATCCATGAACATGCAATAAGGAGATACCAGCAGAAAATAACCCTTTAGGTTCCTTGGTTTCCTTCTTTTCTATAAAAATAAAATCTGTGCTAGGAAGTGTGTCTGTCTGTGTGAGCTTATCAACAAGATTAGTTTTACGGTCAAAGTGGTCCATAATAGCTTTTGTGAATATGTCCCAAGTCAACAGCCTTCGATAGCAATGTTGATGCCTTTGCCACCATTGCCATCTTTCATAGTCCAAGTACATTTGTCCCATTCTCAGCCGAGCCTCATCATCCATGATGTAATTCAAACTAAAACATTTCTCCATTTGTGCTAGCCATTTGGCTGGATGAAAGCCATCAAATTTATACAAGTCCCTCAAACTCCAATCTTGACCCGCCATCACAAAAAAAATTGGCGAAAATTTTAAATGGCCACAATTCTGTCAATATTGCTCAGAATCCCTATTATGACCTGTTTTTGGAAATGAAACAACCATTCTGCATCTACCCATGTGATAGAAATCTTGATCCAGGCACTGGAATTTCAGATCTGTGCTGCAACTCTCCCGCCGTCACCAAAATTTCTGCAAAAAGAGCTGATTTTAAATCAGCTATATCTCCCTCATTCGGACTCTGATTCGACCAATTTTTTTTTTGTTTTGAAATCGGCAATTTTTTCACATAGAATATAGATCTACAATTATATTTTGCAGATCTTGCACCAGGACGTCCAGATCTGCGCCGCAAACTCGCTGCCCTAAAAAATTGTCTGCAACCCCACTGATTTTTAGATCAGTGATATCTCCTTCATCCGGACTCCAATTCAACCGATTTTTTTTTTGAAATCGGCTATTTTTTCACAAAGAATCCAGATATGTAATTAGATTTTGCAGATATTGCACCAAAACATATAGATCTGATCTGCAAACTTGTCGCCCCCGAAATCCTGCAAAAAATATAAAAAAAAATTCTCCGCTTTGGCCCAAGAAAGTGCTCTGATACCACTTGTTATAGCTCTGATACCACTTGCTATAGCTATGATACCAATTGTTATAGATCTAACCCGGAATTATATGATAATGCAAACAAACCCATAAACAATAAGAGAGAAATAGATAGAAATGCTTCTTTATTAATCAAACCCTTAAGGTAGGGCAACGCCACACATTCACTCCTTAAGGAAGGAGAACACTCCACAAGCCATATGCCTGTTCATACAATATTCCTTGACCATCTTCATTGACATGGAGTCTCTAGCCTCTATATAGGCCTCATACATACAATACCATGGGTCATTACCATGGTTCCCTCATACCATCAAACTAATACCATGGGCCCATTACATTATCACTAACTACGTGTGGTCCCTTACATGATATTGGTTAACCACCTTATTTATTACTATGACCCATCCATTATTACATTATTACCTTGGGTACCTCCCTTGGTACCCCATATTATCCCCCCTAGGTATATAACAACCTTTAAATCCAAGGAAGGCCTATTTGAATGGTTGGTTATGCCCTTCGGATTGACAAATGCCCCTGCTACTTTTACGAGGCTAATAGATGACATATTGCGACCCTTCACCAACTCGTTCGTGGTGGTATATCTAGACGACATCCTCATCTTCAACAAGAAGTTGGGAAGAACACTTGCAACACATTCGACAGGTCCTTCAAACCCTTCAGCAACACAAATTGTGTGCCAACTTGGAGAAATGCACCTTTGGCATGATCCAAGTCCAACACTTGGGTTACATCATAGATGAGTGTGGCGTGCATGTGGACCCGTCCAAGATCCAAGTCATTCGAGACTGGCCAACCCCGACAACTCTAATAGAGCTTCACAGCTTTTTGGGCCTTACAAATTTCTATTGGAGGTTCGTGTTGGGATTCTCCCATATCACTTAGCCTTTAAGTCAAATTACTAAGGGCAGGTGAAAGCAATGTTTTCCTGGTCCGAGTCCCAACAAAAGGCATTTGTTGAGTTGAAGCACTGCCTCTGCTCTGCACCGGTACTCACACTGCAAGACCTGCAGCAGCCATTTGAAATCGAGACAGATGCCTTAGATTATGCTATTGGTGCAATCCTCACTTTGCACGGGCATCCAGTGGCCTATCATAGTGAGAAACTTTCTGATACAATTCGGAAGTACCACATATATGATAAAGAGATGTATTCCATCGTGCAGGCTTCCCGAAAATGGAAGCACTACATTCTGGGAAGGAGACAGTCATCCACACTGATGATCGACCTCTTCAATTTATACAGACATAGGGAAGTTGCAGAACGATCGCCATAAGAAGTGGTTTACATATCTGTAATAATTCCACTTGATCATTAAATACAAAAAGGGTGGCACCAATCATGTTGCAGACTACCTCAGTCGGCCCCCGGTTGGAGCACTGACTACTATTCTCAACTCTTATGGTCACGAGATCTCTAGATGGCCACAACTATACAAAAATGATCCAAAGTTAGCCTCGACATACCAGATGCTAGTAGCTGGAAAGAAAGTTCCCGATTTCCACCTCCATGACACATTATTATGCTATCTGGGCCACCTTTTTGTTTTTTCAAGCGAGCGTGCCAAGCTTATTTGGGAGGCGCACTGTAGTCGGGTAGTAGGACACTTTGGTGTGGAGAAAACTGTGGTTATACTACAAAAGTAATTTTGTTGGCCCAAACTTCGATTGGATGTTGGGAATATATCAGATCCTGCACTAACTACGCCATCACCAAACCAACCATCAAGAAGTAAGGCATGTACACTCCTCTGGCTACTCCCAACCAGTCATGGGAATCCATCTCCATGGACTATATGTCTGGCCTCCCTTCTATCAAGCATGGTAATGACTGTGTATTTGTGGTCATGGACAAAATTTCTAAGATGGCTATATTGGCGGCCTGCAAGAAGAGTATCACAGCAAAGGACACTGCCAAACCCTTCTTTGAATGAGTATGGGTACATTTTGGGAACCCACGGACCATTATATCAAATCGAGATAGCAAGTTCCTAAGCACATTTTGGTCAAGCCTTTAGACACTATTGTACACCAAGCTCACCAAATCAATTTCCTTCCATCCCCAGATTGATGGTTAGACGGAGGTCGTTAATAGGATGATAGTGCACATACTCCGCATGTACAACTCCAAGCATCCTTGAACCTAGTATGAGATTCTTCCATATTTGAAACACAGTTATAATAGGGCTCTCGATAGCTTGAATGGTCACAGTCCCTTTCAAGTGGATCTAAGATTTCAACCATTGTGTCTGATTGATGTTGCCATGCATCATGTGACTACGTAGATAGAATACAGACATGTACTATCTGAGGCTGATATAATGACCAGATTTATTGAACGCATCCAACACATCCGCTAGCAATTTCACAACATCCTGGAGAAGTCAAATTCCAAGTACAAGCAACGACATGATCAACATCGAGTGCCACACAAGTTTCAGGTGGGCGACAAAGTCTGGTTGCATTTGCAGAAAGAACGCTTTACCGGAGCCCATCAGAAGATTAGACCACTCCGATATGGTCCTTACACCATTACCAAGACTATGGGGGACAATGCTTTTGAGCTCAGCATTCCCCCATTCCTTGGCCTGCACCCAATGTTCAACGTGGACCACCTTCGACCATACTTCCCACCATTGTCGGACACATCAAACATTGTAGAACAAATCACACCAATAGAGTTAAACCCAGACTACATGGAACAAGGCACGACTGATTAAATTATGGACACACAGGTTAAAAACAATCGCCAACAAAATATCCAACTATATCGGGTTGTCAAAGTTGTCCAATGCCTGCACTAAGGCAAGTGGCTCACCAGGGACCAGGTTCAACAAAATTTTCCTCACCTCATGGAGGCTCTGCACACAGTGGGGAACATTGCTTCCTAAGGGGGGAGGAATGATTCAGGTGGATTTTGGTGGCGACCCACCTATCCCACCTAGATCTCTAATCAGTTTCTTTTGTTTCATTGTTTATTTCAACATTTACTATTTTTAGCAGTTTTTCAGGTCCTAAACTTCTGGAGCCGTTTTGACCCCCTAAACGGCATTTTTTTGAGGTCCACTACAAGCCCAAATCCATAGGAAAGGGCATGCCACAAAACCTATAGTACTTGGAGAGACCTTTCCAAAAATGTATCGTACATGCCAAGTGAAGATAATATGACCAAGTTATGACCCCGAGAAGTTGGTTGCCCAACTAACCCTAACGGGGGCCCGCCAACTGTATCTCCTGGGGTTAGGTTTTTGGTTGTTTAGGGTTTTCTCATGTTTTTCAATAATAGATAGTCCTTTGAACCTCATTGTAACAGAGTTCAGAGGCATGTAGCCGCCACATCTCTTCTCAGAGATAAGCTATCATTGCCCGAGCTAGTCTTATTTTTATTTTGCTTGTAAGCATATTTCAATATTTGATATTAATGAAATGGAGTATTATTTCTGCTACATGTTTGTATTTATGGTTATATCTGTAATTTTTTGCGTTCCTATTTAAATTCAGATCAAAAATATTTATCAAACCCAAATAATAAGCCTTTACTAGTCATGCTTCAAACATATTTTCATGTGCATAAATAAAATGTATACAAAGTATTGAGACATGCCTCTTTTATTAACAGTGCACATGCATTAATTAAAAGCACATAACTATCAAAACATGTCTATTTATCTTTACATGTGTATGGTTAAGAGTGGGTTAAGACACATGTCTGTCCATCCACAAATCACATGAATAAGGTAAAATACATAAAAGTTACCAAGACCTGCTCACTTATCCCTACTTCACATGTATCATGAGAAAGGGGAATAACTACATTCTACTTCTACCCACAAGAACACAAAAATATTTAAAATAATCTCTATGGTTAGGTGATTGGGTATTTTTACAACTACATCTCAAGCAAGCTATTTATGAGAAGGAAATGTTGGCAATACTACATGCACTTAAGAAATGGAGACATTACCCAATGGGAAGACACTTCAAGGTGAAAAAGGATCATGATAGTCTTAAATACTTTTTAGAACAAATATTATCTTTAGAAGAACATAAAAAATGGGTCACAAATATGTTGGATTATGACTTTGACATCATCTATAGAAAAGGGAAACGAAATTTTTGTTGTAGGTGCACTCTCAAGAAAGGATGAGGATGTGGAAGCATTGTTTTGTGCTATTTCTATTATCCAACCAGATTGGATAAATGAAGCAAGGGATGAATGGAAGAATGACGAAGAAGTGTGGCCACTCAATCAAAGTTGCAGAAGATCCCAATTCAAACATTATTGCCAGAACTTGAAGAGGAAGGAAAAATCATATTGGAACCTAAAGCAGTCATAGAAACAAGAACCCGACAGCCACAAAATCGATCAATTTCATAGTATCTCATCAAGTGGAAGAACTTACCCGCTGAATATTCCACATGGGAGGACAAGAATTTTATACATAAGCATCAAGAACTACTCAAGCATTGAGGACAACACTTTTTGAAGGAGAGGGACATGTTAGCACCCTATACTACTAGTGTAACCCCTTATTGTTATTAGTACAACCCCCTTATTATATTGTTGTACCCATTTAGTCCCCATATTGTCACTATGGTGCCCCATAGAAGCCCACTATTGCTATTATTGTGCCCTTACATTATTATTGTTATGTCGGCTCTGATTATATTATGACCCCTTAGACTCCTATATATAGAAAGGAGGTCTTGTCATTTGTATCATCCAAGAGTTGTTCACTTGTGTAATGTAAAGGAGGTTGCCCCCTTGAAGAGCTTATTTCTAAGGCATTCATCTATATTTTCTATCTTTTTGTGAGCTGGTTTCATAACATCACCTGTCATATTCGATTCATTATTGTTCTCTTGTTGTCCATCTCCTTCTTTTCCTTTCCAATATTTGTAGACTTTCTTCAAGTGTCCTTTCTTCCCTCATTTCCAACACACTATCCCTGATTTGGATTTGGATATGCCTTTTCTTGACTTATTGTGATTTCCTTGGCTCCTTCTTCTTTCCATTTTTGTTCCCCTAGTCTCTGCAGTCAAAGAATTACTTGATGTCTCACCTGATATTTTCCATCGCATTTCCTCACTAAGGATAACACCAACAACGTCCTCAAACTTAAGTAATAGATCCAGAGAAAGAGTTATTGATATCCATAACTAATCCATTCCAACTTTTTGGAAATTAGCATAGAAACAACAGAGCCCTAACATCATCATCAAAATTTACCCCTACATAACTTAATTAATTGGTAACCGTGTTAAATTCATTTAAATGATCATAAACAAATCCACCTTTTGACATCTTCATATTAAATAGACGCTTCATAAGAAATACCTTATTTGAGGCCGAGGATTTTTCATATAGTTTTTCCAATGTTGTCATTAAACCTTATATGTCATTTCCTTTGAAATGATGAATTCCAGTGACGTTGCCAAACACAGTCGTATTGTTCCTAGCACCTTTCTGTTGAGAATCTCCCATTCTAAGTTCATCATACTCATTGGCTTCTTTGTTTTTTCGCTCAATAGTAGGTACATATATTTCTGATATAGATAATCTTCCATATGCGTCTTCCACAACTGGTAGTTTTGGCCGTTGAATTTCTTGACCCTAAACCTACCATCTTTCGCCATTACTCCCACTCGAACCAGGAACCCTTCTCTCATGCGAGTTTATTAGCCAAATACACCTTCGACCATGATCCCAGTTGTTAGAAATTAATTAACATAGCAATGAAATACACAAAATATTGTAGAAACACAAATACATAAATCCATCAAACAAGAGAGACACAGATATACATGGTTCACCCAATTTGGGCTACATCCATGGAGAAACAACCAATCCTTCCTTTTATATTATCCAACAAAATGAAAAGATACAACCTGCAATATATCTACTGTAATTTCCTTTTTGCTCTCACATGACCTCCTCTCTCTCTCTCACTCAGAATAATCATACACAACCGCAATATAATTCCCTCATATAAACTGAGGGTTGCCTTCTAATAAAAAACCCTAAATTAACATAACTTCTACCACCAGATCATCTACCTAACGAACAACCCAGATTGACTATGAAATTACAATATTTTACAAGGAAAATTTTCATCTATTGTTAGCTTCGGGGTTGTTGCCCCTGAACCCCTGCTAGGGGGGTCTCATAAAAGTCGTCGTCGCCCCCCCTGGACCCCTTGACAATGATTAAATAGGTGGCGTTGCCGCCTCGTTAGGAACAAGGATCCAACGCAACTAAAACAAAAACATCTGAACAATTAGGAAGATAATCAAGCTCCATACCCAACGCCTTCTTAACGTCTTCAAGATCTTTGGAGAGTTCTTGATGATGCTCTTGAAATACGTTCTCGAAGATTCCTCCATGAACAACTTCCAAGATTGAAGCCTTGCAAATAGACTTCCTTTTTGTGAGATCAATAACCTTCTTGCAAGGATGATGTATTTTTGACCTTATTCAATGTATAAACCCTAGATTACAAGGGTCTTCCACAATGATCCTTTAATCATATCCCTTCAAGAGACAATCTTCTTCTTTTGGGGCCTTGAGAGCTTCTTATCCCTTGATCAACTATTATTTCTAGTGTCCTTCCAACTGCTTTCCTAGCTCACCTAAGCTCTTATACCATGTTAGAAAATGTAAGGTGTCAAATTATTAAACTTATTTTCTTTGACCTTGATACTTTCTTGTGAATATTAGTTATCTTATTTATGTTCCTTTAGTTAGATATTTTCATCAAACAATATCAAGAAGCAATAACAACAAAAGAGGACACATATGTAGGCTCTTAGCCAAGGAAAAACCCCTCCAATAGAAAAAATTGGGAACTCTTCTCTTCTTAGAATCTACTTCAAATGAAATACAAAAAGTGAATCCCTAGACCAAGCCCTTCTCCTAGTACCAAGTCAACCCTTCCTCAAGTCCTTCTTGAATCTGCGCCAAAATGCTACATACTACAACTTCAACTTACCAGCTATAACACTACTACTTGATGTGCAACTTCGACCTACAACTTCAGCCATACAACTCCTAAAGAAACCCTAATTTAACCTCTTTCTAGGACCTTCCAAGAGCAAGACATCTCTTCCTAAGGTCAGCGAAATCTAGTCAGAGTTTCCTTCCTTCCAGCTACTAGTTTTTGCACTTCGTCCTACTGCAACTCGGCTCTATAGCTTTGGCCTCTTCCTACACCCCAGAAACCCTAGAATTCCACATGTGTGAGAGAGATAGAACCCAAAAACCAATAAATTTTGCCCTTCTTCCTTCTTCTTGACCTTCACTTTCCTTCTTGTAGCTACCTTGCTATAGATCAAACCCTTTCATGTAGATCTAAATTATGAGTGTGTGTCTCAAATGAAGTCGAACTTCTCCTTTATATAGCTTTCTCAAGGGGTCGAATTCCATCCTTTAGGCCAACTTGATGATCCCAGGGTCAATTTGTACTCTTGGAGATTCCAGGATTTTCTAGACTCAAAAATAATATTTTTACAATTACAAATTTCCCGAAAGGGTCTGATAAACATGATGTTGACTCCATTGACTCATGAAAATAAATCCTAAGACTTAACAAACCCTATAAGCACGAAGAACATGATGTTACCTAGAAGACTGTCTATAATGAGCATGAAACCCATGCTTTAATAATAATAATTTTCAATCTTCTTTTGTTGTTCATAACATAAGATACATATTGAAATGAGCACAATGATTATGAAGGTTGAAACTAGTTACATTTCTCAACAAATAATAGTGTAGAGGACATGACATCATTTAAGAAAGAGGATGCCAAAGTAATTTCATCATGCTAAACAAATGATTTTTCAAGAGAGATGTGAGTGGACCTGTAATGGATGCATAATTCTTAACAATTTTTTGTTAATATCTTGTAATTCCCAAAAGTCCTATAAGATTTTTTATGTCCTTAGGGATAACACATTTGGTAAAATCCCACCTTTTACACAATATGATCCAAATGCTTTACTTCTTGTTTTCCAAAAGCACATTTGGATACTTTTACATATAATTCATTTTTGTCAAGAATTTGTAGAAGTTTATCCCCACATTTATTGTGCTCTTCCTATAATATGCTATAGATAAATATATCATCAAAGAAAACCAACACAAATTTTCTAAGATGGGGTCTGTTAGTGCCTAAATCTACCTCAGGCTGAGAAAGGTAGGATCTAGGGCAACATCAAACCAAGCTTAACCTGGTAGCTAGCCCTACCAGGTCGGGCGAGGGCTCTCTCCTGTCAATCTCAACAAAAATGATCAATGAGGCTTGAGATGACTTGAATGAAGACTGATTTTAGGCTAGGTATGTGTACAAAAGAGTTTGATTGAATTTGATGATGTTTTGTTGGCTCAAATGGAAAGGCAGTTTTTGGGTCTTGGAAATGAGGCTCAATTTTGCAGAGATCTCAATGGGGCAAGGTAGGCAAGTGATTTAATACTTAAAAATTGAATGAAATGGAGAGATTTAGACAGGTGAGGAGTTGAAGAGGGCAAGAGAACCTCAAGGATCCTCTTCAAACAGCTAAAAACATCAATAACTAAGCAAACCCTAGGTAGAACACTGCAATTTCAATGGATTCTACCTTTATCCTTGTTTGTTTTAGTTAAGAAGAAGAAAGAGAGATAATGGCATACATAAAACACATATAAACTTACATTTACAGAAGGAAACACAATATCGAAGCAACATGCCACATGAATTCCATAGAGTGCTGCAAACCATTGGTCTATTCCTTAATCAAAACTGCTGAAAAAATGTATACAATGAAGCTCCAAGCTTTCTCAAAAGTCCAACCTTATGCCAAATTCCAACCCCTACACTATGAAATTCATAAAATATATACATTTTCTCATCCTTGTACTAAGGGAATTGAGCTCAACCATTTTCTTCAAAATAGAATCAGTTACATTAAACTTGGGCCGAATTTATGAAAATAGGTGTTGAAGATGAACTCGTATCTCCTAAACCATAGCACCTGTTACAAAACTGAAAAAGGTTTTTGTAGATAAGTTCATGTTGGAGAAAAACCTCTCTCAAATTTGGGAAATTAGTTTCCCGTTGCTCGCAATCTGTTCCACAAAATCATTAAAAATTTAAATATGTGAAAATGAGTTGTAAAGATCTAGTCACATATACCAATTCGTGACACCTATAAATAAACTGAAAGAGGTTTTTGTTATATGGCTCATGGTTAACAAAAGCATCCTTGGGTTTTGAAAAATTATATTCCATCTGTTGTAAAATGGTCCCGCACTAAAATGACTAAAACAGTAAAAAATATGAAAATTTTGCTTTGTTTTAATATAAGCTCCAAATATCATTGTATATCTCCCACATAGTAGCACATGTGCATAAACTAAAGGAGGTTTTTGTTATTTGATATGTGACGAACAAAAACCTCTTTCACTTTTGAAAAATTCCTTACCATTATTTCACAAACTAATTTTGTACTAAACTTTTCATTGTGTGTAGCAACTGACCTCAAAACATGCATAACCAAGAATCACTCATCCATTTTGATCATATCTTCTAATTTGGGAGTTGGTTATAGGAGTGTGATATACCGTTGGAAATATTTTTCTGAGCTTCTTCTGATGGACACACTTGTGACATGTTTTGTGTTGAACATCATGTGCAAAACATCTAACAAAACCAGACATAGTAAGAGCTCATGTCGATCCCTGGTGACAGGTTGCGAAGACTGGAACTAACATGGGCTCCATTGGGGATGGAAGCTCCTTGGAGGTGTCAAGAACACCATAGGCCAAGTGCCTCATCCATTGGGCATGGATTCAAAAAACTGCAAACCCAATACAACTCATACCAATCCAAAAACATATACATACTGCAACATGTACATAAACAAATACTGAAAACTGAAATGCTGCCTCGGGCAGCTTATTTATGTACAAATCTGACCCACTTTGCTACAAAATTGATAGATCAAGTAATGTTGTAATGCCATATCAACCAATCAAGTAACTGTGACAAGGATATTGCTTTAAAGTGCTTCAACCAGGACACAGATGTAAATGTTGATAGTCATACATGCACATAACGAGTCTGGTTATGTAAAAGACAATCTGACTTATCATTCAAACTGGAAAAATACTCCATATATGCGACAATAGGATCAAAGAAACCAGACTCTGTTTGCTGCCCTAACTCCTCAACACAGACCGCCAACTGCAAATTGTCAATGCAAACATCCACGGGCAGCTCTATTGTTTCTTGTTTTGAAGGAGGGAGAGTTTCCAAGAACTTTTTTGGATCTCAGAATTCATATGATTGGATCTGATCATTTAAATACTGAATCTCCTTCTCAAATTTTTCAACAACTAACTCAAAGAAACCAGTTTTAGCTTTAGGAGGAAACTTCAGAGATCTCAAACATTAAAGCACACAATGAAAAATACTTCATCAATTTCAATATCCACTAACTGATCTCTAACTTCTTTTAAAGCTTCACAAAACACAGGGTCTGCCACATACCCTACCATTTTATTTTAGTGCATGAATGGATCAGTGAGCGCTGGAATCTCTGGATTGAGTTGGAGTGGCCAGGTGAATGTTTCAGCCTTCATGTGTGTCCTACTGTTGTCAACCATCAACAATCAAATCTAACTTGATACATGTACTGGGGAAATTTGCAAGTCAGATGTTCAGTTCATAAGACTAGACCAGAGATTGACTCAAGCATCTTTTATCTACTTTCACTAATACAAAGCAAGAGCGTTTCGAAGGCTACCTGGCTAACTTCAGGCTCCATCTGTAGTCTATAAAACAAAGAACACTAACAAACAAATAAACTTTTCATCCTCAGTATGGTCACCACTATGTTAGTGCCTAAATCTACCTTAGGCTGAGAAAGGTAGGATATAGGGTAACATCAAACCAAGCTTAACCTGGTAGCTAGCCCTACCAGGTCGAGAGAGGGCTCTCTCCTGTCAATCTCAACAAAAATGATCAATGAGGCTTGAGATGACTTTAATGAAGACTGATTTTAGGCTAGGTATGTGTACAAAAGAGTCTGATTGAATTTGATGATGTTTTGTTGGCTCAAATGGAAAGGCAGTTTTTGGGTCTTGGGAATGAGGCTCAGTTTTGCAGAGATATCAATGGGGCAAGGTATGCAAGTGATTTGATACTTAAAAATTGAATGAAATGGATAGATTTAGATGAGTGATGAGTTGAAGAGGGCAAGAGAACCTCAAGGATCCTCTTCAAACAACTGAAAACATCAATAACTAAGCAAACCCTAGGTAGAGCACTGCAATTTCAATGGATTCTACCTTTATACTTGTTTTTTTTTGTTAAGAAGAAGCAAGAGAGATAATGGAATAAATAAAACACATATAAATTTACATTTACAGAAGGAAACACAATATCAAAGCAACATGCCACATGAATCCCATAGAGTGTTGCAAACCACTGGTTTATTCTTTAGCCAAAACTGCTGAAAAAATGTATATAATGAAGCTCCAAGATTTCTCAAAAGTCCAACCTTCTGCCAAAGTCCAACCCCTACACTATGAAACTCATAAAATATATACATTTTCTCATCCTTGTACTAAGGGAATTGAGCTCAACCATTTTCTTCAAAATAGAATCAGTTACATTAAACTTGGGCCGAATTTCTGAAAATAGGTGCTGAAGATGAACTCGTATCTCCTAAACCATAGCACCTGTTACAAAACTGAAAGAGGTTTTTTTATATAAGGTCATGCTGGAGAAAAACCTCTCTCAAATTTGGGAAATTCGTTTCTAGTTTCTCGCAATTTGTTCCACAAAATCATCTCTAAAACAGAAAATCATTAAAAATTTAAATCTATGAAAATGAGTTGTAAAGATCTAATCACATATCCCAATTCGCGACATCTACGAATAAACTGAAATATATTTTTGTTATATGGCTCGTGTTTAACAAAATCCTCCTTGGGTTTTGCAAAATTACTTTCCATTTGTTGTAAAATGGCCCCGCACTAAAATGACTAAAATAGTAAAAAATATGAAAATTTTGCTTTGTTTTAATGTAAGCTCCAAATATCACTGTATATCTCCCACATAGTAGCACTTGTTCATAAACTGAAGAAGGTTTTTGTTATTTTATATGTGAGGAACAAAAACCTCTTTCACTTTTGAAAAATTCCTTACCATTATTTCACAAACTGATTTTGTACTAAGCTTGTTATTGTGTGCAACAACTGACCTCAAAACATGCATAACCAAGAATCACTCATCCATTTTGATCATATATTCTAATCCGGGAGCCGGTTACGGAGTGTGATATACCTTTGGAAATATTTTTCCGAGCTTCTTCTGATGGACACACTTGTGACATGTTTTGTGTTGAACATCATGTGCAAAACATCTAACAAAACCAGACATAGTAAGAGCTCATGTTGATCTCTGGCGATAAGCTGTGAAGATTGGAATTAACAGGGTCAAAAAAATTGTTCATAAGGTTTCCAAAAATGGAAGGAGCATTAGTTAACCCAAAAGGCATGACCAATAACTCATAGTTCCCTTCATGTGTTCTAAAATGGTTTTTGAAATGAGTCTCTTCTTAACCCAATCTAGTGGCATCCAGATTTAATATCAAGCTTTATAAAATAAGCCACTCCATGAAGCACATCTAATAGCTCATCAATATTTGGGATGGGAAATTTATCCTTAATGGTGAATTTTTTTAGATCTCTGTAATTAGGACACATCTTCCAAGAATTATTGTTTTTTCTCACCATCGGTATTGGAGCTGAGAATGAACTCATACTTTTTTGAATATCACGAATCTAACATTTCTTATTCCATTTTCTCAATCTCACTCTTATGTTGATGAGGATCTATAAGTTATTAGGAGGAGTACTTCCAAGTATTAATTTGATTTGATGTTCATGATCTCTAGATAGATGGAGGTATACCTTTAGGAATTTCTTGGAATACTGTATAGTGCTTTTCCAAGGTGTATTTCAATTCCTCAAGAATATTTTCATCTTCCTACTTAACTTCCATATAATACAATTTAATCACAACTCCCTTGCAACCCTCTTTTAGAATTTTTTTCTATCCTATGAGAGTTGATGATTTGATAAGGTCCAATTTTAACCGTTTGATCTCATATTGAATACCTTACAATTCAAATCTCATGAATAATTTTATGTAGTTTGGAAATTGTACCCATTTTTCTCAACCATTCAAACCCTAGAACCACATATACACCTCCAATTGGAATGGCATACATCGAGCTTTCCAAACAATATTCTTTCATACTCAATTTATTGTGACGACATTTTCCCACACAATGAATACTCTCTCCATTGGCAGCAAACACTTGAAAATTTGTCACTGGATATCCAAAACAATTGAAGTGCCAACTAATATGTTATTAATGAATATATGTGTACTAGCTAAGTCAATGATATTGCGACCCTTTGCTTCTTAGTGTCACAATATTCAGGGTTTGCGGTGTTAGCAAATTGGCCAATGCGTGAACAAGTATCTCACACCTATCTAAATCAATGTTGTACACAATTTTTGCATCTATTTCCTTTCTTTTTAAGTTGAAAAATTATTCCTCGTTACTTTGTGTAGATGCCTCCATTTCCTCTTCATCATTATTTTCCAAGATGTATAATTTTGTTTCTTGACATTCATGCCCTTTTGACAATTTATTGTTACAATCAAAGAATAACCCTTTTTCTCTTCTTTCCTCCATTTCCTTCTAGGATATTAGAGTAGGTTGAGGTAGGGTTGTCTTAAGAACCCAAAAAAAATCATTGATTCCTATGTATTTGCTTTATGGAAGACTTGTGTATAGCCTTAATATTGGCTTGAATATGACAAGAAAACTGCATATCTTCCATTACATTTTCCGGTTGTTTTAGGAAAATATCATGCTTAATGTCATTTTTCAATCCACCTATTTAAGCTTCTAACAATGTTCATCACTTTTAATATCCACCATTGTGCCCAAAACTTGAAATTCTTAATTATAATCTTCAATATCATCAAACTAATTGATTATGGTCAACTAACTAAAGAAATTTTGTTCCTAAGCTTCATCATATTGTGCTTCTAAGTATCTTGTGTAGAAATTTGATAGAAATTGCAATTGGTCAATATTTCAAACTGAAAAACAAGAGACACAATTCTAATCTACAATTCTGTGGAATGGAAATCCCAATTTAGAGACACATGCATAGACATGCAACAAGAAAAACCGTAAATACATAGTGATTTCTAGGAAAACCCAACTGAGAAAAAACCCTCAAGCCTTGTTGAATTAATCAATTGAATAGGGAAACTATTACAATTGATAGCTCAAGTGTTGAGCTTAATCTACAAAAGAATAATTGTTCTCTCTGTTGAATGAGAGCCTCTAGTTAGCACTTAGTCAATTTTCCGCTCCACTAGCCTCCTATTTTCTTGCTCAAATCTGAGATAATTCCATCTCATAAACAAAAGGAAGGTCCCTATTTCCTTGTGCAATTCCTAAGGATTGATCAACTCCTGCATGAAAAATTTTGTACACTCCACTAGTATACAAATTAATTTACATTAGCCTTAATTCCTCCACTCTAGCTAAGAAATTCGAATTCCATTCACGCATGAGCTATTTTGGGTTGATTGATCAGTAAATTGGCATATATCTTATTTAGACTATTGACTCACTACACAAATGACCTTCAACTAACTCTATTAATTGTTGGAGGTCAGTTAACTAAGTACAACTAAATATTACTAAACTATATTGCCAAAATTTAGCAATCAACACATGCATGATTGAACTCCAAGCTTATAACTCGAAATTACTAAGGCTAAAGTCAAATTGAGCCTTTCTTGCTACACTTTCTAACACTCCCTATTAGGAAGAAACAGATTTTGCACTACCCCTATCCAACGCCCATGGAATGTATTGTAGCACTACAGCTCACTATTATTGTTGCCACTGCAACATCTAGAACTGAGAAGCATCCAAACATTGCGTCTCTGCAACTATCTACCGGGAAGATTGTACTTATGTTGACTCTGCATTGTGCCTCTTGCACTACTATTGACACTCCTCTGTGCTCCTCAACATCTGACAGCACCAACTGACACTGATCCTTCTGCTACTGAACACTGTGGGCCCCTGTAGCAAGGTAATGATCCATGAGGAAAGTATACTATAACTACTCTCTTATGAATCTTTCCCAATTCTTTACAACTATGGGGTTAAGGCTCGACATTTTCCCACCTCACTCCTAGAGGTATATATGCAATTTCTCCCTCTTCCCACTTGGCTCAAACTTTCCTTCTACTGGACGTCTCTGACTGGTCCTCATCATCATCATCTAGTTGGTCAACCCAACTGCCAACTGGCTAAGGCTCCATCTTGAGAGGTTTATCTTTCTCCTTCTCAACCACCACATCTCTAATCTCTACCTTGCTCCTCAAGGTTGCACATGCATCTTCCTCTAATGTGTAGAGGCTCCCGATCCTGACACTAATCTACTTGATTTTACCTTAAGCAAAATGCTTGAGGTAAGCCTTCCCATTGTTGAAGTCTACCTTACACCCTTTGTCTTCCTCCTCAATTTGTTCATCATATCAAGTTTTCTGACATCATTGTTATTTTTTAATAGCTCAGTGAGGGTCTTCCACTTTGTTGGGTGTGGAGCTTAATTATCTTCATTATTCAGAGGTATCACTGCATTAGACCCCAGTTCGTAATGTGGCGGCAACACCGCCCGTAAAATGTATGCTGCCAAGGGGGTGCAGGGGGCGCGAAAATGATTATTTGGAGCCCCCCTGGTGGGGGATCGGGGGCAACGCCCTTGAAGCTAAAAATAGATGTAAAATTGCCTTGTAAAATATCGTAATTTCATAGTCAATCTGGGTCGTTCATTAGGCGGAGATCTGATGGTAGAAGTTATGTTTAATTTAGGGCTTTTTTCCCTAGAAGGCAACCCCTTGCTATATATGAGGGAATTGTATTGCATCTATGCAGATTTGTATTCTAAGTGAGTAAAGAGAGAGGACATTGAGAGAGAAGAGGGAATTACAGTGGATTTTTTGTAAGTTATATCTCTTCATTTTGTTGGATAATATAAAAGGAAGGACTGGTTGTTTCTCCGTGGATGTAGCCCAAATTGGGTGAACCACGTATATTTGTGTCTCTCTTGTTTTATGTGTTTTCTGTGTTTATATTTCTGCAATATATTTTATGTGTTCCATTGCTCTGTAATATATAATTTTCTAACAACTGGTATCAAAGCCGAAGGTCTATTTGGCTGATAAACTCACAGGAGAGAAGGGTTCCTAGTTCGAGTGGGAGCAATGATGAAAGATGGTAGGTTTAGGGTCGAAAAATTTAACGGCCAAAACTACTAACTATGGAAGATGTATATGGAATATTATCTGTATCAGAAATATTTGTACCTACCATTGAGCGGAAAGACAAAGAAGCCAACGAGTATGACAGACACAAAATGGTATATTCTCAACAGAAAGGCATTTGGAACAATACGATTGTGCCTAGCGGCATCGGTATCCTTTAATATTTCAAAGGAAACGAAAACAAAGGGTTTAATGTCGACATTGGCCAAACTGTATGAAAAACCCTCGGCCTCAAATAAGGTATTTCTTATGAAGCATTTATTTAATATGAAGATGTTAGAAGGTGGATCTGTTGCTGATCATTTAAATGAATTTAATACAATTACCAATCAGTTAAGTTCTATAGGGGTAACTTTTGATGATGAAGTTAGGGCTTTGTTATTTCTGTGCTCATTGCCAAAAAGTTGGAATGGTTTAGTTATGGGCATTAGTAACTCTATCTCTTAATCTAGTACTTTAAAGTTTGACGATGTTGTCAATGCAATCCTTAGCGAGGAAATGCGACGGAAAAGCTCTGGTGATACATCGGGTAATGCTTTGACTGCAGAGACTAGGGGAAGAAAAATGGAAAGAGGAAAGAGCCAAGGATATTGCAATAAGTCAAGGAAAGGAAGATCTAAGTCCAGATCGGGGATAGTGTGCTGGAAATGCGAGAAGAGAGGACACCTGAAGAAAGACTGCAAGTCTCATAAGGGAAAAGAAGGAGACACACAGTAAGAAAACAATCATGAAGCGAATGTGACAGGTGATGTGTTGCAAGATGATTTGATTCTTTTATTAGAAAATATTATTGATGCCTGGGTGGTAGATTTAGGGGCCTCATTCCATGCAACACCTGATAGGAAACATTTTCATGATTATGTTCAAGGAGATTTTGGATAGGTTCGATTGGGTGATGATAAACCCTATAAAATCATTGAAATGGGTACATTTTTCATAAAACAATAGAACATAAATCAATGGATATTGAAGGAGGTAAGGCATGTTCTAGATCTGAAGAAAAATCTGATTTCAACAGGGTAGTTGGGAGGTGAAGGTTGTGTGACTACTTTTACTGATAAAACCTAGAAGATCACTAAATGAGCCCTAGTAATAGAAAAAGGAGAAAAGGTTGGTACATTGTATTTAAGCAATGGTATTTCTAATTTTGTTAATGCTTTAACCTCTATAGGAGAAACTACAACATTGTGGCATCATAGGCTCGGGCACATGAGTGAGAAGGGGATGCAGATTCTTCACTCAAGAAATTTGTTGCCAGGTTTGAAGCACGTTGATTTAAAATTCTGTGAGAATTGTGTTTATGGAAAACAAAAGAGAGTCATATTCCTCAGAGTTGGGAAAGAAAAGAAGAGCGAAAAATTAGAGCTTGTGCATACAGATGTATGGGGACCGGCTCAGGTATCATCTCTCGGTGGCTCTCATTATTATGTTACTTTTATTGATGATGCAACCAGGAAAACCTGGATTTATTGTATTTGAAATAAATTTGATGTATTTGATACTTTCAAGAAATGAAAAGCTTTGGTTGAAAATGAGACAGGAAAAAGGTTGAAGTGTCTCAGATCAAACAATTGAGGTGAATATTGTAGCAAAGAGTTTGATAGGTATTATTCAGAGAATGGAATTTGCGGAGAGAAGACAGTTCCAGGAACACCACAAGAAAATGGTGTGTTAGAAAGGATGAACAAAACAATCATGGAGCGTGCAGGGTGCATGAGATTGCATGTAGGATTGCCTTTACAATTTTGGGAAGATGTTGTAGATATTGTTGTTTATCTAATAAACATAGGGCCTTCAAGTTCCTTGGATGGTGGTATTCCAGAGGAGGCATGGATAGGTAAAAAGGTAAATTACTCATTTTTAAAGACTTTTGGTTGTGAAGCCTTTGTCCACATTAATAAAGAAAATAGAACAAATCTTGAGGCAAAATCAAAGAAATGTACTTTTATTGGATATGGTGTTAATGATTTTCGTTATCGCTTTTATAATTATGAAAAACACAAAATCATTAGAAGCAGAGATGTCATATTCAATGAAAAGGTTTTGTATAAGGATCAGATGCAGGAAAAGAAACAGGAAAAATAAAATAGAGAATACATAGTCCTTGATGAGATCACAGAAAAAGTGAAGGTGCCTGAAAATCATAATGATCAACAACCACAACAGCAACAAGCACCCCAAACACCTAAAAGTGGTGTTAGAATATCTACCAGGATAATTAGACCCCCTGAACGATACTCTCCTTCATTATATTATGTATTGTTGACTAATCCTGGTGAACCAGGATGTTATGAAGAAGCAGTGCAGGTAGAAACCAGGAAGAAGTGGGAGCAAGCCATGAAATAAGAAATGGACTCCTTAGCAAATAACCAGACTTGGGACTTAGTCAGGTTTCCTGTAGGTAAAATAGCATTGCAGAATAAATGGGTTTACAGGTTGAAGGAAGAAGATGGAGGTAGAAAAATGTATAAAGCTAGACTTGTGGTGAAGGGGTTTGCACAAATAAAGGGTATAGACTTTGATGAGATATTTTATCCTGTTGTTAAAATGACTTCAATTAGAATTATTTTAAGTCTAGTAGCAGTTGAATATTTGCATCTTGAGCAGTTAGATGTAAAGACAACCTTTCTCCATGGGGATTTGGAGGAAGAGATATATATGTAGTAGCCACAAGGATATGAGGTAAAAGGGAAGGAGAAACTAGTGTGCAAGTTGAAGAAGAGTTTGTATGGCTTAAAATAGGCTCCAAGGCAGTGGTATCTAAAATTTGACAGGTTTATGTTTAAACAAGGTTATACTAGATGTCACTTTGATCATTGTGTTTATCTCAAAAGACAAAATGATGGCAGCTATATTATATTGTTATTGTATGTAGATGATATGCTTGTTGCAGGTTCTAACATGCAGGAAATAAATGTGCTCAAAAGAAAATTGGTGAACTCATTTGCAATGAAGGATTTGGGTGATGCAAAACAAATCCTTGGTATGAGAATAACTAGAGACAGGAAGAATGAAAAATTAACATTGTCTCAAAGTGAGTACATAGAAAAATGTTGAAAATATTTAATATGAAGAATGCAAAACCAGTTAGTATACCTTTGGCTAGCCATTTCAAACTAAGGAAATGTGTCCCAAGGCTCAGGAAGAAATGGATTATATGTCTAAATTTCCATATGCATCAGCAGTTGGAAGCTAAATGTATGCAATGGTCTGCACAAGGTCTGATATTGCACATGCAGTGGGAGTTGTAAGCAGGTACATGAAAAATCCAGGAAAATAACATTGGATGGCGATGAAATGGATTCTCGGGTATTTGAGAGGTACCACAAATCAAGCATTATGCTTTGGTGGTTCAAACATTACTTTATAGGGATATGTTGATGCAGATATGGTGGGGTGATAGAGACAACAGCAGGAGCACCACAGGGTATGTGTTTACTGTAGGTGGTGTTATCACTCAGGTTGTTCCATTTGACTCCCAAGGGAATACGACTGAGGTAACCACTAACCAATCTTTGGACTACAGGTTCTAGCCCACCTACAATCGGAGAGGGCTCTCTCTTTATGATTTAGCTTTGTTGATGATGATTTTAGGCTAGTTATTGATTTCAAGGGTTTTTGTTTAAGTTTTGGTGGGAAGGATGAAACTTTCAAGTAGAGAGGTAATGCATAGTGTGCTAAGTTCAAACCATTGGGCATGGAGTCATGGAGTAGGACTGCTGGTGCGTTTTCTTGGTCACAAGAGGAATATGGAGCAAGATAGCTACACATGAAACAACTTTCAAGATAAATCGAGATGGATTGAAGGCTAAGGAATGAGAGGCAATTAAGAATCTCTCTTTCAGCTTAACAGAGGGAAGGTGAATGAGCTCTATCTAGGAGCAGTAAAGAATCCCTAGATAACTGTCAAACATGGGTGAATCAGGGAAAATATGAGCCAAAGGGAATTCATATTCATTACCAATTCAGAGGAAAACATAAAGAAACAACAGAAATTGAGCATAGAGTGCAATCAAGCAAGTTCTAAGCTAATCTTTCTATCTGCTATTTAGATGGTGACATATGTATGATATGAGCATATATCAATGGAAAACAGAGGTAGAAATCACTTATTGAGTCATGTTGCAGCACAAGAATTCCATATTCATTCTTCAAAACAGTAATAACACATCAGACAGTCCATCCTCCAATATTTTCAGCAGTCTTTGATTAAAGAAAACATCAAGTATACAGAGCGAGTCTCTAGTGGAGCGAATCAACCAACCAACCCTCTAAACAGTAAATTAGGGTGGTTTTATAAGCAAAATATCTACAAGAATTAGATCTGAGACAGATCTGATGCAATAAATGCCTTTAACCTAACCTATGCTTGAAATAAATGCCCAAAATATCTATCTAATGTTGTGTCAGGGGCAGCCGCCTCAAAAAATGAGTAACTATGATGTCTTTAGAGCCCTGTGCCGGCATTTGGCCATAACTGTGCTTTGATTTCTGCAGTGCTTCTCTTAGGTGGCCTTATGCACTAACTTTGATCAGGTGAGCTTTGATGGCCCAATACTGCTTTATTGACTTTGATGGGGGCCTCTTAATGTTTGCCTGCTTTGGAAATACAGATTTCCACCAAAAAATACTGACTGATAGTCTTCGCTGCTTCCTCTGATACACTTTCACTGAACCTGGGCTCCTTGTTGTCTTCTGAATGCTTTAAACTATCCCATCAACATTTTATGGCTGCTGCTCGGCCCTCTGTTGCCTTTAGAACTGTCTTTGCCCCTTTTCTGAATCCTGCGTGAAAAAATTCCTGTGGATATGCGAATTTCGGGCCCGCTGGTAGCCGAGCCATGAGAGGGCTTCCCTTATGGCCTATTTTTCTTAGCGATGCATGATCGCGCTTACAAAAACTGCCTCGATTTTTCATTTTGGGCATCCGTTGTTGCAGATTTCGCACTTCACACCCTTTTCGGCGATGACTTCAGCATGACGTCAGTGGTGGGTCCCAATACGGCGGTGACGTGGCAGGGTGACGTTAGCAGTGACGTCAGCAATACGGCAGGGTGACGTGGAATTGACACGGTGGCAGGAGGCCGATGCAAGTTGATGATGTCATGATGACATGGCGCTGACGTGATTCGGCGGAGGCGGTATCCGGTTTTCTCCCGCACCGCTTTTTCGCGTAGGTGGTATTGGGGGAGGGGCCTCCGAACACACCGGGAGGCTGACACGTGGCGGGGGTACGGCAGGGAAACCGCCCATCCCCCGGACGTTAACCTCCGGCGGATCGGCATATGAAAACACCCGCCCACAGTAGGATCTGAAACGCTGGGCATCGGACGGCTGGCGGGCTGATTGGGGTGGCGCGCAACTTTGGGGCGGGGCCCGCATGAATATTAAAATAATATTATGCCGCGGGGGTTTAAAACTTTAGAAAATGTGGGTTTTGCGGGTTAGGTTTAAGCAGGGGGAATGATAATTTAATGTTTAATAAAACATTTAAACATTAACTTTGGTAAAATGACTGCAGAGGGGTAGAAATATGAGGTTTTGATGGGTGAGGGATTAGGTATAGGTTATTGGCCTAATCAGAGGTTTAGACCAATCCCAGAGTTATGACACGGATAGGTTCATAATAGTCCCAGGTGGACTATTATATCCCAGAACAGTATGTACATAGCTATAGTGCTATAGGGTGGGATATGTAATATTTTTGGGGTTTTATATAGTTTTTTGTGTAATAGGGGATAAGGAGATGATCTAGGGAGCTAGATAGTAGAGTTAGGAGTTAATATGAATTTGTGAGGTGAAGCGTAGGGGAGAGGCTAAGTTTGTGAGCTGAAACTTAGACATAGGAAGTGAATGCACTGTGGAGACATGATTTTTACACAAGAAATGTGGCTTCTTTTCACTGAAGAAAGTCAAAGCTTGACTTGGTATTTTACAAAAATGAAGAAATAACAGGACTGGTTGGGCTGATCCCAAGGTCCTCAAGGGGATGTTAGTGAGTGATTTGGGGATTTTTAGAAGAAAGGGGAATTAGACATGCCTCGCTTGAGCTCTTCCAAAGGGAAATTGCCTTATACCTGTGATCTGAATAGTTATAGCATTAGAAAACATGAAATGGATCACCTAGTTTGATTCTGCAACCACAAAACTACTTACCCAACCTACTTACCTAGCATTTTTTCTTCTTTTTGCATGGGTGCACTTGGACTTGCAGACCCTGATTATCCTTTTTCTTTTGACTGCCCTCCTATCTAAACTTACCCTTATATAATCCAGGGGCTTAGATTAAGCTGTTAAGCACCCTTGTTTCTCTACCTATCTACAAATCTGCCAAGATTAAGCTGTTTGGACAGATATTCATTCTCTATATTCTACAACAAGAAATTGAAACCTAGGGAAGCTAAGATTAAGCTGTTTGGACTTATCTTAGCTGAAAAAACTCATCTAAATGGATTAACTCATCAAAATTTGGAATACAGCAGTGGCATTTAGATTGGCACACTTTCATGGCCTCTTCTTTGGCCTCTTTCTGGAAATATGGAACCTTGTAGCATGAAAAGATGACATGTTTGGCACTTCCACTGTCAATCATGAAATATGAACACCTATCGCAACAGGAGGCTAATAGTGGCTCCACTTGGGGATGAATTTTCCTTGTGAAAAGTCAAGAACAACAGGTCAGGATGCCTTAGTCTTCAACTGTTGCTGTACTCTGAAAACTCCCCTTCGCTGGCTGATTTATTTGTATATATGACAGAAAACTTGAAGAGCTTAGGGCCTTCACTTCGGGCTTCAACTGTAGCAAGCTTGCCATCAAAAAAAAAAAACAAAATCCTACCTACTTACGCTAATTAACTTTCTATTTGCTGGTTAGGTAAAATGAAACAGCCAGTGCAACCACTTAAACAATTGTAGAAAGAGACGAACTGCTTGACTGACAGTTGGTGAAATCAGAAACATTATTCAGTCATGTACCCCCATAATCAAAATTGTGACATATAAAGGCCACCGCTGATATACTTGGCCCTCATAGAGAAAACATGTTAAAGATTTTGAGTTGAGAAGATCCTCCATGTAATCTGCTACAGGATCCATGAAAGCATTATGTGGGATAGTTTCTTCTGGGCCTTCTTGGTCTAACGAAACAGCTGTATCCTGAGTGACAAACCCTGCAACCAATATTTCAGTCTTTGTCTTGAAAGAAAGATTATCCTCAATCTGTAAGTCAGAAGGTAGTACAATTTCCTCATGATTTGGAGAAGGAATATTTTGGAAGAATTCTTTAGGATCGCTAAAATCACGTGACTGAATTTGAGAATGCACAAGTTCAATTTCATTTTCATGTTCTTCAACAACTAAATCAATAAAATACATTTTAATTTGAGGCTGTTGTATTGCTTTGAAATTTAACAACACCAATCTCAAAAAATCTTCATCAAGCTCATATTCGGATAACAGCTTCCTAAATTCATCTAAAGCTCGAGCTATTGCAAGATCTTCCACACACCTGGTCATCCTGTGTGACTATTAGTTCTTTGAATATAGACTATTTGGTTGTCGAATTGATCGGACAACTTGAAGCTTTGGATCCTAGTTCTCTTTCGGGTTCGCTCCTCCAGTGGAGTCTTGTTTGAAAAGATGATGTGGAGTCGCTAGGTGGATGATTTATCTTTTGGTGTGTCTAATCCCTGTCCACCATCACAGATCAGATCTGAACATGAAAAAGTTCTGAAGACAAGGAGCACTTTCTCCAGAAAACAAGATTTCCTCTTTGGAGCAACCTTCCAAGTTGCTTCTTGGATTTTTTTGAGAAAATCCCCAGCGGAGTCGCCATTATGTTATCACTCAGGTTGTTCCCTTTGACTCCCAAGGGAATACGGCCGAGGTAACCACTTACCAATCTTTGGACTGCAGGTTCTATCCCACCTGCAATCAGAGAGGGCTCTCTCTTTATGATTTAGCTTTGTTGATGATGATTTTAGGCTAGTTATTGATTTCAAGGGTTTTTGTTTAAGTTTTGGTGGGAAGGATGAAACTTTCAAGTAGAGAGGTAATGCATAGTGTGATAAGTTCAAACCATTGGGCATAGAGTCATGGAGTAGGACTGCTGATGCGTTTTCTTGGTCACAACAGGAATATGGAGCAAGATAGCTACACATGAAACAACTTTCAAGCTAAATGGAGATGAATTGAAGGCTAAGGAATGAGAGAAAAGTAAGAATCTCTCTTTCAGCTTAACAGAGGGAAGGTGAATGAGCTCTATCTAGGAGCAGTAAAGAATCCCTAGATAACTGTCAAACATGGGTGAATCAGGGAAAATATGAGCCAAAGGGAATTCATATTCATTACCAATTCAGAGGAAAACATAAAGAAACAGCGGAAATTGAGCATAGAGTGCAGTCAAGCAAGTTCTAAGCTAATCTTTCTATCTGCTATTTAGATGGTGATATATGTATGATATGAGCATATATCAATGGAAAACAGAGGTAGATATCACTTATTGAGTCATGTTGCAACACAAGAATTCCATATTCATTTTTCAAAATAGTAATAACACATCAGACAGTCCATCCTCCAAGATTTTCAGCAGTCTTTGATTAAAGACAACATCAAGTATACAGAGTGAGTCTCTAGTCGAGCGAATAAACCAACCAACCGTCTAAACAGTAAATTAGGGTGGTTTTATAAGCAAAATATCTACAAGAATCAAATCTGAGACAGATCTGATGCAATAAATGCCTTTAACCTAACCTATGCTTGAAATAAATGCCCAAAATATCTATCTAATGCTGCGCCGGGGGCAGTCGCCTCAAAAAATGAGTAACTATGATGTCCTTAGAGCCCTGTGCCGGCATTTGGCCATAACTGTGCTTTGATTTCTGCAGCGCTACTCTTAGGTGGCCTTATGCATTAACTTTGATCAGGTGAGATTTGATGGCCCAATACTGCTTTATTGACTTTGATGGGGGCCTATTAATGTTTGACTGCTTTGGAAATACGGATTTCCACCAAAAAACACTGACTGATAGTCTTCCCCGCTTCCTCTGATACACTTTCACTGAACCTGGGCTCCTTGTTGTCTTCTGAATGCTTTAAACTGTCCCATCGACATTTTATGGCTGCTGCTTGGCCCTCTATTGCCTTTAGAATTGTCTTTGCCCCTTTTCTGAATCCTGCGTGAAAAAATTATTGTGGATATGCGAATTTCGGGCCCGCTGGTAGCCGAGCCATGAGAGGGCTTCCCTTCTGGCCTATTTTTCTTAGTGATGCGCGATCACACTTACAAAAACTACTTCGGTTTTTCATTCTGGGCATCCGTTGCTGTAGATTTCGCGCTTCGCGCCCTTTTCGGCGATGACGTCAGCGGTGGATCCCAGTACGGCGGTGACGTGGCAGGGTGACGTCAGCAGTACGACAGGGTGACGTGGCAGTGACACTGTGGCAAGAGGCCGACGCAGGTTGATGACGTCATGATGACGTGGCGCTGATGTGATTCGGCGAAGGCGGTATCCAGTTTTCTCCCGCACCGCTTTTTCACGTAGGTGGTATTGGGGGAGGGGCCTCCGAACACACTGGGAGGCTGACACGTGGCGGGGGTACGGCAGGGAAACTGCCCATCCCCCGGACGTTAACCTCCGACAGATCGGCATATGAAAACACCCGCCCACCGTAGGATCTGAAACGCTGGGCATTGAACGGCTGGCGGGCTGATTGGGGTGGCGCGCAACTTTCGAGCGGGGCCCGCGCAAATATTAAAATAATATTATGCCGCGGGGGTTCAAAACTTTAGAAAATGTGGGTTTTGCAAGTTAGGTTTAAGCGGGGGGGAATGATAATTTAATGTTTAATAAAACATTTAAACATTAACTTTGGGAAAATGACTGCGGAGGGGTAGAAATATGAGGTTTTGATGGGTGAGGGATTAGGTATAGGTTATTGGCCTAATCAGAGGTTTAGACCAATCCCAGAGTTATGACACGGATGGGTTCATAATAGTCCCAGGTGGACTATTATATCCCAGAACAGTATGTACATAGCTATAGTGCTATAGGGTGGGATATGTAATATTTTTGGGGTTTTATATAGTTTTTTGTGTAATAGGGGATAAGGAGATGATCTAGGGAGCTAGATAGTAGAGTTAGGAGTTAATATGAATTTGTGAGGTGAAGTGTAGGGGAGAGGCTAAGTTTGTGAGCTGAAACTTAGACATAGGAAGTGAATGCACTGTGGAGACATGATTTTTACACAAGAAATGTGGCTTCATTTCACTGAAGAAAGTCAATGCTTGACTTGGTATTTTACAAAAATGAAGAAATAACAGGACTGGTTGGGCAGATCCCAAGGTCCTCAAGGGGATGTTAGTGAGTGATTTGGGGATTTAGAAGAAAGGGGAATTAGACATGCCTCGCTTGAGCTCTTCCAAAGGGAAATTGCCTTATACCTGTGATCTGAATAGTTATAGCATTAAAAAACATGAAATGGATCACCTAGCTTGATTCTGCAACCACAAAACTACTTACCCAGCCTACTTACCTAGCATTTTTTCTTCTTTTTGCATGGGTGCACTTGGACTTGCAGACCCTGATTATCCTTTTTCTTTTGACTGCCCTCCTATCTAAACTTACCCTTATATCATCCAGGGGCTTAGATTAAGCTGTTAAGCACCCTTGTTTCTCTACCTATCTACAAATCTGCCAAGATTAAGCTGTTTGGACAGATATTCATTCTCTATATTCTACAACAAGAAATTGAAACCTAGGGAAGCCAAGATTAAGCTGTTTGGACTTCCCTTAGCTGAAAAAAATCATCAAAATGGATTAACTCATCAAAATTTGGAATACAGCAGTGGCATTTAGACTGGCACACTTTCATGGCCTCTTCTTTGGCCTCTTTATGGAAATATGGAACCTTGCAGCATGAAAAGATGAACATATTTGGCACTTCCACTGTCAATCATGAAATATGAACACCTGTCGCAACAGGAGGCTAACAGGTGGAACATCTATCAGTTGTGTTTCAAAATTGCAAAGTGTTGTTGCACTCTCAACGATGGAAGCAGAGTATGTTGCTACTACAGAGGCTAGTATAGAAATGATTTGGTTACAAAGGTTTCTGGATGAATTGGGTAAGAAAGCAGGAGTTGGGCGAGTTATACAGTGATAGCCAGAGTGTCATACATCTTGCAAAGAACTCTGCATTTCATTCCAAGACTAAACATATACAACTCAAGTACCATTTCATACGGTCAATGTTGGAAGATGGACAATTGAAGCTGGAAAAGATACACACTATCCAAAATCCTACAGATATGTTAACAAAAGTTGTAACCAAGGAGAAACTGAGATTCTACTCAGTTTCAATTGGTCTTCAAGTATGATGAAGAAGATGAGAAATGTCCAGATCCAAAGTGAAGTCATTGTCTAGTAAATGAAGTAGCGGTGGAGTTGCTATAATAAGTCTCCAAGTCGGAGATTGTTGGGTGTGGAGCCTGATTATCTTCTTTATTCAGAGGTATCGCCGCATTGGACCCTAATTCATAATGTGGCGGCAACGCCTCCTGTAAAATGTACGCCACCAGAGGCGTCCAAGGGGGGTGATGGCGATTGTTTGGAGCCCCCCCTGGTGGGGGATCGGGAGCATCACCCCTGAAGCTAAAAATAGATGTAAAATTGCCTTGTAAAATGTTGTAATTTCGTAGTCAATCTGGCCCGTTCATGAGGCGGATATCTGAAAGTAGAAGTTATGTTTAATTTAGGGTTTTTTGCCCTAGAAGGAAACCCCTCACTATATATGAGGGAATTGTATTGCGTCTATGCAGATCTGTATTCTGAGTGAGAAAGGAGAGATGAGATTGAGAGCAAGAGGGAATTACAACGGATTTGTTGTAGGTTGTATCTCTTCATTTTGTTGGATAATATAAAAGGCAGCACTAGTTGTTTCTCTATGGATGTAGCCCAAACTAGGTGAACCGCATATATCTGTGTCTCTCTTGTTTTATGTGTTTTCTGTGTTTTAGGGGTATGATATGTTTCCTGAGATCCACTAAAGTTTTAAGGCATCAAACCCCTAGATGCTCCCTTGATATGGACCAGGGTGTGTTTAGGAGTGTTGTTGGGAAAAGTATCCAATTCGGAATGCCCCTATCCCACTCTAAGGTGTGATAGTGCCTTAGCAACAAACAAGGAAAACTATCTGAGTATTCTTCTTTATGAGATGTAAATAGAGAAAGAAGGATGTAACTAACCGGTGTCTTCCGCTAGTTCGTCGATCCAATCACTCTTTCTTTTGTTCGCTTCCCACTTCCTGCTCTTTCACTGGTCCAACTTCACCCAGTTCCTACAAGATCACAAGAGAGGAAAACTACACAAAAGACATAGATTCACATTCATAACTAGTTTAGGATCAGATGTAAACTAAATATGCAAATATAACAAAACATCATTGAAATACCAGCATATAGGAGAAACTCAAATAGCTTTATTGATATGATAACAAGGTTCAAGAGGAGATACAACCAAGTGAGTCCCGATCCAGCATCTACCTCCCAGCAAAGGAATCCCTTCCTCTCCTCCAACAAAGCATAAATCACCCAATGTACTAATCTCAATCTCAAGCCAACAACAATTCTCTGCAAAGTACAAAATTCCAGCCTCCTGAACCTCTGGGTGAGAGATCCATATATAGATGTAAGTAGAGAGGATGAGTCAGCTTATGTTTTGACTTGTGGCTTCTCTCTGTCAGTTCTTGCTTCCACTTGGAGGTTGAGAACCTCTTACTCATCACTAGTCGAATTCATTGAGGCAAGTGTCATTGGAGAAGATTCTGGAAGCTTCCAGGGTCTTTCCACCTCGTTGAATGAGCTTGCCATTTGTCACTTCCCGCTCAGCGCACCCTGGTAGTGCTTCCACCTGCGTTGCAGTGCACCTAGCTAGTGTAACCTCTGCATTTCAACGCAGGCAGCTAGTGGAGCCTTTGAATTGATCCTGAATTGACTGTTTTTGAGTGGTTTTTGGTGGAGAACTTCTGGGAGAAGCTGTCTTTTGTTGACCTTGTTCCTTTAGGGGTAGGAACAACTCTTTTAGGGACTTTGGATCCCTTGGATTATGGACATTTCATGCTCAATGCTGTAAGGCACAAAAATGTCTATAACAGTTGCCCCCTAAAGTATGAGGTCGTTTATCAGGTGAAATGCTTTATTAGGAGGATCCGAAGTTCTTCCAATGCTGGGAGGAGACTTGTAATAAGATACAATACAATACATTATTTTTCATACTGCTTTCATGATCTAGCTGAGGCGGGCATTCCCATGCTCAGCTTTATAAATTCATTTTTTTGTACATAGAACAGACAATCGTCTGATGGTCGACTGATGATTTTGATGAAATCATCATCCTTTTGGTAGGATGATTATCTGCTGCAATGTTGTACATGTCAATGTCTTTATTTTTCCTGAATATATATCGCAGCCCGGATGGATGAAACTAGATCTGGGGTCTTCAATCTCGTCCGATCTTCACTCTAAGTACAAGTCGATCCATGTGAGAAATGTTCTGAAGTCGAACATGGAAAGACATCGCTTGATTACCAGTCAATGATGTAAACTGTTAACAAGCGCGAGAGGAATCACCGATAATGATAATGACCCTCAAGGTACTGCAGTACAATTCACGTGGTGTGAATAAAGGACTTGGCGTCGAACACCACGCAAAGTCTTTCGGTCGAAGGTCATTGATGTATACCTGTCGCCGGAAGTGAGAAACTTGCCATTGAGGTATGCAAGCTTCAAAGTACTGAAGGGGGTGTTCCTAGATCCACTTCTTGGATAATGAGCTGATGTCGACAAGAAGCGATCCGTCAAAGGAGGGCCTTAATGTATCCCACATCAGTGACACGGAACGGAGCAAATGATTTTAATGGAGGTGAAAACGATCTGATGATATACGGTTCAGGGTGGCGGTCATGAAAGGATGAAGGATAATGTATGGTAGTGGATGGGACATGGTTGACTTCTCTGGATGACTTCTCTTGAACATATCGGCGACACTTGTGTGATGGATTGGTAGCATTTACCCCAAAGATGGATGGTATGGCGAGACCATGGTGATGTGACCGGTGAATGAAACAACCCAACCTGACTCAGGCACGGAGTGGAAGTGTCATGTTCAAGAGCGACTTGCTACCAATAAAAGTTTTTTGAGTTTCTTCCCAATTTTTCCCCAGTCATTTCTGACCAGTACCTCTTTATTTTTGTCAAGCTTGAGGAGGATAACATATGCTTGTTCTATAATTTGCCCTTCGGGCAAACCCATCGCTATGTTTTAACGAGCCTAGCGATAGTGAAACTCGTTCTCGTCTAAAGACAAGTTTGTCGCTATTAATGTTTTTTAACGAGTCTAACGACAAAGATAACTCGGTCCTTTTCATTTTTAGAGAGTCTGAAAAGGTACGTAAAGATAACTCCGGAAGTTCCTTTTTCGTCATCTAATCCCTTAAGTCCGAAAAAGTATAAAACAATACAGAAGGGATGAGTTTTCGATAGTTTTAACGAGCCGAACAAAACAAGCGCTCGATCTTTTTGTGCAATAATCCCTCAGGTCCAAAAAGATTAAAATCTAGAGGAGGGATAGCACTTCCGGTCGTTTTAACGAGCTGGAAGGCCAAAACTCGGCAATCTTTTCATATTTTACGAGTCAGATGAAAAAAGCTTAAAGAAGACTCGTCTTTTGAGGAACGAGTGATGAAACGGGTTAGCAGCTGATTCCAGGTAAGGGTTGGAATTTTCCAATCACGGCAGTGTCACAAGGATGGCTAGTGAAATCACTCTTCGCAGCTATTCCTCAAAATGGGTAAACAATAAAATGGAGGTGAATGATTGGCCAATGGAAAAGTGGAGGTGATGGTGCAAACACGACCAAGGATTTAATGGCTGATAAATCTACATTCGCAGTGGTTATTTACCGGGTAGTTCATTTTTTAACGAGCTTAAACGCGGATTGAAACACTTGCTCGATCTTATGTTTATTTTTTAACGAGCATGAACTATGTGCTAAAACTGCTCGATCTTATGTTTATTTTTTAACGAGCATGAACTATGTGCTAAAACTGCTCGATTCCAGTCATAAGATAAGAATGTCTCATTTAAGATGCCATTTTTTATGGAGCTTGCGCCTTACAAAGCTTTGCTCCGGAATCCTTTCTTTATGCAAGCTCGGAAACGACTAATCCTACGAGTTTAAAGGGTTAGACCTACAGGTTTAAAGGGAGGACCTAAAAATTTAAAAAATAAATAGCCGCCCTTTGCTTGCACTCCAAAAGGTTTGCATGCCCCCAAGTATAAAATAGAGTTTCAAGGTTACCCCTCAATTTGCAGGAAAAAAATTTGTTTAACCGGGAGAGGCCTACCTCCTTCAGGTTACCCAAAGATTGTTTCATCAATGCAGCGAAAAAAACATTTCTTCGGCGATATTTACCGAGATAGACAAAGGTGAGTGACAACGAGCGCCAAACACATAACTTTGACTAAAGAATCTTATTCTAGAACAACCCCTCTTCCAATCACGGACGGGGTACGGACTAGTCATATTCTCCCGCGGAAACCTACTCTATACCCAAAGTTTTCCTGCCGAAGCAGACCAGGACGCATGCCCCCTGGGTTCCAGTCATATCCCTCCGAATCACTCGCACTCATCGGGAGGACGGACCATGGGTTGAGACATTTCTTGCGTGAAGAGACCATTTAGGGATGGTATATGACTATTTGCGATGCGTGATCGGGAAATGAAAGCTGGTCCACGAGCTTGACCACTCTTCCTTCGTGCGGAAAACACATTACTCTAAAGAGTGAGGAGACGATGGCTCCCATGCAATATATATAGTCTCATCCAAGGAGTAGGTTATAATCTAAGGGTCCTTGAATGACCATCACGTTCATTTGAACGGTCTTCCCTTTCAATGTGATAGGCACATTGGGGAGGATCCCTAAAGGTCGACTGGTTCCTTTATCGAAGCCTGTCAGATTTCTCATTTCAGGCAAAAGCGCTGGCGAACCAAGCGCTTTCCAAGCAATAGAGGAAAGGATACTCACAGATGCCCCCTCATCAATGATGGTGCCAGCCATTACCATTCTGTATATTTGAACGATAATTATGAATGGTATGCTTGCTGGCAACCGGGGTCTGCCTAGTTGGTTCCAGTCGAAGGATACAACTAAGTTGCTTGGTGGTGGGACCGAATAGACGGCCGGATATCGCTCTGACAAACTTCCTTCCTGCGATAAAGGAATGGGTGCATTGCCCCCGTGTTCGTCAGAGTCTGTGTTGATGAAAAGAATCTGGATGGTGTCATCCTTATCCTCTTCAGTGACTGTATCATTCGAAGATAAATCCTCTGAAGGCAAGACCGGGTCAACTGCCGCCTCGACCTTTTGACTTTCGTCGGGTATGGATTCAGTCGGTTTATCCTCAATGATAGACGCTTCAGCTGACCACTTGAGCGGGCCAGCTGGATTTTCAACTAACAAAGGACTTGGCAAGAATTTTTTATATCCAGGAGGGAGTCGTAACGGTGAAACTGGACGATCTTCCAAGACTCTTTTAGCCTCGTCTAAGAAGGGACAATGGTGGAGGGCATGGTTGCCTTCGCACAGTCTACAGGGAGGTCTAGCCCTCCCTTTCTGTCCTAGAACTTCACTTTCGCTAGTTGACGGTGTACTTTCAACATGACTATCAGAGGTTGACGACACCGGATTGTGCAAACAGGGAGACCAGTCCCTTAGTATCCGAGGGATGCAGGGACAATCTCTGTGAAAGTGGTCTCCCTTACAGATGACACATGGCGATTTAGGCCTGGTCAGTGCTGTGTGTGGATTTTCATCAGACGACACTTGTTTTCCCTTATTTGCCTTTGGCTCCTTCTTCTTTTTCTCTTTCTTCTTCTTTTCCTTCTTCTCCTTAGGAATTTGGTTTTTAGTTTTACCAGTTCCGTCACGCGAAGAGGAAGAATTATAGGAAGTAGAAGGTTGGTGGGAAATTCTGGACTCGTCTAATTGTTGATTCGACTGTTCAGGAATAGTGGTGTTCTGAACGACATTGGTTGAGAAGAGCCAGACCGGCAGGCCAATTGTCAGTCCTGGAAGCGACAATGTGGCCATATGGGGCGCACCAACATCTCCCCAAGAGGAGAAGGGACTAGGATTTCCACCAAGGGGAATTCCTTGGTTGGTGGGCTCCATTTTCTCAACCTAAAGATCAACGCAGGAAAAAGGGGTGATTGTTCCGTTTAAAATAAATTTTAACGACGCTTAGACACAACTTGCTTTTTCAATTTTAAAGAGTCGAGAAAAAGCTAAAGATGACTCTAGTCTCCTTCGATGTTTTAACGAGCCCGAAGTGACAAATGCTCGGATGGACTTTTTCCGTTATAGAGTCTGAAAAAGGCCAAAAGGAACTGCTCTGGAGTTCTAGGTAGAGGGTGTGCCAAACTTTTCGCAAAACCGCAGAATACTTTTTAGGGTACGGGCGGTCAATCTTCCTGAATGCTGTGTTCAGTGCATTGCGATCAGTAGGGCGGCCGACACGGCTTCCTATGGATAAAGGTTATATTCCTATAGGGGTCTCCCAATATATACGCGACGGTACGTGGGAGCACAATCCGTACTGGCACTTATCGTCTCTCAGGAGGAATCACCCAACCATCAGTGAGGCGACCAGTGACCAGGTTTTACGACGCCGGAACACGTCTCTAGCCTAGACCTCTATGTTGTGCGTTATGTTACAAAGCGTTGTTAAGTTCATTCAATTTATTTTAGGTTGATCTTTCTTAGAAGTTTGCCTTTTTGGATCACCACGAGATGTATGATACAATTCCTAAATGCAGTCTAAAGATGATAAGCAAGCTTTTATATATTTTCAACAATGAAAATCCTAGCTACAAGGGGAAAAGAAAGACACCATCTTTTCTCAAAGAGCATAGAGCACACAGTAATGCACTTTTCCCTAAATCAACATACAAACTGTCAAAATGCAAATGCACATATGCATGTATTTGTTTTCACTTTCTTAATATTGATGCCTAAAAAGAAAGCTGTTGTACAAATTTGAATTCGATTTCAAGTGAATAACACAAACAAGTTCCTTTTTCGAAATCAAAAAGACGATTACGACACTTTATGATTTACTTGTTTCGACACTTGAAATGCATAAATTCAAACCAAAAGACAAAAGTAAAAGCATAATCAACTGTGAACAGCAAACAAACTCACTCCTAAGATCAAAACGACACTTACGACAGGTCTAGATCTAAGGGCGACAGTATGACTAGTTTACTTTTGTAATGGGAAACTGCAAATGATGTAACAAATACACAAAGAACAAATATAGTTTCTTTATACAACCGAGGCGGAATTGAGGCAAAGAAAAGGGGTTTCAGATAGGTACACTGACTGATAACAGGCTGCAAAAAACAGAGATAAAACTGAGCAAAAGGAAGCAGGGAACCACAGCTGCACAAGGCAAAGACTGATCAACTCACCCTCAACACAGAGAAACTAAATTTCAGCGGAGGTAGCCTTCACGGGACCTGCGTTGAAATGCAGAGCCTCTTCACAAAGTCTGCGCTGAAGCAGAAACGAGAGTTGTTTCTGGGTTCTGGGTTACGGTTTGCAGTTTAATCTACGGTTTTTGGCCGGATAAAAGCTATCAATTAGGTACAATTAGAAGGATGATTTATAGGAGGACTAAGATCTATCACAAAGGGCTGTTAGAGCACTTGTGGATCAGCTGTTCAGATCATAAACAGGCCCAGCAAATGGACTAGAGTAGCTGATCTCTACTTTGCATTTGTAAATGGCAAATGCAGTTCGATTCGGCACTCTTGAGTTTATGAAATGAATAGCAATAGAAACACAAATAAACTAACAAGATACTCTCCCCAGCGGAGTCACCAGTTTGTTGTTGGGAAAAGTATCCAATTCGGAATCCCCCTATCCCACTCTAAGGTGTGATAGTGCCTTAGCAACAAACAAGGAAAACTATCTGAGTATTCTTCTTTATGAGATGTAAATAGAGAAAGAAGGATGTAACTAACCGGTGTCTTCCGCTAGTTCGTCGATCCAATCACTCTTTATTTTGTTCGCTTCCCACTTCCTGCTCTTTCACTGGTCCAGCTTCACCCAGTTCCTGCAAGATCACAAGAGAGGAAAACTACACAAAAGACATAGATTCACATTCATAACTAGTTTAGGATCAAATGTAAACTAAATATGCAAATATAACAAAACATCATTGAAATACCAGCTTATAGGAGAAACTCAAATAGCTTTATTGATATGATAACAAGGTTCAAGAGGAGATACAACCAAGTGAGTCCCGATCCAGCATCTACCTCCTAGCAAAGGAATCCCTTCCTCTCCTCCAACAAAGCATAAATCACCCAATGTACTAATCTCAATCTCAAGCCAACAGCAATTCTCTGCAAAGTACAAAATTCCAGCCTCCTGAACCTCTGGGTGAGAGATCCATATATAGATGTAAGCAGAGAGGATGAGTCAGCTTATGTTTTGACTTGTGGCTTCTCTCTGTCAGTTTTTGCTTCCACTTGGAGGTTGAGAACCTCTTACTCATCACTAGTCGAATTCATTAAGGCAAGTGTCATTGGAGAATATTCTGGAAGCTTCCAGGGTCTTTCCACCTCGTTGAATGAGCTTTCCATTTGTCACTTCCCGCTCAGCGCACCCTGGTAGTGCTTCCACCTGCGTTGCAGTGCACCTAGCCAGTGTAACCTCTGCATGCAGGCAGCTAGTTGAGCCTTTGAATTGATCCTGAATTGACTGTTTTTGAGTGGTTTTTTGTGGAGAACTTCTGGGAGAAGCTGTCTTTTGTTGACCTTGTTCCTTTATGGGTAGGAACAACTCTTTTAGGGACTTTGGATCCCTTGGATTATGGACATTTCATGCTCAATGCTGTAAGGCACAAAAATGTCTATAACAAGGAGGCTCTAGACGCTCCCACAATAAGGGTAAGTGAGCAACCGAGGACTTTTTCCCACAGTGTTGTGCATGCAACTTTGGTATTTGTGCCAATTTTTCAGGCACACAGCTCAGGTCATTGCCTAGAACTCAATGACAACTTCAGAAATAAAAATTCATAGTGGAACAAAGATACATTTGCAAAAACATCAACAAGGACTAGACTAGATGCCTACTAGCCATGATAGGCATTTCATCAAACATGTCACGAACATGAAAGCTACAGGCCTTAACATCATAACTGAGCATATGGGTCTCATACTTATTAGAGAATCACTAAGAAGCATTAATGCCTCAACACATTAGCTGTAATTTCATCTATTAGGCCATAGACAAATTATTCATTCATTTACAAGTAAAAAAATAATGATATCCATACATAGCGACTGTCATAATACATGTTCATAACCAGAATAATAACAACAGAAATACTAAGGAAACAACAACCATATAATCTACATGTGAACCAATATAATACTCACGAAATAACGAGGAGAAATAACCTCATATTAATGATGCAAAGGCCAACCAGGTTTGGGACTTCCATGAACCAACCGATCGTAGACATGGCTGAGCCAAATCTCTCTTCAGACAGTTACCCATGTGCCATATTCCAAGCATGAATGTGGGATCTCATGGAAAAATCCATAAAAACCGAACCAGGGTTTCCAAAGGCCAAACCACCTCAACCAATAAAATAGTGATTCCACCTCATAGTTGGACATCATAATCCATCACCAAATTGGTCTCTACCCAAGCCTTCCAGGGCTCTAGAGCGTTTGTTCCTACCAAGGCTTCCAGTAACTAATAACTCAACCCACAGCCAAAGACACAAGAAAACCAACCAGAAAACAAAAGAAACACACAACAACATTGTTATCCAGGAAATGGCAAGGCTAGGAAAATCCATTGTCAATCCAAGCAATCCTCCATGCCAATGATAGAACATGACCAATAAACCACATGAATATGCCATGCATGCCAAAACTAGTGGGGAAAACATACATGCAAATCGATACTTGCAAGAAAAACTCGTTTTAGCTGTGTTGTAGCTACTGATCTCAATGTTCTCTGGTGTTTTCTTGCTCTTCCTTTGCCTTCTTGCTCCAAGAATACAAGTATGACACACTCTCCAAGAGTGCTCCAAGAAAACTTTAAGTGTCCAAGAGTACGAGAGAGAGAGAATAGAGAAAGAGCTCCAAAACTGCACTGACAAACGTCTATGAACTGATCCTCATAAGCATTTTTATTAATGAGGCCTCTATTTTCTTCATTTTCCATTATTTTCCTTCATTTTCCTCCTCACATGTATGTTATGACATTTCACCTTCCTTTTATCCTATTTTCCATTATTTTCATAAATAAATACCAATTAATGTCACTTTTCCTCTTCAATGCCTTTGCCAATTTTCTTAGCCATGGTAAACCAAAGTGACACCCACTAGGATGTTTTGCCCAACATTCAGCTTCGAATACATGTCCCATGACCTTGGTAAATATTTTTCCTTTATTAAATTTTACATGGATTTTTGACTAGGGCTGTTACAGAACCCTCCCCCTTGGGGGAACACTGTCATCGGTGTTCAATGACACCTATAGTCAGGAAACTGTTGAAAACAAAACATACTGCCTATGGATCTTTATAACACAACTCGTTGCAGTATTTGCAATGACCATATGTTAAAACATGACAAGCATACCGTTTATTGGAGCTTTATAACACAACTCATTACGATATTTACAATAAAAACCACATATACTTAAACACATTAACCTCAACTAGTAAATAACCATATTGTCTGTGGAGCTTTATAAACTAGCTCAATACCATATTTACAATAATATACACATATACACATTTGCTCAACCAGAAAATAAAAGGATACGACGCCTGCATCTGCAACAATGGAATACAGAGGCTCATGCCTCCACCCTCAAAAGTAGTACCAAGATTCAAAAACAATTGAAGTGCTCAACTAATATTTTATTAATGAATTTATGTGTACTAGCTAAGTCAATGATATTTGCGACCCTTTGCTTCTTCGTGTCACAATATTCAAGGTTTGCGGAGTTAACAAATTGGCCAATGCATGAACCAATATCTCACACCTATCTAAATCAATGTTGTACACAATTTCTGCATCTATTTCCTGCTTTAAGTTGAAAATTTATTCCTCGTTACTTCATGTAGATGCCTCCATTTCCTCTTCATCATTATTTTCCAAGGTGTATAATTTTGTTTCTTGACATTCATGCCCTTTTGACAATTTATTGTTACAACCAAATAATAACCCTTTTTCTCTTCTTTCCTCCATTTCCTTCTGGGATATTAGAGTAGCTTGAGGTAGGGTTGTCTTAAGAACCCAAAAACAATCATTGATTCCTGTGTATTTTCTTTATGGAAGACTTTTGTATAGCCTTAATATTGGCTTGAATGTGATAAGAAAATTGCATATCTTCCATTACATTTTCGGTTGTTTTGGGAAAATATCATGCTTAATGTCATTTTTCAGTCCACCTATTTAAGCTTCTAACAGTGTTCATCACTTTTAATATCCACCATTGTGCCCAAAACTTGAAATTCTTAATTATAATCTTCAATATCATCAAACTACTTTATTATGGTCAACTAACTAAAGTAATCTTGTTCCTAAGCTTCGTCATATTGCACTTCTAAGTATCTTGTGTAGAAAATTGATAGAAATTGCAACTGCTCAAGATTTCAAATTAAAAAACAAGAGACACAATTCTAATCTACAATTTTGTGGAATGGAAATCCCAATTTAGAGACACATGCATAGACATGCAACATGCAAAATTGTAGATGCATAGTGATTTCTAGGAAAACTCAATTGAGAAAAAACCCGCAAGCCTTGTTGAATTAATCAGTTGAATAGGGAAACTATTAAAATTGCTAGCTCCAGCGTTGAGCTCAATCTGCAACAAAATAATTGTTCTCTCTGTTGAATGAGAGCCTCTAGTCAACACTTAGTCAATTTTCTGCTCCACTAGCCTCCTATTTTCTTGCTCAAATCTGAGCTAATTCCATCTCATAAAAAAGGAAGGTCCCTATTTCCTTGTGCAATTCCCAAGGATCGATCAACTCCTACATGCAAAATTTTGTACACTCCACTAGTATACAAATTGATTTACGTTAGCCTTAATTCCTCCAATCTAGCTGAGAAATTCGAATTCCATTCATGCATGAGCTATTTTGGGTTGATTGATCAGTAAATTGACATATCTCTTATTTAGACTATTGACTCACTACACAAATGACCTTCAACTGACTCTATTAATTGTTCGAGGTTAGTTAACTAAGTACAACTAAAAATAACTGAACTAGATTGCCAAAATTTAGCAATCAACACATGCATGACTGAACTCCAAGATTATAACTCGAAATTACTAAGGCTAAAGTCAAATTGAGCCTTTCTTGCTACACTTTCTAACACTCCCTCTTAGCAAGAAACAGATTTTGGACTACCTCTATCCAACACCTATGGAATGTACTATATCACACATCTCACTATTGTTGTTGCTACTGCAACAACTACAGCTGAGAAGCATCCAAAAAATTGTGTCTCTGCAACTATCTATTGTGAAGATTGTACTGATGTTGACTCTGTGTTGTGCCTCTTACACTGCTATTGACACTCCTTTGTGCTCCTCAGCATCTATTGCACCAGCTGACACTGATCCTTCTGCTACTGATCATTGTGGGCCCCTGTAGCAAGGTAATGATCCACGAGGAAAGTATACTACAACTACTCTCTTATGGATCTTGCCCAATTATTTACAACTATGGGTTTAAGGCTCGACATTGCCCCACCTCACTCCTGGAGGTATAGTTGCAATTTCTCCCTCTACCCACTTGGCTCAGACTCTCCTTCTATTGGAGGTCTTTCACTGGTCCTCGTCATCATCATCTTGTTGGTCAACCCAATTGCCAACTAGTTGAGACTCCATCTTGAGAGGTTTATCCTGCTCCTTCTTAACCACTGCATCTCTAATCTCTACCTTGCTCCTCAAGGTTGCACATGCATCTTCCTCTAATGTGTAGAGGCTCTCGATCCTGACACCAATTTGCATGATCTGTCCTGAAGAAAAATGCTTGAGGTAGGCCTTCCCATTATTAAAGTCTACCTTATACCCTTTGTCTTCCTCCTTAATTTTTTCACCATATCAAGTTTTCTGACATCACTATTATTTTTGAATAGCTCAATGAGGTTCTTTCACATAGAAAAAGGGGTCTCTTTCCATGTAATTTCAAGATTATGTGGTCTCTTATACCCTCCAAGATGATCCTCCTGGCTTTAGCAACATCTTTCTTCCACTTGGCTAATTTTTGTGCATTAGACTGTTGGGGTTTCATAATGTCAGTTTTAACAAATTCTAACACACCATTATCATTAAGCATTGCTTCCATTTGATCCTTATAGGCTATGAAATTTGAGCTACACCCCAGGGCATACTCCAATCTCAGTCCGGCTAAAGACATTCTCCCAAATCTGAAGAAAATTTATTGCACTTAAGCTGAAAATTTGAAAAATTGGTCTCCAATACGATTTCAAGGCTCTAATAGCATGTAGGAATTTGATAGAAATTGCAACTGCTCAAGATTTCAAACTGAAAAACAAGACATACAATTCTTCTCTACAATTCTGTGGAATGGAAATCACAATTTACATGCAACAAGAAAAACCACAAATACAAAATAATTTCTAGGGGAACCCAACTGGGAAAAAACCCTCAAGCCTTGTTGCACTAATCAATTGAATAGAGAAATTATTACAATTGCTAGCTCCAGCTCTGAGCTTAACTTGCAAAAGAATAATTGTTCTCTCTGCTGAATGAGAGCCTCTAGCCAACACTTAGCCAATTTTCTGCTCCACCAACCTCCTATTTCCTTGCGCAAATCTGAGCTAATTCCAGCTCCTAAACAATAGGGAGGTCCCTATTTGCTTACACAATTCCCAAGGATTGATCAACTGCTTACATGAAAAATTTTATACACTCCACTAGTACGCAAATAATTTTACATTGGCCTCAATTCCTCCACTCTAGCTGAGGAATTTGAATTCCATGCATGCATGAACTATTTTGGGCTAATTGATTAGTTAACTGGCAGATCTCTGAGTTAGACCGTTGTCTCACTGCACAATTGACCTTCAACTAACTCTATTAATTGTTAGAGTTCAATTAACTAAGTACAACTGAAAATAACTGAACTAGGTTGTTAAAATTTAGTAATCAACATTTGCATGACTAAACTCCAAGCCTATAACTCGAATTTATGGTGCTAACTGAGTGACAAGACCCATGTAACACTAGTTAACTGCCTCCAAGTTGTGTTGCAGATGTGGAAATTCAATTTACTCAATTTGACTATGGCTAAAGTCAAATTGAGCTTTTCTTGCTACACTTTCTAACATCTCGTAAATAAACCCCAATTATAATAATAAGAAGGACACTTCCTCTTGACTACCCATTGATGTCATTGATACAACTTTATCTTAAAGTTTAGAGTTGTTATGTAACACCCTCCTCCCACATCCACCCAAGTAACTGACCAATCAAGGTAAACATGTGACGAGAAGTTACTATGATATGCTTCGACTCTCTATGTGTTAGTTAAGGAAGTGGAACTAGTGGAACACATCACGCAGACCTTCCACATCAGCAATAGGACTCCCAAGCGCCATCCCAACCACTCAAATAACCAGCCCTTGATATTAACTGAAGATTTAAGGCATCAAACCCCTAGACGCTCCCTTCATATGGACCAGGGTGTGTTTAGGAGGCTCTAGGCGCTCCCACAATAAGAGCAAGTGAGTAGCCAGGGACTTTTTCCCCAATGTTGTACATGAAACTTTGGTATTTGTGCCACTTTTTTAGGCACAAAGCCCAGGTCATTGCCTAGAACTCAATGACAACTTCAGAAATAAAAATTCATAGTGGAACAAAGATACATTTGCAAAAACATCAACAAGGACTAGATTGGATGCCTACTAGCCATGATAGGCATTTCATCAAACATGCCACAAACATGAAAGCTACATGACTTAACATCATAACTGAGCATATGGGTCTCATACTTATTAGAAAATCGCTAAGAAGCACTGATGCCTCAACACATTAGTTGTAATTTCATCTATTAGGCCATGGATACATTGTTTATTCATTTACAAGTAAAAACATGATGATATCCATACATAGCGACTGTCATAATACATGTTCATAACCAGAAAAATAACAACAAAAATACTAAGGAAACAACAACCATATAATCCACATATGAACCATTATAATACTCATGAAATAACAAGGAGAAATAACCTCATCTTAATGATGCAAAGGCCAACCAGGTTTGTGACTTCCACGAACCAACCGATCGTAGGCATGGCTGAGCCAAATCTGTCTTCAGCCAGTCACCCATGTGCCATATTACAAGCATGAATGTGGGATCTCATGGAAAAATCCATAAAACCGAACCAGGGTTTCCAAAGGCCAAACCACCTTAACCCATCAAACAGTGATTCCACCTCACAGTTGGACATCACAATCCATCACCAGATTGGTCTCTACCCAAGCCTTCCAGGGCTCCAGAGCGTTTGTTCCTACCAAGGCTTCCAAGAACTAATAACTCAACCCACAACCAAAGACACAAGAAAACCAACCAGAAAACATAAGAAACACACAACACCATGGTTATCCAGGAAATGGCAAGACTAGGAAAATCCATTGTCAATCCAAGCAATCCTCCATGCCAATGACATATCATGACCAATAAACCACATGAATATGCAATGCATGCCAAAACTAGTGGGGAAAACATACATGCAACTCGGTACTTGCAATCAAAACGCGTTGTAGCTATTGATCTCAATGTCCTCTTGTGTTTTCCTGCTCTTCCTTTGCCTTCTTGCTCCAAGAATACAAGTATGCCACACTCTCCAAGAGTTCTCCAAGAAAAATCTAAGTGTCCAAGAGTAAGAGAGAGAGAATAGAGAAAGAGCTCCAAAACTGTACTGAAAAAAGTCTATGAACTGATCCTCAAAAGCATTTTTATTAATGAGGCCTCTATTTTCTTCATTTTCCATTATTTTCCTTCATTTTCCTCTTCACATGCAACCTGTGACATTTGACCTTCCTTTATCCTATTTTCCATTATTTTCATAAATAAATACCAATTAATGTCGCTTTTCCTTTTCAATGCCTTTGCCAATTTCCTTAGCCATATTAAACCAAAGTGACACCCACTAGGATGTTTTGCCCAACATTCAACTTGGAATACATGTCCCATGACCTAGGTAAATATTTTCCTTTATTAACTTTTACATGGATTTTTTACCATGGTTGTTATAGAACCCTCCCCCTTGGGGAACATCGTCATCGGTGTCAATGACACCTATAGCCAATAAACTGTTGAAAACAAAACATATTGCCTATGGATCTTTATAACACATCTCGTTGCAGTATTTACAATGACCATACATTAAAACATGACAAACATATCGTTTACTGGAGCTTTATAACATAACTCATTACGGTATTTACAATAAAAACCACATATACTTAAGCACATTTGCTTCAACCAGTAAATAACCATATTGTCTGTGGAGCTTTATAAACTAGCTCGGTACTGTATTTACAATAGTATACACATTTGTACAACCAGAAAATAAAAGGATACAATGCCTGCATTCGCAACAAGGGAATCCAGAGGCTCACGCCTCCACCCTCAAAAGTAGTACCAGTATTCACCTCCTTCCAAGAAGTCTAGAATCCACTGTCAAAGTCAAAGCTACACCCAATGTCCAATGCTATAATCCTGTGCCACTTGTCCTCTCAGTGAACAGTTACTGTCTCATCATTCCAGGGTGCGCTCCCAATGTGCATCTGATTCCATTTGGCAATACTAATGACCAAAAAAAATCCATCCCCAGCCTTCCTTTCTCTGCTACACAGTCCCTTGGGCAATCCGGTCACCCCCTTCCATGTAGTCACACAACTTCCAAGTTCCGTTGGCACACCCATCTCAGGCAGTCCATCCCTTGGCAAGGTTTCCTCACATCGAAAGGTCCAAAAACCAAGGCATATCCTTGCCTTAAAACCATCATACCAGTCATAGCATGCTCATGGCAATCAATGGACACTATTGGGTACCAGTGTCCCACAATTTCCCTACTCTTGAATGTTTTACCAACATACTGCTATCTGTTCCAATTTCTTTCATTGTTGCAACTAATTCTTGTAGTCAGTTTCAACCGCCCAACCCGAGCATTTCCCGTGCTTTCTTGTACCAAGCACATCACTCCTATTAGATTTAAAATAAATTGAAATAAATTCACATCATACCTCATTGGTAGCTCATCAATAAGGTACACTTACAATCTTGTTTACTTTCTATCACAACAAGTCAAACTAACATCTTTGACCAAATCATCATGTATAAAAATATCATATCAAGTTAGCTCAAAACACAACCATCATAGATCAAAATCATAAATGACATGTAACATTCATAAACCAAAATCATAGATCATATGTAATATTGATAGACTAGAATCATAAATCACATGCATAATAAAATTGGAATAAAATATTGATACTTATCCTTTAATCAATCCTTAGTTTCCACCTTTGTCCTTATTCCATACACAATCTGGATAGTTGCCACACCCGACAAACACCCAGTGCCTTCTCCTCAACCATGTGCACATACACATAGTGTGCATCACACACATACAACCACACACGGTATACAACACCATGCAATACATGCATCTATACCTGACATACAATACATACAGCTACACCCAATGTATAACACAACATAATAGAAACGCCTACATTTGGTGTACACCACCACACAATACATACACCTACACTCGATGCACAACACAATACAAATACGTACACAAAATACAACACAACGAATACACATGTCACGGTACCACGACTGCATAATACACATACATAGTACTGCATTCTCACAACACATCATGTATGACATGCGTACAATACCACATGTGCACTAGTACTATATGTACAACATGTACACAATACCACATGTACACAACACCACCTGCACAACATCACATGTACACGACACCATCTGCACAACATGTCCACAACGCCATATGTACACCGCACCACCTATACAATGTTTACAGAATATCACATGTACACAACACCACATGCACAACACGTACACAACACCACATGTACACAATGCCACATGCACGACATGCACATAGCACCACCTACACACAACACCACATGTACAACATGTACACAACACCACGTGCACACAACACTATATGTACAATCATGCACACAACACCATATGTACATAGTACCACATGTACAACATGCACACAACACCATACGTACATAGCACCATATGCACACAACACTGCATATCCATCATGCGCACAGTACAATATGTACACAACACCACATATCCAACATGTACATAGCACCATCTATACCCAACACTGCATATGCAATATGCACACAACACCATATATACAACAGGCACTCAACACCATAGGTACAATCACTGAATATACAATATGCACAACATATACACAACAATAGCATTGCACATCCAAAACCACACTATCTCTACCAAGCAACCTTGCTTCCAGTGTCTCTCTGCCATCCATGCTTATCCTAGCATGTTGCAGATCATACTGCTTTCATTCTACTGATGTATCCCTTAGTATAGCCTGTCCATAACATAGACATAATATAATCACATAATATCAACTCATAACCACATGATATTGACCTTGTATATTTGTCATGACTACCCTTTATTGAAGGAAATGTAACTAGGCTAGGTCTTCATAAATGTAATTTTGATATTTGTACTTATTCAAGAAAAGAGAATTTAATTTGGTATTATTTGTCAATGAGTTTCTTTCTCATTGAAAATAGGACAAGCACATTTTGAAGTGCTTCTAGAGAGTCAAAGTCAAAATTTAACTATGATGAGACCCTTTGAGGGCATGTTACATCATGTATAACATCATACAAGGTCATGGGAACACCTCCAAGCATGGTCAAATCCTTTCCTAGCAACAATGAAGTCTACAAGCAGCAAAATAATGAATAAAAATGAATTTAAGAGCAAACTGTCAAGTCGACTTTAAGGGCAGTCATGTCGGCTTGAATAGGAGGGACAAACCTCTATTTATAGAGGTTGTCCACTCCTCAAAAATGCATTATCTCACTCTGAAATATGTGAGGGTACAAGGAAGAAAAGAAGGTCAACGAAGGAGGAAAAGAAGCCTTGTAAGGGCAACGAAGGAAGAAGAAACGAAGATTGTCTATAGGGTGAACCTACAACCACATGTGCAAAGGGAAAGGGCTTGTCTATGGATATAGGAGCATAAAAGTATAGGTAATCATATCATAATATGTTTGGATGAAAATTGGGCCTACAAGGCCTCTCTCATCAATGAGGAAGGAAGAAAGGGTCAACGAGAATAAAAGGATTGTTTTAGGGCTCTTGTTCACACATGTAGCAAGACAACACTTATAGATTTTACAATAGTTTAAGGCAAAAACATGAATAGCCTCATTCAGATGTATACCTAGGTCTACAAGGTATCCAAAGGAAAGCAAAGGAGCCTCTATCTATAACAAAGTAAAGAAGCCCTAATATTCTAGGGTTTCCTAACCTAGAAGAAAAAGTGTTGGAAGAAGTGTCGGAAGATGCATCAGAAGTGACAACGTAGAAAGAGGAAGGATTTGACTGATTCTTGGAGTATATCCTATTCAAGGGTCTAGGGTTTTGTAGTTGTTCAAATAAGAAACTTCAATAAGAGAAATCTTACAAAGGGTTTTCCTCTCAAGAGTGGACTTGGAGAGGGTTTGTCCCTGGTAGAGAGCCAAATCTTGTGTTCTTTCTATTTTGTTTTGGTAGCAGTTTGATGAAGCACACACATATGCACTAATAATAAGAAGAAGAAGAATAAGCTAACAAGAGAAGTAAAAAGACTTCGCAAATTGTTATCAAATCACGGAGAATCATCACAACACTACTTTTCCGTAGATTCTCTAACATGGAATCAGAGCGTAAGGTGACACATCAAGGAAAGGGAAACTCAAGAACACTCTTCAAGAAGAAGCATCTACAAAGTTGAAGCATCAAGCCTAGAAGTCTCAATCACTTCAAGAACAAGAAGGGTCTACAATCCATCATTCATCAAGAAGGTCTACAAAGCTAGAAAAAGAGCCTTATATAAAGGTACCTACAAAGAAGAAAAAAACTACATCAAGCTACAAGTCTTCAAGCACACCTCATCACCAAGAAAGTCCACTTGAAGAAGGCAACTTGAAGAACATCAAGATCCAAGGAAGACAAGACATCAAGCTTTCAAGGAGGAAGCAAATCCATTACATCTCAAAATCTATCAAGTAAGTACATGTCCCCTTCTGAATATATTTCAATATCTTTTTGCAAGGAAAGCAATAAATTTGTAGGTACGAATAACTTTCTTGCATGGAAGAAGAGGACTGATCTAATACTCAAGGAGAATGAACTCCTAGAGCATGTCAAAGGGAATATCGCTATCCCTGCTAAGGAACATACTCAAGCCTTAGCCAAGTACAATAAGCATGAGACAAGAGCTCAAAGGATTCTGATAGAATCAATCAAAGACTCTCTCATTCCCTATGTCTCCAAGTTTGAGACATCAAAAGAAATTTATGATAAGCTAGTAGAGCTATTCTCGGTATCCACCACCGGAGAAGTAATATCTCTAAGGAATGAATTGTACAAGATGAAGATAACAAAGGAAGGAATAGCTCCCTACTTCATGAAAATATCTGAAATGAGAGATAACTTCAAGAGCTTGGGGAAGTCATGTTTGACAGAGAGATGACAGTTGTAGTATTCAATGCTCTACCTGAGGAGTGGGGAAAATTCACATCAAGCATATATGGTAAGAAGGAAGCAACCACTCTCGGTGAAATGTGGTCTCTATGTAGAATAGAGGAACCAAACTTAAGGAAAAAGAAGATGTGGGATCAAAGGAGCAAGAATTTTCTACCATGACCAAAAGAAAGGGTAAATTTAACAAGTTTGGTCCACAAAGAACAAACAACAAAGACATGTCCAAGATCCAATGTTTTGGATGCCAAGAATATGGACCCTACAAAGGGAATTGTCCTAAGATCGAGAAGGACAACAATAACAAAAGGAAGAGGGAAGAATCTCACATAACTCAAGAGATGAAATAAGAAGGAAAGAAGTAAAAGAAGGAAGATCCTCTGGATCTCTACTATGACTAGGTCAAGCTCTTTACTTTTAGACTTATTTCAAATTTTTGACTAGAATAGGAGCATGTAGGAATAAATTAAATTGCATGGCTAGAATCACCCTCTAGAATCTAGCAACATAATGTACATAGTTCTAGACACCCATGTAGATGTAACATTTATGATAAGAACAAAAATGCATGAGTAGAAATATATTCTAGAATATAGGAGCATGGCAAATATAGCTCAAGATATTCATGTAGAAGAAGCATACTTAGTATATTACCTCATACATGATGAAAGAAAACTTGATCATGATAAAAAATCTTATATGACCTACATCATCAAAGGAAGGAAACATTTGCAAGGCAAGGATATTTAAGATCCTATGATGGAATCTTCAAGAGAAGGTTCATGGACCTAGCAGATGTCTCACTGGAAATCCCAATTACCCATTTCAAGAAAAGAATGATATGTAGGCAGGCTAAGATGAAGCAAGAAGGGTCACACTAAAGGATGATCAAAGGAAAATCAAGATGAGGTACGTATGCATCAAAGTTTAGTCATGTTATCATTTGTATATTACTAAGTCATGGGTATAGCTCTATAACATGATCAAGAATGAAAGAATCTCTTTCACCAAGAACATTCTCGAAGGCATGTACCACAATGCAATGAAGGTCAACAGAAGAATATTCTCACATAAAGAGCATAAGATTGTTGACTAAGAGGCAAGAAGAAATGTTGACAAATCTAGAAAGCAAGCAATGAAGGAATACTCTCACAATGAGCATTAGATGGTTGACTAATCTATATAAGAAAGAGAAAATGAAGAAAGAGATCAAGCATGTGAAGAACATCATGATCACCAAGAATCACTATCTGACAAAATGCCTTGAAGATATCTCCTGAAAGAAGGCATGACAACTCTAATAAAGGAAGAAAGAACCCTTGACACCTATGAAGGGATTGGAGATATAAAGGTGTAGATAACTAATTCTACTCTATAGAGATGTCGTGATGATGAATCCATCCAACAAAATAAAAATCAATGTTGAAGCAATATCAGGATGAAGTCATGATGGGCTACTAGGTCAAAGCATATAAACTAGCAAGTATGATGAAGCATCCATGAGGAGAGCATTCTGAAGCATGGACAAGATGACAAAAGAGTATCCAAGATGACAAGAAGGACCTGATAGTAACTTTCCACTAAGAAATGACATGACAAACCAAGAAGTAAAGTGATCAATGGATGGTGCCCTACCTAGAAGAAACTCGATCGAAGACTTTATGACATCAAGAAAGGAAGAAGATCAAGCAAGTTGAAGGACCCACGAAGAAGAAGTTGTTGATAAATAAAAAAAGGTCCCTAGTTAAGAGGGAGCTCTAAAAGGTCCCTGATCAAGAGGGAGCTTTTGGATCATCCCTGATTACAAAGGAGTGACAATTGTGTTTTCCATTTCATGGGTCATGCACTAGACTAGGACTAACAGCCGTGAGTATAGATGAAGTCCATAAATGGAAATGTAGACGCAACATTATTGTCTTCACTTGGGAAGAAAGAATGGGAGGATTAGGTAATCATTTGGCATCTGATACTCTTTGAGGATGTGTAGGGAAACCAAGACAAGAGTAGGCAAGAGGACCAATATCCTTTGAGGGCTGCGAACCCAAGATAAGAATAGTCCAAGAAGGTCATACTCGGAAAACACCCAGGTGGGTATGTACCTTGAGAGACAATGATGAAAGTTTCTATAAATCATTGGTCTTGCCAGCATTGTAGCTCATGGTCTCGTAAAGAGATGGAGTTGTTAGCCAATTCCTTGCACTATGACAATGTTGATGAATATGATGTTATAACAAATGGATTGCAAATTCGGTCTCTTATGTGAATTCTTCAAGATTGAAAATTTCCAAACACCTTGTAATATTGTATGAAGACCTCCCTAGTTAAGAGGAAGTGTTGAAGGAAATGTAACTAGGCTAGGTCTTCATAAATGTAATTTTGATATTTGTACTTATTCAAGAAAAGAGAATTTAATTTGATATTATTTGTCAATGATTTTCTTGCTCATTGAAAATAGGACAAGCACATTTTGAAGTGCTTCTAGAGAGTCAAAGTCAAAATGTAATTATGATGAGACCCTTTGAGGGCATGTTACATCATGTATGACATCATACAAGGTCATGGGAACACCTCCAAGCATGGTTAAATCCTCTCCTAGCAGAAACGAAGTCTACAAGCAGCAAAATAATGAATAAAAATGAATTTCAGAGAAAACTGTCAAATCGGCTTTAAGGAAAGTCATGCTAGCTTGAATAGGAGGGACAAACCTCTATTTATAGAGGTTTTCCACTCCTTAAAAAGACATGATCTCACTCTAAAATCTGTGAGGGTACAAGGAAGAAAACAAGGTCAACGAAGGAGGAAAATAAGCCTTGTAAGGGCAGTGAAGGAAAGAAGAAACGAAGACTATATATAGGGTGAACCTACAGCCACATGTGCGAAGGGAAAGGGTCTGTTTGCAGCTATAGGAGAAAAAACGTGCAAGCCATCATATCACAATATTTTTGGGTGCAAATTAGGCTTACAAGGCCTCTCTCATCAACGAGGAAGGAAGAAAGGGCCAGCGAGAATAAAGGATTGTTTTAGGGCTCCTGTTCACACGTGCAACAAGACAACACTTATAGATTTTACAACAGTTTAAGGTGGCAACATGAATAGCCTCATTCAGATGTATACCTAGGTCTACAAGGTATCAAAGGGAAGAAAAGGAGCCTCTATCTATAACGAAGTAAAGAAGCCCTAATATTCTAGGGTTTCCTAACCTAGAAGACAAAGTGTTGGAGGACAAAGTGCTGAAAGAAGTGCTGGAAGATGTGTCGGAAGTGACAGTGCAGAAAGAGGAGGGATTTGACTAATGCTTGGAGGATATCCTAGTCAAGGGTCTAGGGTTTGGCAGTTGTTCAAATAAGAAGCTTCAATAAGAGAAATCTTACAAAGGATTTTCCTCTCAAGAGTGGAGAGGGTTTGTCCTTGGAAGAGAGCCAAATTTCGTGTTCTTGTTATTTTGTTTTGGTAGCATTTTGATGAAGCACACACATATGAACTAACAAGAAGAAGAATAATAAGCTAACAAGAAAAGTAAAAATACTTCACAAATTGTTATCAAATCACAAAGAATCATCACAACACCACTTTGCCCTAGATTCTCTAACACCCTTCCCACTTGATTCCTCATAAATCAGGAACCTCTTCATGTCATTCACTTGCGTAAGCAATCATTCCTCCACAAGGATGATTTCCATCGACCCTGTCAAACAACAACATATATACACATATAAATATTAGCATTAAACAATCATGATCATGTCAAACAACGACATACATATAACATATAAACATTAGCATAAAAATAATCATGATCCATGATGACCCTGTTAGACATGATATACATATATAAACAACAGCATAATCATGATCACAACATAATTACTAGATATCATAAGGTCAAGGTTAAGAGTACTCCCTTTATCTGTTCACATCATGCACAACATTGACAACAACGATTCCCAACATAGCCAAGGCATCTGACACCTCAAGTCCATTTACTTTACCTTTCCTATTACCTTTCTCATGATTGTTCTGCCATCATTCATTTATCCCAATGGACCCAACCAACTCAACTAGTTGACATACTCTTGCCTTCTGTTTCCCTTATACATGCACCCACTTCATCTAAGTCTTACATTGCATGTTGAATTTCAATCAGCTTTCTCGAGCTCGATTAACTTTCCTCTTCCCCAACCAATTCCCAAGACTCAACACTTGAAAGGCAATCATAAGAAACAAACAAGAAGAAGACCATGAAACTAATAACAACACGACACCACAAAAAAGTGGAAAGGCCTTGCACCAGACATAAACAAAACTGCAAATCAAGCTCAACAAATCACAAAATTCTAAAAGCACAAGACTGGAAATAGACACCATGACTCCATCCCTTAACTCCCTTTATCTATTCACATCATGCACAACATTGAGAACAATGATTCCCAACATAGCCAAGGCATCTGACACCTCAAGTCCATTTACTTTACCTTTCTTATTACCTTTCTCGTGATTGTTCTGCCATCATTCATTTATCCTGATGGACCCAACCAACTCAACTAGTTGACATACTCTTGCCTTCTGTTTCCCTTATACATGCACCCACTTCATCTGAGTCTTACATTGCCTGTTGAATTTCAATCAGCTTCTCCTGAGCTCGATTAAATTTCCTCTTCCCCAACCAATTCCCAAGACTCAACACTTAAAAGGAAATCATAAGAAAAAAACAAGAAGAAGACCATGAAACCAATAACAACATGACACCACAACAAAGTGGGAAGGCCTTGCACCAGACATAAACAAAACCACAAATCAAGCTCAACAAATCACAAAATACCAAAAGCACAAGACTGGAAATAAACACCATGACTCCATCCCCATGGGTTTCCAATGCTTCGAAGTAAAAGTTCAACCCAAGCCTTCTTTAGGATTTCATGGCAATCTCTTTTTTCCATGCAATCCCCTGCATCATATTGCCATAAACACGTAATTGTTAGTGCATAAGTGAACATAACATTACACCAATTACCTTACCTTGTTACGCCAAGCATGTTTCCCTGCAACTGCTCACACATGTCGACCACATGTTTGTTATGTGGACTTATCCCTCTTGTACACAAAAGCGATATCCCTAGACTTCAAAGAAACCTAGTAACAAACATTGACCACGAACTGCTACCTGTCCCTAGACTATGATTGACTGAAACACATATTGTTGTCACACAGATTGTCATGACAACGCTCAGACTGGGGGTTGTCACCTGATCCCCGATCCCTCCATTTAATTCGTTTCCCGAGGCTAAGGGGGGTAGACCCTATGGGACAAAGGAAGACCAACTGTGGACCAGTTGGGTTGGGAGACACAACAAGACAAAACCAGTACTTGATTGATTTTAGGAATTAATGTACCAGTGCCTTATGGAGTAATGATTATTTATTAAATGTTGCAGAAATATGAACCTTGTAAAACAATCATTTATCATCGAATACCCCAAGCGATATAAGCTATTCAATAAACTCAACATGCTTTAATGATGATCCAGCAATTAAATTTCTAAAGATTGAATACATTAGACAACCATACAATTTAAATGCTAACAAATTACCACTTTCATATAGGTAACTTTAAATAAACATTTAAGTGAATTTAACTATAGAGAAGTGGAACATCGATACCACAAAAGACGCCAAAAAATGAATTTTCAAGCTTTTTAATTTTTAATTTTTAAATATTTTTATATTTTTAAAGCAAAATTAAACTAAACTAAACTAAATTAAAATTAAATCCTAAAATAAAATAAATCTAACAAATTAAAACAAAATATGAACCCATTAAAATCTAAAAATTTTATTTATTTATTTTTTAAATGAAACAAAACTTAACTAAAGAACAAATCTAATACTAAAATCATATAACAAAACGAAAATTCATTAAAACTAAATCATAACTAAATGGGCCTAACACTTAAAAGAAAACCCAGAATTTTATTTTTTTTGTTTAGAAAATCTTCGGCAAAATCACATAACCAATCTTTTGTCGACGCGTTTCGAACCAACCAGTGTGGTTCATCGTCAGGACAAATTGAAGAACCAAACTGGCTTAGCTTGATTAAATAGAGTGTGCAGAGACTCCAACGGCTATATTGCCAACAGCTAATTTGACCTAATGATCCTAGTCAAACCACCAATCTTATTATTAATAAAAACATATAATTAGTTAATATAATATTTAAAAAACTACAGTGAAAAAAAGTAAAATCGAATCTAAATCCTAATTAATTGAAATCTGAACATATGAAACTAAAATAAAATTACACTAGCCCTATCTTAAAAAAAAAAAAAAAAAAAAAAAAAATTAAAGGAAAATCGAATTTTTATTTTTATTATATATATATATATATATATTGCAATATTTTAAATTTAAAATCAAAACAGAATAAAACTAAAATCTAATGAAAAATAAAAAAAAATTCTAAATCCTAACTAAAACTTAGATCAAATAAAAAATCTAATCAAAAACCCAACTTAAATTTAACCAACGCATATAAAAAATAAAGGAAAAGAAAAAAAAAAACTTACGCTAACTTACGCATATCGAATTTTTTTTGTTTTTTGCTGAGCGTTCGATGTGTGCAGGCCTGGACGTTTGACGCAGCAGAGATTGCAGCGATGGGGGTTCGACGGACAGGGGATGTGAGATGGAGCAGCTGCGTGAGATCGCCGGAGGAGCTGCAGATTCTACTGCAGATTGAAGATCGATGAATGGTAAACGTGAGAAGCTCAGCGGTGGAGATTGCAGACAACAAGGGAGAAATGCGTGGGCAGTAGCAGTGAATGCGTTTTCCTTTTTTTTTTGCAGGTAGAATTGCAGTTTGGATATGCAGTGAGAGATGGACGAATGGCGTGAAGGAGAAAGAGCAGCACGCAGGAGGACGGGCTGATGAAGGTAGCATGGTAATAGTGCAGGCCTGGTAGAGTGAGGAGCTCAGGTCTGATGGAGCAATCACGCTGATGGCTATACAGTTCACGCACAGGAAAGGAGCGATATGGTAGAATGCTGGTGGGCAGCGTGGATACACGCAGATGGCTATGCGTATGTAGCTGGATGGTGAAGGGAAAAAAGGCAGCGGTGAAGGAGAATGGAATCATGCAGAGAATAGAGGAGCTGAGGATGCGGATAGAGCTGAAATGGCAGAGGGTATGGCAGCAACATGCACAGCACAGCTTACTTTTTTTTTTTAATTTTGAAATTCTCCTGTGAAAATGAAACCCCAGCAGACAAATGGCTTGGCAAACCTCGAATTTTTTTCAGAAAAACCCTGCAAATTCTCCAGTAAATTTTAAATTGCCCTGCATTCAGATTTGTCTAATGAAAACCTCGAAAATTTTTCAAGATCTGTACCTGCAACCTGCAATGGCAAAAACAGAACACCCAGAAGTAAAATGTGCAAGGAAAAAACCTAAAACCCTAACAAAAACCAACTAAATAATTACAATAATTACAGCTCAAAGGCTCTAAATAGCCAGATTCATCAATATGCCACAGAAATATTTTCAGGATTTTAAATTTAATGTGAGATGCTTCAGAAAACCCTTCATGCACTCATAATTTTTTTTCAAATGATAAGCCCGGGATCAAGAACTGGCTGGGCTCTTTCAGAAAACGCAATCCCGGAGTTGGCTGGTTCAGTTGAAAACTTCCCCTAACGCCCGATAAACTCAAAACTAAAGATATCCTGCATAGCTTAAATCAACCATTAATCATAGAGGGAGAAAACAACAGCGAAATTCAGATCAAATGGAGATACCTGCCATTATATTTCAGAAATTAAACTATCATTCAAACCCTAGAGATTAGAGAAGATACTTGTGCCTAAAGCAATCTTCATCAAGCTATCATCAATGGCTGAAAATAAAATTATGTAGAAAAATAAAACATCTTACAGCATTTCAAGAAAAGTAACACCAGCAAAATTTTCAACCCCAAAGTCTTTCTTTATTGCACAAAAAAATGACTACAAGAGAGCTTTCTTTGGCACGAGACTTTAAGATCCAATCTAATCTGAAATGACCCCTGACACCCTATTTAAAGGAAAATTTCCTAACGGCTAGTTTGAGTGATCCATGTCAAACTAATCTCGACCATCAATGAGGATCAAAATTCCTTTCAATCTCATTCATCGGAATTTTAAATGCATTTTAATATATTAAAAAATTAAAATCTTGCATTTATTTCCTCAAAATTTTGACTTATTATTATTTTTCAAAAAAAATTATTTATTTTTTAAATTTTATTTTATTTTATTTTTTATTTTTTAATTTTTTAATTTTTTAATTTTATTATTTATATATTTTTTATTATTTTTATTTTTGGATCCTCGAACTTAGCCTTTGGAAAAATCGCCTAAGACCTAGGACTTAGGACTTATGAGGGGATTAAAACATTTTTTAACCCTCAAGACACTTTACATCATGATTTTTACAATTTTACATCTCAAGGGGGAAAATCCATTTGACATAGACCCTCATAGACCACCCAGTCTTGCGACACAAATATAATCTAACAGATCAAGTAATTTGTAATAACCTAACCAAATAGTTAGAATTATTTCCAAATTACTTTTACATAGACTCGAAGAACACTAGGATTCCCCTAAGATTCTAATGACAATTCATTCCAGCTTTGGGGTTAGGCTAAAGGAAAACTCTGCCGATCATGGATCGGTGAGACAAAAAACCTTCCAGAACATAGATTATCACTAGAAAATTAGGTTTTCCTAGGCAGTTTACATACATGACTCAGATCTATTAAGATTATTAACAATTTACACATGCAAACTGGGTTTACAACATAACATGATCGGGTTAATGATGATAGTCGAATGGCACAGACACATCACTCAAGTGCTATCCCTTTTGCAATACTTCTATGGGTAGTTGACATGTAGTGGTCAACATCTAGCTCTACTTGGGGACACGTTGTTGCACTATAGGAATGTGAGAATCCAGAATCTGCATCCACACAACACACAACAAAAATAAGTAGCATCCAAAAATCATCATATAACATTAAGCACATGAAAGATATAAGCTCTTCATTTATTAACTATCTGGAAAATTAAATCTAATCCTAAAACAGAGCTGAAAAAACAAGGAGTAGGGTTAGAAATACAAATGATGCCCCATGGCATCAGATGTGTTCAATATAGTGTATATCGAGAATTTGTCTGCTTTCAGACAAATCTGTCGGCTGCTTGTCGGATGTGCCATGTCCAATTCTACATATGGTAGGACTTTTTCCTATCCGAAAATCAAGTTGCTCGCGGCCGTCTGATGCATCAAATATTTTTCTCATTTTCTTTTTCTTGCCCTTTTTCTTCATCGCAGGCTGTATCACTAATGACGTGGAACTTTCTACTTCAAAGCTCTCAGATGAAGTATGTAAGATAAGTGTGACATGCCTTTCTTCATTCTACATCTGCCCTGTCAAGGATGATGGATCAATCTGATAGGTGCCATGAGTTATAACTTGATCTTCAATGACTGGTGGATTAACTGTGTGAGCATCAATCTGATTATTAATTTCCCTTTTATCCGAGTCACCTTCATTTATCCACTTTTCAACGGAACAAAGGACCTCATAATAAGATGGAGCTTGCTATAACAGATAAGGAGGCTCCTGATCTATTGACGTTCCCTAGTTTCTTTGATCCTCTGACAACTACTGAAATTTCTGAACCTGAATTGTAATGGCATCTATCTGACTAGAGTGTTCAACCTTCATAGCAGTGATTTCCCTAGCATGGTCAATAACTTATTTTGCATAAAATTAATTTCTCTATCATGATTAGCTTTCATGGTTATCATATTTTCCTCTAAGCCTGATAACTTGCTTTGCATAAAACTAATTTATGTGTCATGATTAGTCTTCATGGCCTCAATTTCCTTAGCATGCTGATTTTGCATGATCTCCATCTCCTTATTACGTTTTTCTAGGTGGGTGCATAAAGTTCTCACGTCATTGGCGTAATTAGTTTGATTGATCTCCATATTTTTTACCAGCCGCATTAGTTCTTGTATAATTTGCATCTGATCTTCCTTTTCATTATCGACATTGATTTTATAGTTTGTCCCTGCTTTTCCACTATCATGGATTTGATCTGCAATGGTATAGGTGGATGGCACATTCTGATATGAAGAATTGTGTTGAAATCTTTCATTGATAGCTGGACCTTTTATAAGATCACTTTCATTCTGTTGCACAATTTTAGGGGCACAAGGCGAGCTATCTCGTCACCATATCTATCTTTAAAAGCATCAATAATGTCTTGTAAAGAAGTGAAAAAATCTTCAGGACAATTATTAAGCCAATTCAAAGCATCACCCTCTAAAGAACGAACAAATAGACGCATTTTGACATCTTCATGATTATATTGAGGAAGCCTACAATATATGATCATTATACAAGTAAACTTGTTTAAATGCTTTCTAACAACGACTGAATCACCACCTGAGAACAAAAATAATTTAGAAATGGCCTCTTCCGGAAAATCATGGAGATCATCAGTAAAATGACATGGTTTAAACGAATAATCCATTATGAATAACAAGGAACCAAATGGATGATAGAATGAGATCTTTGCTCAAGAAAATCAATAGATGAAAGAAGCGGAGTCGCCACTTGAACAATGAATCTAATTCTAGGATCCAAAAAGCAACAAACAGGCTGATATGAGGGAGGCTTCTTGTCTGGGAAAAATAAAAGAAATAAAATGGAGTCGCCACCCAAACAAGAAACGAACTGAAGAGAAGTTGTTGATATGACAAAAGATAAGGTGATGAAAAGATCAAAATGATGCCAAAAAATATTGAATCTGCCAGCTCAAATGAGAGATGAGAAAGATGAAAGAATGATGAAAAATGAGAAGATGAATGTCATTGAGACACTAGGGACAAAAAAACTCTATCCCTGGCAACGACGCCAAAAAATGTTGGCATTGCCGGGCCAGATGAAAAGATAAGAAATGAGAAGGATGATTATCGTTGAAACGTCGAGAATAAAATGTCCCCGGAAACGGTGCCAAAAAATGTTGTCGCACAAATTGTCACGACAACGCTCAGACCGAGGGCTATCACCTGATCCGCGATCCACCCGTTTAAGCCGTCTCCCGAGGCTAAGGGGGGTAGACCCTATGGGACAAAGGAAGACCAACTGTGGACCAGTTGGGTTGGGAGACACAGCAAGACAATACCAGTAATTGATTGATTTTAGGAATTAATGTACCAGTAACTTATGGAGTTAATGGTTAAATGATTATTTATTAAACATTGTAGGAATATGAACCTTGTAAAACAATCATTTATCATCAAATACCCCAAGCGATACAAGTTATTCAATAAACTCAACATGCTTTAATGATGATCCAATAATTAAATTTCTAAAGATTGAACACATTAGACAACCATACAATTTAAATGCTAACGAATTACCACTTTCATATAGCTAACTTTAAATAAGCATTTAAGTGCATTTAACTATAGAGAAGTGGAACATCGATACCACGAAAGACGCCGAAAAATGAATTTTCAAGCTTTTTCAATTTTTTATTTTTTCTTAAATATTTTTATATTTTTTAAAACAAAATTAAACTAAACTAAACTAAATTAAAATTAAATCCTAAAATCAAGTAAATCTAACAAATTAAAACAAAATATGGACCCATTAAAATCTAGAACTTTTTATGATTTTCTTTTTTTAATTTTTTATTATTTTTTATGATTTTAAAATTTTTAATTTAAAATGAAACAAAACTTAAATAAAGAAAAAGTCTAATTCTAAAATCATCTAACAAAATGAAAATTTATTAAAACTAAATCATAACTAAATGGGCCTAACACATATATATAAACTGAAAAGAAAACCTAGAATTTTATTTTTTTGTTTAATTTAAATTCTAAACTACAATTAAAAAAAGTAAAATCGAATCTAAATCCTAATTAATTGAAATCTGAACATATGAAACCTAAATAAAATTATGCTAGCCCTATCTTAAACTAAAATAATAATAATAATCGAATTTTTCTTTTTATATATATATATATATATATATATATATATATATAGAATGCGATATTTTAAATTTAAAATCAAAACAGAATAAAACTAAAATTTAATGGAAAAAAAAAAAATCATCTAAATCCTAACTAAAACTTAGATCAAATAAAAAAACCTAATCAGAAACCCAACTTAAATTTAACCATCGCATATAAAAAGAAAGGAAAAGAAAAAAAAAACTTATGCTAACCTACCTTACGCATATCGATTTTTTTTTGTTTTTGCTGAGTGTGCAAGCCTGGACATTTGACGCAGCGGAGATTGCAGCGATGGGGGTTCAACGAACAAGGGATGTGAGATGGAGCAGCTGCGTGAGATAGCTGGAGGAGCTGTAGATTGAAGATCGATGAATGGTCAACGTGAGAAACTAAGCGGTGGAGATTGTAGACAGCAAGGGAGAAATGCGTAGGCAGTAGCAGTGAATGCGTTTTCCTTTTTTTTTGCAGGTAGAATTGTAGTTTGGATATGCGACGAGAGATGGATGGATGGTGTGAAGGAGAAAGAGCATCACGCAGGAGGATGGGCTGACGAAGGTCGCGTGGAAATATCGCAGGCCTGACAGCATGAGGAGCTCAGGTCTGATGGAGTAGTCACGCTGATGGCCACACAGTTCACGTGCAAGAAAGGAGCAATATGGCAGAATGCTGGCGGGCAGCGTGGATACACGCAGATGGCTGTGTGTATGTAGTTGGATGGTGAAGGGAAAAAAGGTAGCAGTGAAGGAGAATGGAATCATGCAGAGAATAGAGGAGCTGAGGATGCGGATAGAGTTGAAATGGCAGAGGGTATGGTAGCAGCATGCACAACACAACTTGTTTCTTTTTCTTTTTTTTTAAATTTTCAAATTCTCCTACGAAAATGAAACCCCAGCAGACAAATGGCTTAGCAAACCTCGAATTTTTTTCAGAAAAACCCTGCAAATTCTCCAGTAAATTTTAAATTGCCCTGCATTCAGATTTGTCTAATGAAAACCTCGAAAAATTTTCAAGATCTGTACCTGCAATCTGCAATGGCAAAAACAGAACACCTAGAAGTAAAATGTGCAAGGAAAAAACCTAAAACCCTAACAAAAACCAGCTAAATAATTACAGTAATTACAACTCAAAGGCTCTAAATAGCCATATTCGTCAATATGCCATAGAAATATTTTCAGAATTTTAAATTTAATGTGAGATGCTTCAGAAAACCCTTCATGCATTCATAAAAAAAATTCAAATGATAAGCCCGAGATCAAGAACTGGCTGGGCTCTTTCAGAAAACGCAATCTGAGAGTTGGATGGTTCAGCGAGAACTTCCCCTAACACCCGGTAAACTCAAAACTAAAGATATCCTGCACAACTTAAATCAACCATTACTCATAGAGGGAGAAAACAACAGTGAAATTCAGATCAAATGGAAATACCATCCATTATATTTCAGAAATTAAACTATCATTCAAACCCTAGAGATTAGACAAGATACTTGTGCTTAAATCAATCTTCATCAAGCTATCATCAATGGCTGAAAATAAAATTATGCAGAAAAATAAAACATCTTACAGCATTTTAAGAAGAGTAACACCAGCAAGATTTTCAACCCCAAAGTCTTTCTTTATTGCAAAAAAAAAAGACTACAAAAGAGCTTTCTTTGGCACCAGACTCTAAGATCCAATGTGATTTCAAATGACCCCTGACACCCTATTTGAAAGAAAATTTCCCAATGGCTAGTTCGAGTGATCCATGTCAAACTAATCTCGACTGTCGATGAGGATCAAAATTCATTTCAATCTCATCCGTCGAAATTTTAAATGCATTTTAATATATTAAAAAATTAAAATCTTGCATTTATTTCCTCAAAATTTTGACTTATTAATATTTTTCAAAAAAATTTATTTATTTTTTAAATTTTATTTTATTTTATTTTTTTTTTTTATTTTTTAATTTTATTATTTTTATATTTTTTATTATTTTTATTTTTGGATCCTCGAACTTAGCCTTTGGAAAAATCACCTAGGACCTAGGACTTAGGACTTATGAGGGGATTAAAACATTTTTTAACCCTCAAGACACTTTACATCATGACTTTTACAATTTTACATCTCAAGGGGGAAAACCCATTTGACATAGACCCTCATAGACCACCCAGTCTTGCGACACAAATATAATCTAACAGATCAAGTAATTTGTAATAACCTAACCAAATAGTTAGAATTATTTCCAAATTACTTTTACATAGACTCGAAGCACACTAGGATTCCCCTAAGATTCTAATGACAATTAATTCTGACTTTGGGGTTAGGCTGAAGGAAAACTCTGCCAATCATGGATCGGTGACACAAAAAACCTTCTAGAATATAGAATATCACTAGAAAATTAGGTTTGCTTAGGCAGTTTACATACATGACCAAAATCTGCTAAGATTATTTACAATTTACACATGCAGACTGAGTTTAAAACATAACATGATCGGGCTGATGATGACAGTCGAATGGCACAGACATGTCGCTCAAGCGCTATCCATTTTACGAAAAAGGGGGTGTACTGCTATGGGTAGTTGACACATAGTGGTCAACACATACTATGATAAAGGACACTTACCGTTTAAATGAAATGATTGATGAAGTCCCCTTCAAATCTTTCAACCATTCGCTCCTCGATACTTTAGAGATCCTCCTGTCACTCCACACAGTCTCTCCATGATGTCCGGAAAGAGATCTGCATAGACATAAATAAACAAGAGATAAAAGCATCAAGTATATAATCATTAGAGATAAATAGACTAATTAACCAATCATGTATCATAAATTGATCAATATGCAATCACAATCTATGTAGGTGATCAAGGATCCAACAAATTATATCAAATAAGATGTAACTGAGAAAGAACAATTACCTTTATATTAATAAAATGGAGAATAGCCTTATGTTGTAGCGGCTACAACCACCCTCCAAAATTTTGCCTTAGCTTCGTTTTGGAGTCTCCCTACCAACCATCCTTAGTAGCATGTCTTGCATTGACAAGTGCCTATGCTTCAGTTAAGTTTCAGTGGCTTATCAACTTGTGCTTGCCAGCTTGTTTGTCTTTCACCCGGACGCTGACATTTCGGAACTCGGTCATTTTCTGGTTGTTGTGCTCACTTGGAAAATTGTGCAAATCTAGATGGGAAACAACCTTCCTCTCCAAAATTTCGCAATCCTTCTAGGTTGCATGTTGCTCTCCAGAAATGCGCAGAACAATCAGGCAACCTTCCCTCTAGAAATTGTGTAGAGCCTGAGGGACAACCAGACTTCATCAACCCAAAAACTGCGCAAAAGTCACTCCAAGGCTTGCAAGCTGTTGCATGTGCTCCCAAGTTGACTGGTTCCCTCCAGGACTAAGAAATATCGATTTGCATGCATGGGATGCTTTTCCTAAAAAAGCAAAAGGCAAAAAACAAAAAGCATCCCTAGATTTTAGGGATCCATTTTTAGCAGCTAGAGGTTACATGCAAAAGTTGTTTGAGAAACCTCCCGCCAAGTGTCGCTTTTTCCTATATTTATGCCATGCGAGTCATAAACCTCGATCATATCAAAACTATTTATTCGACGCTTCAGAGCTCATTCCTCACATCGATCATGGAGCTCTAGCATACCACGTCACATCTAGGATTATTTGACACACTCAGCTCATCTTTTTCCGGGTAAGTCCGCTTTTCATGTCTTTTGCTGCTTTTTTGTCACTTTTTGTATTTTGGTTTGTGTGAGTTTGTTTGCTTGGTTTTCTTGAATGCTTGTTGACATTTTAATGCATGTTAGCTTGTAGAATCATTGTTTCAAGGTTTTCATTGCATTTCACTGTTCCCGCATGCATGACAATGTTTATGCACTAACAGTCATCGTTGCGGCAACTCGCTTCACACACTTGCTTGTTTTCCCATTTTCTTAATACTGCACTCATTGTTTTCATGCATGACAATTCACTCTTGTTTGCACTCATTTTCGCCATGCATTCAACTTTTATGTTTTATGTTGCCTGTCGGCAAGTTTGGGTTGCCTTGGCTCAGACCTTGCCTTACCTGGCTTGCACTGTACATTTCTGAGAGTGAAGGCTCTGCCTTCCTCCCAAAAATTGCACAGACCTGGCCCAACACTGGCCTCCAGGATTTCTCTATGCAATTATGAGAGGCAGTGCCCTACTGACCCTCGGAATTGCATAGATGAATTTTCTAGGTTGCATTTATTGCTGACTGAAACTGAGCATTGCGCAGTTTTAGTCCTCAACAAGCCAAGATGGACTGCGCATTGCGTAGCTTCAGCAGTCAGTCAGCCTACTGACAGTCCGGAATTTGTTCTGCGCAGTTTTGGCAATCAGTCTCCCAGCCTCTCAGTGAAAATTGTGTAATATTTCTAGTGAGTCACCCAGGTGTGTTGCATGTCAGTCCTCAAGTTTTTTTGGTTTTCAACTAACATATTGCTTTCCATGAGTGTTGCTCTATGTCTAGGTATCACAGGTGTTCGTTTGTCTCTCAGCAGTACAGGTACAATGGCTTCCAAGAGAGCAAGGTCAAAGGGAATCATCGAGAGTGCAACTGGAGATGCAATCAAGCAAGTGCCTATGAGCTTGCCCATCTATGAAGACACTAAGTTTTTCATAGACAAGGAGATCAAGATGAAATGGCAGGACATCAATGACACCTTTTCAGGCACATTTGAGGAGAACCTGAAAGACCGTAAGGTCTATGTCAACATTCAGAATTCCGACTTATATCGGATTGCATGCAGGTATCCCCCGTTTCCATGCACGGACATGATCCACTAGATTGTCTCGCACATTGATCCGAAGACAATGATGTTGAGAATTATCAGTGGAACATAAATTTCTACCTTCAGGGAAAAGGACTTTCAGGAAATATATCACTTTCCACAATAGATGATCATGATGGATACACCCTTCACCAGACCCAACAACAATGAAAACTTAAGGGACATCTTGAAGAGCTGGGTGAAAGAGTCGTCCAAGTTCAAGACAACACCTAAACAAGTTTACAAGACAAGGATACTGCGGAAGGCATATCAGATCTTGGTCATCTTCGCATGCCACTTATACAGCTAGGAGAGCACAGAAACCTTCCCACAGAGTTGGGTGATTGTGTTGGATCAATTGGAGAGCGAAGGAAGACATTTCAACTGGTCTGAAATGTTGGCTCTCAGGTTGAAAGAACAGGTAACAGAAGCCCGACATCCACCCAAGGGTCAGTAAACGAAACTATACATGCCTGACTACATACTTGATGTAGTCTATGCCCGTCATCAGTTCCCAGGCTTAGGTTGGGCATGGAGACCTTCAGAAACCTCTATTCACACTTATTGCAGGTTATTCTATGAATGTAGCTTCCATGGAGTTATCATACATTTATCAGACCACTTTGTCACCCCAGTGTACAAGATGATATTTGAGCAAGATCCACATGTCACAGGCAGTAATGGAGGCATTGATCGACATAGCAGATTGGTATGCCTCACCCCCTGGCACCTTCATACGGATGTACAGTGCGGAGAAGGCTTTGCATGTTTTACCGAAGTTGGCCATGGATAAGCTTGTCATGTAAGAAGTGTCATATCACATCTCGATAGGGTTGTCAGAGAGACTACATAGGAAGAAGAAGGCACCTTGGCCCACTCTTCCTTTACGGATCGGCTTGTATGAGATCTAGAATCTTAAGCATGTTGAGGCCGAGATGGAGGAATTCAGGAGATTCACCTTTGGCACCAAAAGTTTCAATTGTATGACCCGCATTGCTTAGTGAAGGACCACTATGCAAGAGCGCAACATCATTGGATCCATGGGGAGTGTCATTGGCCTGAGGAAGACCCATGGAGATACTGCTATCACTTCTCAAGGCTCAATGAACCAGTCAACATAGTAGTAGAGTGGTTATCAAAGCAGAAGGTAGCAACATCTTAGAGAGTAGCATCATCAGCAGCAGTAGACCTATGCATGAAAAAGGAAAGAGGAAGGTTGTTGACAGCGCAAAGGCGAAGCAAAGCTACAAGTTCAAAGCAGATCCACTTGTGTTGAAAGAAACTTTGGAGATTGAAACTAAGAGGTGACAGCATGACAAAAGGATCACACAAAGGCAAAGAGAGAAGTAGAAGCTGGAGGAAGAAGAAAAGGAGTTGCAAAAGTTGAAGCAACAACTCAGGGAAGAACGGTAGCTGCGCAGAAGAGAGAAGGAAACGTAGCAGGGACAAGAATAGTAGAAGGTGCATCATGCATAGATTATTGAAACTGCGCCCATACAGGTTATTGACTCATATGAGCAGCTGGCACAGAGCCGATAGGGTGAGCAGTCGCAGGAGTAGGACTTTTCTCAAGAGATTGAACAAATGCTAGAACAGATGGATAAGGAATGGTTTAGCTCAAGTCAAATCAGGATATTGACCTCATGCCTCATAACCAAGAGCTCACCCCACTGGCTTCACCAGATCCGGAAGTATAGCAAGTCCCAAGCGATCAAGGAGACACATAAATCCTTGAAGACAATCCAGAGGCGTAGATGCACAACATATCTTTCGATGAGTCACAATACATAGTTGTGCAATCGTGCAGAGTGCCTACTCCAGATGTCCATGTATCTCCTACACAATTTGAAGAACGAGTGATCGTATCTGATGTGCGCAGACATCCAGTTGCAATGGTCGATGTTACCAAAGCATATGTCGAAGCCACCAACTCAAGTGTTAGATTCTTGATAGTTGATAACGAGCGCATGGCTAAGGAGTTACAAGCAACCAAGCAGGGAGGAGAGTAGGTTACAACATCCACTAGAGCAGAGTTGAGGAGAGCGATATTGGATGAACTATCGTCTCTTAAGATATTCATGTGGAAGATGTACTTCAGATTCATCACGTGCATTAGTCAATTGTCCATCTCAATGGTTGGAAGTAGCGTTGTGCTTGGAGAGCACACATCATGTCAGATATGCACATTGTTTTCGATCACATGTAAATATGGACAATGAGGTACAAGGGAGCCCCATGCACTTTCCAAAGATGATGAAGCCAGAGGTGGTAGAGTTGAAGGCACACATCCGGAGTCAGATCCGGAACTATGAGGAACTCTCGCAGCTCATCACCATTTTGCAGGTTTCGCATGCACGAGGGTTCAAGAGCATGGATGTCATTGTGATCATTCATGCGATCCCATCCATTGGCACACTCACCAAGGCAAAGTCAAAGAACCAAGTTCGACTGGATCTGGACATGTACTTTGATTAATTGATGCGCATAGCTACCAGCGTAGACTTGCAATTGAGTGTAGACACCATGCTTCAGTATGTTGCTGGTCTGGTTCCACTCAAGACTATGATGCGCATGTTATCTAAATAGTTTGACCAAGGTGCCAAATCAGTGTACCTAAATGCAACGGAGGCAAGAGTTCGCTTTCAGAAGGATGTCACCACAGAGCACGCGCAAACCATAATAGACTACCAAGCTTGGCATCAGTTCGCCACCGTCGATCATCGCGAGGATGTCGAAGAGTTAGTCTTCCCATAGCTATCTGAGTCTTAGTGATGTCTTGCATGGCTTACTCAAGCCTACTTTTGTCTCACATGGGTACATGTGCATATTGTAATGTAAACATGTTGTAAAAGTGAAAGACCAAGTGTTGATAGTAGAATGTAACAGTCAAGTAGTAGTTGAAGAATCATGAGGGTAGGTGAAGAGTCACAAAGGGAAATGTCAAGGGTCACCCCACCCTTTGCTATTTATAGAACCTCATAACTCATTGTATAGGGTTTTGGGAGCCAAGCTTCCTATAGGTGTAACTTATAGAAAGTTTGGAGTCTATTGTAACGAGCCTTAGCTTCTCCATAGTGCAAACCTAGTACATCTCTTTGGAGGAGCAGGCAGCAGTGACTGTAATGTTCCACTATCGGGGCTAGTGGAAGTCTTGGTTGTATGTATGATTGGATCTTTCAATCTTTTAATATAACAGAGCCAACATGTTTCATCCATATGTTGTTATTGTAGTTCAGTTATCCTGGTTACTCTAATGATATATGTAGTTGTTATTTACACATGTATGTATGGAACTTCCGTATGTGTTTGTATGAATCTTATTGAAGCGTGTTGTTGGTATAATCCATCACTTTGGATCATCGGTTATCCTGCTTTCCATCTCGTGATTTCTTTCTACTCGTGTGTTCCCTTTCAAGCTGCGTGTTATCACAAGTTTCTAAGGGGCGCACTCACTCCCCCTTCCATGTGTTGGACCCTTTCATGCACCTTCCTTGACTTGCTGCGGGGTCACACCCTTGATACCAACAAGGACATCTTACTTACCTCTGCATGCAACCGTAGTCAAGGTGATACTGTACTACCCACTGCTGGGACTCTTACTCCAAATGGTTTGAGGTCTAGTTGGAACTGCTTACTGGGGAGATCCCCTTACATGTTGGCAGGTCCATCACTGTCAACATTTTTGGCACTAGAAGGAGGGCCAGATGACAAGTTGAGTCCTCACATCCTGTTTTGAATCTTCACACATCTATCATGGATATCGTTGTATTCCACCCTTTGCGATGTTTGTCTAATGGACATCCCTTTGAAATCACGAAGGAGTTTTTTGATAATTTGTCGGAACATACGTATGATGGTGACGATGAAGTGGCCTGGCCTGAGCACTTACATGACTTCCTTGCATTCTTAGAGGATGTGAAAGAGTTTGATGAATTTGAGGTCAGCATGTTGCTTGAAACCACACTTCGTGAATCCCCACAACGATGGTGCCGCAACCTGCCTCACAATTGTGTGCACTCATTTAAGCACTTCAGTGATCTAATCGAATCAGTTTTCCATCATTTTGATCCTGAAGCTCTTGACAAGAAAATGTTAAAACCACGGAAGGCCCTGCACAAGAAGATTATGGATTTTTGGCAGCGCTTCCGTTTACTCTAGTTTGAAGCTCCGAAAAACCTAATGAAGTTCCAATATCTCATGGGTAAATTTCAATATTTCCTTACCAAATCACTTTGTCCCAAAATCAAGTTAAAGTTCAAACCCCGCTCAGCATACTTTGGTGATGGAGCTACACAATCACAAGTGGATGCAGTTGTTGTCACAAGTGACTATCCGCCTTCCCTTCATCAAACAACTCAACCCATGCAGAGTGATGTGGGAGAACATGCACACACTTATGTTCAAATGTCACACCCTCCCACTGTCACCACTGTTAATTTCTATGCAGATTTGGTTGGGAAGCCCATGGGTCGTCATACACACTTGTTACCTCAACCTACGTCTTTGTGTTCTACTAATTATTCGGATTGCACTGTCTTGTGTTCTTCCATTCCGGACTTTACACCTGTTGTGAACGAGGATCAAGCCATCAACGGAATTGATGTTGCACAACCAACATGCACTGTCATTTATGATGAGTATGATTGGGAATTTGAACATCAACCCGCAGTGAAGGATGACATCCTTCTGTCTGCGCCTCCTCCGCTTTTTCCTGACATCTTTGGTGAGTCTGCTATCTCTGATTTTCCTTGTGTAAATCCATCCACGGATGCATCTACTTCCGATCATTTGCAAAATACACTCAATGTCAGTCCATTATTCGACAGCAGAGAGGACAAATTCTTCATTGAAAATCCACTTGATTTTTCATCTACTTTTTCTGAAAACGCAGAAGGTGAAAATTCTTACTTCTCATCTACCCCTCTGTATGATTCATCAGATCATGAGGATGTTCATGAAATCATTTATTTTTCTGATCATAGTTGTCGTGATCTATTTACTCTCGTATTCAATCGCGATGTTGATCATATCATTGTTGATCTTTCAAAGCTGCCTATTTATGATGATCTATCTATTGATGAAGTTGAAACCCCGCAAGTTGTCGAGGCACTTCAGCCCGAGCTGATGGTTATGTCAGGCCCTTGCTATCCTAAGGTTGGCTTCAGTTTTGATCAGGAAATTGTTGAAATACCCAAGGCTCATCATCATTCATATGTATGCATTGAAGATCAATCCAACACACAGATTTTGCTTCCTCCACCTGAATCACATGATCTTATCCCTCATGCATCGGAGGAATCTTCCCTAGCAAGCACACTCAAACGATGTAAGTTGTCTATGTTTCTCATGCTTGCTTACATGTCACATTCAAGAGAGTGCATATGCTTAACATCTGCACGTAGTGTATCACAGCACCATGGTAAGTCCACAGAGTACTTGTCGTGCACTTTCACTTTTTTCTTTTCTGTGGATGCATTTAAACTTGGAGTGGGTTTGTCCTCATTGTTATATCTTCCATGTTTGTTGGTTCGCTTAACTGTGTTTTTCGCGAACCATGCCTTCACCAACATGGGTCAACCAATGCGCCAGTGGCTGCATTGGAAATATCACTTCACATGATCAAACCCATGCACTGTTAGCTTAGGAGTAGGAGTAGTGTTTGCTTTTTGCCTCGTTTTCTTGCATGCATGTTTTCTTTCTTGCTTTGTTGTTTGTTGGCTTGCCTGATTGATTTTCTTACTCACTTTGCTTTTGTAGTCGCTTTCGCTCTTTTCTTTGTATTGTTTTGTTTTCTTGTTTACATTCGTAGGCAGTTTCGCATGAAACCGTGCGCGACTCTTGAAACAAGAAAGGTAAAGTACAAGAGGACTTGTGCAGTTATCAATACTTGGATATCTATTGTCCTCTCTCTTTATGTAGAACTTGTTGCCTTTAGTCAATGATACACCAATGGAAAATATGTTTTGTTCAAAGTGAACCTTGATGAAAACACAACACTTGGCGCTAACTAGTACTACCTACTCTAGTCGGTTGTTTTTGGGTTAAACCTTGTCAACTCAGTCTAGTAGAGTAAGGTGAGGGGGAAAACCTTAACAAATATGTCAGAGGTATATACAAAATACTTTTCTGAAGGAACAACCTCTTCTGCTCTCAATAAGTTGGGATCCCTCTTCCGCCTCTGAAACAAATAAGTGCTTATGCACAGTGCTTGAAAAATGAAAAAGTGAAAATATGAAAAATTTTGAAAATGAATAAGGTGAAAGAAGAGAAAGGCTTCCTTCACGGAGAGGTGATGCAATTATCCTTGTCGTGGCACTGACCAAGTTCGATGTCAGCGGAGCGATGCTTGTGTTCCTACGTGACTCCACTGAGGTATTTCCCAGGCCTACTAGCAGCGGAGCAACACCAGAGATGAAACTTAAACTCTGACAATCATATTGCTTGTGTACCAATATACCCCTCATCCCTAATCGAAAAAACTCTGTTGACTTGGCTCGGAATGTATGCTGACCAATCAAGAGCATTGCAGGTGCTACATTTTTCAATCAAGCTAGTGTGGAAACCAATATGATCAGAGAATTGAACAATACTCCCAGAGGAGTTAGGCTTGCTTTTCACAAAACAAGGTCCATTCAGAGACCTGGAGTTCTACCAGTGTGTTGCCAAGTGTTGTAACGGCTACAACCACCCTCCAAAAATTTTCCTTAGCTTTGTCTTAGAGCCTCCCTACTAACCATCCTTAACATCATGTCTTGTACTGACAAGTACCTATGCTTCAGTTAAGTTTTAGTGGCTTATCGGCTTGCGTTTGCCAGCTTATTTGTCTTCCACACGCAGGCTGACATTCAGGAACTTGGTCATTTTATGGCTGTTGTGATCACTTGGAAAATTGCACAAATTTGGAGGGGAACCAGTCTTCCTCTCTAAAATTGTGCAATCCATCTAGGTTGTCTGCTGCTCTCCAGAAATGTGCAGAACATACAGGCATCCTTCCCTCTAGAAATTGTGCAGAGCAACCCATCACTGGGCTTGTTCTCAAAAATTGTGCAATTCTAGCTGACAGTTAGGGCTTCAGTCCAGAAATTGCGCAGAGCCTAAGGGACAACCAGACTTGTTCAACCCAGAAACTACACAAATGTCACTCCAAGGCTTGTAGGCTATTGCATGTGCTCCTAGGTTGATCGGTTCCCTCCAGGACTACGCAATCTTGATTTGCCTGCATGGGCTGCTTTTCCTGAAAAAAAATAAAAATAAATAAATAAAAAAATAAATAAATAAATAAAAAAAAAAAATAAATAATAAAATTAAATAAATTAAATAAAAATTAAATAAATTAAATAAAAATTAAAAAATTAAAAATTAAAATTAAAATAAAAAAAAAAAAATTAAAATTAAAATTAAAATAAAAAAAATTAAATTTAAAAAAAAAAAAAAAAGTAAAATAAATTAAAATAAATAAATAAATAAAATAAAATGCATCCCTAGATTTTAGGGATCCATTTTTAACAATTGGAGGTTACATGCAAAATTCGTTTGAGAAACCTCTCACCACATGTCACTTTTTTCTAGATTTGTGGTGTGCACGTCATAAACCTCAATCTTATCAAAACTATGTATTCGACACTTCAGAGCACATTCCTCACATCGACCTTGGAGCTCTGGCATCCCACATCGCATCTAGGAGCATTCTGCACACTTAGCTCAACTTTTACCGGGTAAGTCCACTTTTCCTGTCTTTTGTTGCTTTTCTATTGCTTTTTGTACTTCGTTTTGTGTGAGTGTTGTTTGCTTGGTTTTGTTGAACGATTGTTGCCGTTTTAATGCATAGAAGCATTGTTTAAAGTTTTCATTGCATTTCTCTGTTGTCGCATGCATGGCACTATTTCTGCACATACGGTCACCGTTACAGTGACTCACTTGACATACTTGCTTGTTTTCCCATTTTTTGAATCATGCACTCACTTTTTGCATGCATGACCATTCACTCTTGTTTGCACTCAACTTTTCCATGCATTCAGCCTTTTATGTTTTCATTTGCCTGTCGGTGGGTCTGGGCTACCTTGGCCCGGACCTTGCCTTGCCCGCTTGCATTGCGCATTTCTGAGAGTGAAGGCTCTACTTTCCTCCCAGAAATTGCGTAGATTTGGCCCAACACTGGCCTCGAGGCTTGCTCTGTGCAATTTTGAGAGGCTGGCCCTCGGAATTGCATAGATGCATTTTCTGGGTTGCAATCATTGCTGACTGAAATTGCACATTGCACAGTTTTAGTCCTTAGTAGGCCAAGCTGGACTGTGCATTTCGTATTTTCAACATTCAGTCAGCCCACTGACGGTCTAGACTGTGTTCTGCGCAGTTTTGGCAGCTAGTCTCCCAGCCTCCTAGCAAAACTTGCGCAATCTTTCCAGTGAGTCACCCAAGTGTGTTGCTTATCAGTCCTCAAGTTGTTTTCATTTTCAACTAGCAAATTTCTTTCCATGAGTGTTGCTATGTCTCCAAGTATCACAGGTGTTCATCTGTCTCTCAGCAGTATAGGTACAATGGCTTCCAAAAGAACAGGGTCAAAGGACACCGTCGAAAGTGCAACTGGAGATGCAATCGAGCAAGTGTTTATGAGCTTGCTCATCTATGAAGACACTAAATTGTTCATAGACAAGGAGATCAAGATGAAATCGAAGGACATTAATGACACATTTTCAGGCACATTTGAGGAGATCCTGGAAGACCGCAGGGTCTATGTCACATTCACAAGTCTAGCTTATACTGGATTGCATGCAGGTATCCCGCATTTCCATGCGCAGACATGATCCACTAGATTGTCTCGCATATTGATCCGGAGACAATGGTGTTGAGCAGTGTTAGAGGAACACAACTTGCTACCTTTAGGGAAAAGGACTTTCAGGAGATATATCACTTGCCACAGCTGGTGATCATGATGGATACACCCTTCATCAAACCCAGCAGCAGTGCAAACTCAAGGGACATCTTGAAGAGCTGGGTGAAAGAGTCGCCCAAGTTCAGGACAACATCCACCCAGGTTTACAAGACAAGGATACTGCAAAAGGCATATCATATCTTGGTCATCTTTGCATGCCAATTATAAAACCAGGAGAGCACATAAACCTTCCCACAGAGTTGGGTGATTGTGTTGGATCAACTAGCAAGTGAAGGAAAACCTTTCAACTAGTCCGACATGTTAGCTCTCAGGTTGAAGGAACAGGTAACAGAAGCCTGGCATCCGCCCAAGGGCCAGCAAGCAAAGTTATACATGTTCACTTACATACTTGATGCAGTATGTGCCCATTAGCAGTTCCCAAGCTTGGGTTGGGCATGGACACCTTCAAAAACCTCTGTGCGCATTTATTAGAGGTTGTTCTCCAAATGCAGCTTCCATGGACTTATCATATTGTTATCATACCACTTCGTCACCTCAGTGTACAATATGATCTTTGAGCAGGATCCACCTTGCATGTCGCAGGCAGCGATGGAGGCATTGATCGACATAACATATTGGTATGCCTCGCCCCTTGGCACCTTCACAGGGATGTACAACACAGAGAAGGCTCCGCATGTTTTACGAAGTTGCCCATGGATAAGCTCATCATGCAAGAAGTGTCATATCACATCTCGATAGGGTTTTTAGCGAGACTGCATAGGAAAAAGAAGGCACCTTGGCCCGCTCTTCATTTGCAAGTTTCAATCTGTATGACCCGCATTGCTTAGTGAAGGACCATTGTGCAAGAGTGCAACATCCTTGGATCCACGAGATGTGTCATTGGCCTAAGGAAGACACATGGAGATACTGCTATCACTTCTCAAGGCTCAATGAACCGGTCAGCATAGATGTAGAGTGGTTAGCAAAGAAGAAGGCAACAACATCTCAGAGAGTAGCATCATTAGCAGCAACAAAGGGTATCATATTTGTGCGTGAAAACAACAAGAGGAAGGTTATTGACAGCACATAGGCAGAGCAAAGCTACAATTTCAAAGCAAATCCACTTGTGTTGAGAGTAGCTTTGGAGTTTGAGGCTAAGAGGTGACAACACGACGGAAGGATCGCACAAGGCAAAGAGAGAAGAAGAAGCTGGAGGAAGAAGAAAAGGAGTTGCAGGAGTTGAAGCGACAACTCAGGGAAGAACGGGAGTTGTGCAGAAGAGAGAAGGAATCGCAGTAGGGACAAGAATAGCAAGAGGCGCATCATGCATAGATTATTGAAACTATGCCCATACAGGTTATTGACTCATCCGAGCAGATAGGGTGAGCAGTCACAGGAGCAGGAATTTGCTCAAGAGATTGAACAGATACTAGCGCAGATGGACACAGATATGGTTTAGCCTGAGTCAAATCAGGATATTGACTTCATGTCTCAGAACAAGAGCTCACCCCATCGGCTTCACCTACTCTAGAAGAAGATCAAGTCCCAAGCAATCAAGGAAACACATAAATCCTTGAAGACAATCCGGAGGCAGAGATGCACAACATATCTTTTGATGAGTCACAACACAGAGTTGTGCAATCGCGTAGAGTGCCTACTCTAGATGTCCATGTATCTCCTGCGCAGTTTGAAGTTCAAGTGATTGTATGCGTAGACATCCAGCTACATTGGCCGATGCTACTAAAGCATATGTCGAAGCCACCAACTCGAGTGTTAGATTCTTGATAGATAAGAATGAGCACATGGCTAAGGAGTTGCAAGCAGCCAAGTAGGGAGGAGAGTAGATTAAAGCATCTGCTAGAGCAGAGTTGAGTAAAGTGATACTAAATGAAGTATCGTCTCTCAAGATAGTCATTCGGAAGTTGTACTTCAGATTTTTCACTGTACATAAGTCAATTTACCATCTCAACAGTTGGCAGTAGCACTGTGCTAGGAGAGCACGCATCTTGTCAGATCTTCACACTGTTTTCGATCACATGCAAATATTGACAATGAGGTGCAAAGGAGCCCCATTGCACTTGCCAAAGATGATGAAGTCAGAGGCGGTAGAGTTGAAGGCACACATCTGGAGTCAAATTTAGAACTTTGAGGAACTCCCACAGTTCATCACTAGTTTATAGGCTTCACATGCACGGGTGTTTAGGAGCATGGATATCATTGTGTGCACACATGTGATCCCATTCATTGGCACACTCACCAAGGTGAAGTCAAGAGCCAAGTCCAACTGGAGTTGGACATGTACTTAGACCAATTGATGCGCATAGCCACTAGCGCAGACTTTCAGATGAGCAAGGACACCATGCATCAATATGTTGCTGCTCTTGTTGCACTCAAGGCTGTGATGCGCATGTTATCTAACGAGTTGGACCGAGATGCCAAATCAGTGTACCCAGATGAAATGGAGGAAAGAGTTCACTTTCAAAAGGATGTCACCACAGAGCATGCAGACAACATAACAAACTACTAAGCTTGGCATCAGTTCGTCATCGTCGATCATCATGAGGATGTCGAAGAGTTAGTCTTCCCACAGCTGTCGGAGTCTTAGTGATGTCTTGCATGGCTTACTCAAGGCTATTTTTTTCACATGGGTACACGTGCAGATTGTAATGTAAACATGTTGTAAAAGTGAAATACCAAGTGTCAATAATAGAATGTAACAACCATATAGTAGTTAAAGAGTCATGAGGGTAGGTGAAGAGTCACAAAGGGGAATGTCAAGGGTCACCCCACCCTTTGCTATTTATAGAACCTCATAACTCATTGTATAGGATTTTGGGAGCCAAGCTGCCTATAGGTGTAATTTAGAGAAATCTTGGAGTGTATTGTAACGAGCCTTAGCTTCTCCACAGTGTAGAGCTAGTAGAGCTCTTTGGAGGAGCAGGTGGAAGTGACTGTAATGTTCTGCTATTGAGGCTAGTGGAAGTCTTGGTTGTATGTATGATTGGATATTTCACTCTTTTAATATAATAGAGGCAACACATTTCATGCATATGTTGTTATTATAGTTCGTCTATCCTGGTTACTCTAATGATATATGTAGTTGTTATTTACGCATGTATGTATGGACTATTCTGTATGTGTTTGTATGAATCTTATCGAAGCTTGTTATTGGTATAATCCAACACTTTGGATCATTAGCTATCATGATTTCCATCTCGTGATGTCTTTCTGCTCGTGTGTTCCCTTTCAAGCTGCGTGCTATCACATTTTTCAAAGGGGCGCACTCACTCCCCCTTTCGTGTGTTAGACCCTTTCATGCACCTTCCTTGACTTGTTGCGAGGTCACACCCTTGCTACCAACAAGGACATCTTACTTACCTCTGTGCGCAATCGCAATCAAGGAGATACCGTAATACCTTGATCAGATATTGATCAAGGGCCTTAGCTCAAATTTCAAAGTGTTCAAAAGAGTGTCGAACCTAAGCAACCGGATAGATCCCGTCTTCCTGATTCCGATGCCACGAACAGTTCGAAAAATTGACACGATATGGAGGATTTATCACAATTTGAAAAAGTCCGGTAAACTACAATATATGGATATTTGACCAAGACTAATTTGGTTTTAAGCGCTAAACCTTTCCTTAAGCGCCTTTCTTAAAAGTGTGAATTAAGCACGTGGGTTGTATTCGGAAAGTGGAAACTAGTATCTCGCGCGCCCTAAAGGTGGGAAGTGGTATTCCTAAATTTCACGTGATTACCCTCAGAGGGCGACACGTAGCATGGGAAAACTGCTTTTCTCGCACGCTCTCGATCTGAAATCGGTCGTGCAAGATTTCACATGAGATTGCGCGACAACCGTTCGATTGGACGGGTCACATCGACGGTGGATATTGTCCGGGTTAGTTGGTGAGTGGATGACAAGATATCCATTGGATCGAGCGGGATAGATCGACGGTGGAGATTCTGCTAAGTGAAATGCTTCTGATGCCAACGTAACCGTCGGTTATAAATAGTCCCACGCGGTTGCCGATTAATACGACTGCCAGCGTTATCCCTAATTGCCGGGTCTATACCGCCATATATGCACGCCCAACAGTTACAGTTATGTTAATAGCTACCTCCGACAGCTAGCTTGGCAAAGCGGCTAAACTTAGGGATTATGCCAAGTTTAACTGGAGTTAGGTGCAGTGCGCTAAAATTGGTGGAGTATCCCTAGGGGATATTGATTAAATGCACTCCAGGAGCAGTTTTCGAAAAGAGAGAGAGAGTGAAACAAGAGACTATCTAGGCTAACTGGAGCCTTATGAAGCCAATGGAACAGTCCAGAGAAGCTGAAGAAGTCATCTTCATAGAGATTTTCATCCAGGACTATTTTGGAGCTCAAGGCCACCAAGGGTTGGAGTCAGTTGTAGGAGCTACCAGTACTCGTTCCCAGAGAACCAATAGTCATTCCTGAATGTAATGAGCACTCTGAATCCATTGCAGAGATTTGCAGAAGCATTTGGAGACTTCCAAAGGTTGAGATGCTACAGGGAAGTTTCAGGCAACCCAGTGCCAACCATGGAGGAAGGCCTATTTTGGGGATATAGTACTCATTTTGAGCAAATGATCAGTCTATTGTTGGTGTTTGATATGTGTTGGAGGCAATAGAAGAGGTTTCAGTGACAGTTAAAGAATTCTGAAGGAGTTAGTGCCATCAAGAAGCTCAAGGTAGCTCGGAGCACTAATTGAAGGAATCAAGTCTAAGGGAGCTTAGATCTGTTTGCAGATTGATGACAACCATGATAGGGATATAGATGGTATTCTAAGCCCATTGGTTTAGTTCAATTACCTTTGGAGTTAAGTGTAGAACTTGTAAAAGAAACTTTTCCATAATCCCAAAGAGCCAAGTCAGGATGACAAAAGCTCAAGGAGACGTAGCCCACAATATTTGGGTGAACTCCTAGATTAAATTTGTTGTTATGTGTGGTTGTTCATTTTCTGCATTATATGACTGTTATATGTGTTTGATATCAGTAGAAACAAATAGACTTAAAGCACTTAAATAGTTAAAAACAAACAACATACACTTATCTCAAGTATTTAATTCCGCAAATGTCATACATAAGCTAGATCATTTATTTGTCAAGCTTTGAGTGGGAGGTTTTTGTAAGCATAACAAGTTGTTAAACCCCCATTTCAGATCAGGTGGTATCAGAGCAGGTTGCTTGATTGAAAAAGCATAGTTGCTTGATTGACAGCGCAATAGGTTGCTTGTTTGACTTGAAAGGTGTTTAAACAGTATGAGGAATTTGACTGTTTCACTATTTGTAAACTGACTGTTGTTTGAGTTTGCGAAGGTGAAGGGAAAGCTACTGATAGTTAAGCCCAGGAGAGGACAAAAGGGAAGAAGGGCTGAAGGCATTATCCTTACCCAAAGGACCTCAAGGCAATCCTTGAAGCACAAGAGGTTTTGTTTGCAAAAGGTTGCTTGAATAAGAGTTTGACTCTACAATCATTTAGTTCAGAAGTTTTGTCAATAGATTCTGAAAGCTTTGTGAATTTGGTTGAAGTTCTTTTATTCATTTCTATAGTGACAACTTCTACAAGTGAGTTCTCAAAATCCTCCTCCTTCACAAGATTCTTTGATGAAGACATGAAGCGATACTTGTTCATCATGATGGATATGGTGAAACAAATGTATGAAGATGAAAGGAAGAGCACCAAACTTCGAGAGTAGTTGAATTCCATGAAGGAAGAGAAGCAGTTGCTTTTTGACAAATTGCAGGAAATGGAGAGTCAACTTCATATTGCAAATATGAACCTAGAAAGGATGCATGAGTTGGAGACACAGCTCCTTGTTGCCAAAGAAGCCTTAGTCAAGCATCAGTTTGAAGAAGAGGTAAACAATCCTACTTTGTCTTCAATTTCCTCTAAGAATGTTTATGGTGGTTCTTTTGAAAAACATACAAGAGGCATAGGGTCCAATTTGATGTCAAAAATGGGCTATGAAGGAAAAGGATTGGGAAAACATGCACAAGGAATTGTTGAGCCAATAATGGTTGAGGAAAGGCCTAAGTATTTAGGCCTTGGCTATGGACAATCTTGTGGAGAAAGTTCCAAAGCAGCCATGAAGGCAATTGAAACAATTCCTAGAAGGAGTTTCATTTTAGGTTCTCTACCTCAAGTTTGTAAATATTGTATTAATGGGGAATGAATTGTTTGAAACATACTTTGCAAGAAGGTGTTCATAAGCATGCACTTGAACAAGAGAGTTGTGAAATCTCTAAAATCATTGAAGAGATTGATGGTGTTCCGAAGGGAGCCAATTCTTCATTCAATTCACCTTCTCATGGAGGCAATAAAGGTGAAAGAGAAAGGTATAAATCTGATTTCAATCACATTTCTTTTGATTATGTAAAGCATGGTAAATTTCCACATAAGCATTGGAAAAAAATTGCATGTTCCTTTTGTGGTTTGGTTAACCATAGTGTTTCTAGATGTTGGAAGAAAATGGCCACATACAGGAAACTTTTGAAGAAAAGAAGGCAAGAAGCCAAAGGTCCATTGGACAAGGCAAATTATGTTGTAAAGAGGATAAACATGTGTTGCACTTATTGCCATAAGCAAGGACATATCGCTGAAAAGTGTTGGACTTTGAATCCAACAATGCTTCCATGAAATTTGAAGAAGGTGGGAAAAGAGAATGGCAAGGATGGAAAGGAAGTATCCATAATTGATGTGTTTCAGGATGATTCACATGTTGATGTCGATGTGCAGTTAAAGGAAGCACCTTTGATGTGGATTGGTAAGAAATGGTTAGATTTCTTATCCAATTAAGGTTGCATGTCTTTTGATTTGATGCATTTCTTTGCCAATGGAATACAAGTTGCGGAGTTTTACCAAAAAGGTGAATGAAAAGGTTGAGTATGAGACTCACTTTGTTGCAACAAAATTATGTTCATTTCAGCTTTGTAAGTACATGTACATATGATTGAGGATCTTGTACTTATGATTGTGCTTGAGAGAAAGTTGAAGAATGGAATACATACATGAGGATGGTATGTATGAACAAAGGAATGTTGATGATTTCATTGTATTTGAACATGTATGTGTAATTGACTTGATGGTCGATTTCTTTGTTTAAACATGCACGAAATGTCATGTCGACTTGGAAAAGTTGATTTTGTCTCCAAGATTGAAAAAGGGAGATAATGATGAAGTGTTTCACAAGAGGGGGAATTCTTTCTACTTTGAAAAAGAATCATCAAGTTCTTTTCATACATGCTTGCCTTGGAGAGTCATTTGTTTGAAAGGGTATGTTTTTGTCGGCTCGTGATTTAGTCGATCATTTGTATAAAATATGTAAGAGACATGATGATGATTCACATGATGTGAATTTAAGTCTTCAAGTTATTTTTTGCATTATGTTGTTTTTGACAAGGTGTCAGAAGAATATTTGCAGCAGCAAAAGTCACCATAGAAGTGGCTTGGTAAGAAGTGGTTTAACTTCTTGACCCAGTGAAAAATACTTTCATTGGTAGATATGCAAATTTCAGTTAAGTATGCATATATTTGTGATGTAATATCATGTTTGTTTGAGCCACCTTGGATCGATAATCAAGGAAACGATGTTTAGCTACCTTCTATAAACTTCTCAACAGACATTCTGAATGAGTTCAAGCAAGACAGTTCTTAACAGGAGGACAAGCACATCCGGGAAGGGAAGTGTCGACTACCTTTGAGTTTTGGTTCATAGGAACTAGCCATGTAAGGCAAGTGTATCGAGGCTGAAAGAAAAGGGTGTTGTACTCTTATCTACTGAACAGATCAGTATATCAGTATTTTGGGGTCCAAAAAATTCCTAATGGGGAGGAGTGATTAGATATTGATCAAGGACCTTAATGATAGCTCAAATTTCAAATTGTTCGAAAGAGTGTCAAACCTAAGCGACCGAATAGATCTCGTCTTCCTGATTCCAGCGCCATGAACGGTTCGAAAAACTGACACTGCATGCAGGAGTTATCGCAATTTGAAAAGTCCAGTAAACTACAATTTATGGACATTTGACCAAGATTAATTTGGTTTTAAGCGCTAAACCTTTCCTTAAGCACCTTTCTTAAAAGTTTGAATTAAGCACGTGGGTAGTATTCGGAAAGTGGAAACTGGTATCTTACGTGCCCTAAAGGTGGGAAGCGGTATTCTTAAATTTCATGCAATTACCCTTAGCGAGCGACACCTAGCACATGAAAACTGCTTTTCTCGCGCTCTCTCGATTCGATATCGGTCGTGCAAGATTTCATGCAAGATTGCACGACAACTGTTTGATTGGATGGGTCACATCAACGGTGGAGATCGTCTGAGTAAGTTGGTGAGCGGACGACGCGATATCCGTTGGATCGAGCGGGATAGATCGACAGTGGAGATTCTGCTAAGTGAAATGCTTCTGATGCTAACGTAACCGCTGGTTGTAAACAATCCCACACGGTTTCCGATTAATACAACCTCTAGCCTTATCCCTAACCATCGGGTTTATACCGCCACATATGTGTGCCCAACAGTTACGGTTATGTTAACGGCTACCTCCAACGGTCAACCTGGCAGAGCGGCTAAACTTAGGGGTTATGCCAAGTTTAACTGGAGTTAGGTGCAGTTCGCCAAAATTGGTGGAGTATCCCTAAGGGATATTGATTAAATGCAATCCAGGAGCAGTTTTCGATCAAAGAAAGAGAGAGAGAGAGAAACAAGAGGCTAGCTAGGCTAATTGGAGCCTTCTGAAGCCAATGGAACAGTCTATAGAAGCTAAAGAAGTCATCTTCATAGAGATTTTCATCCATGAAGATTTTGGAGCTTAAGGCCACCAGGGGTTGGAGGCAGTTGTAGGAGATACCAGTGCTCGTTCTCAGCAAACCAATAGTCATTCCTAACTATAATGAGCATTTTGAATCCATTTCAGGGATTTGCAGAAGCATTTGGAGACTTCTAAAGGCCGAGATGCTACAGGGAAGTTTCAGGTAGCCCAGTGCCAATTGTGGAGGAAGGCTTATTTTGGGGATACAGTGCTCATTTTGAGCAAATGATCAATCTATTGTTAGTGTCCAATATGTGTTGGAGACAGTAGAAGAGGTTTCAGTGACAGTTAAAGAATTTTGAAGGAGTTAATGCCATCAAGAAGCTCAGTGTAGCTCGGAGAACTGATTGAAGGAATCAAGTCTAAGGAAGCTTAGATATGTTTGCAGAGTGATGACAGCCATGATAGGGATATAGATGGTATTATAAGCCCATTGGTTTAGTTCAGTTACCTTTGGAGTTAAGTGTGGAACTTTTAAAATAAATGTTGCCATAATCCCAAAGAGCCAAGTCAAGATGACAAAATCTCAAGGAGACGTAGCCCACGATATTTGGCTGAACTCCTAGATTAAATTTGTTGTTATGTGTGGTTGTTTATTTGCTGCATTATATGACTGTTATATGTGTTTAATATCAGTAGAAACAAATGGACTTAAAGCACTTAAACAGTTAAAAACAAACAACATAACCTATCTCGAGTATTTAATTCTGCAAATGTCATACATAAGCTAGATCATTTATTTCTCAAGCTTTGAGTGGGAGGTTCTTGTAAGCATAACAAGTTGTTAAACCCCCATTTCATACTAAGGTTGAACTTATTTTGAACATATCAGAGACACGAAATAATGACTTGGCAACATTTGACTCAAAAAAAAAAACCCAAACCAACTGAAGACTTTCAAAGAGGTAAGGTCAATTAGAAGACAAATGAATTTCCCAACCTAGACATGAAAAGTGACGGAGTGTCATGTTCAAGAGAGACATACTGCCTTTTACAAATACAAAACAAAGATTCTTTCTCACTTTTCCCCCACCATTACTAGCAAGTACCTCTTTATTTTTTACAAGCTTGAGGAGGATAACATATGCTTGTCCTGTAAGCTCATCCTTCATATGAGTTCTCTGACGTATTTTTAACGAACCCTAAAAAGGAGTGGTTCGGTCTTGTCACGTTGAACGAGTCCCACACTATTTAAATTTTATGAGTCCAATGAAGGGATAAATCGATGTCATTTTCATATTTAAAGAGTTTAAAAAGACACGAAAATAAAACTCGTTCATTTCTTTCAACGTAAATTTTAACGAGCTCGGAGAAAGTAAAGCTTGGTGTTTTTCAGTTTTAGGGAGTCGAGAGAAAAACATAAGTAAACTCCATAATTTCTTTTTTCGTAAATTTAGTCTCTCAAGCTCGGAAAAGGGTAAAATAATGCAAGAGAGAACTCTATTGACTATGATTAGTCAACGTATACCTTTTTCGTAAACAGTCTGGTTCAATCCGTAAAAGGGGTAAACTTATACTGAATAGATGGTTGTTCATTTACTTTTACAAGTTTGAACAATCAAGTACTCAATGATCATTTTGTTTTTAAGGAGTCTGAAAAGGGCGTAAAGAGAACTCCAGGGTTTTGCTTTTTCATAAGTTTTAACGAATTTGAAAAAGTGATAAAAATATACTCAACACCAAAATAATTTGTTTCTCGTAAATAACCTGTAACTTGCACACTTAAACTCGAAATAATTATATCTACTCAAAAATAAAACAAAAACCTAATACATTTAGATTTTAAAGGTAAATATGAAAAAAATAATATTTAAATAGGCCTTAAAAACTCAAAGTAAAAAAGTTTTTACCATTTGTGTTTTTGACCTTTTGAGAGTAATAGAGTTCACTTTCACTAGAAACTTCATAGGCGGATTTTGGGCAAACCGTTGGGTGAAATCGTGAGCCGTCTTTTTTAGGTAGATTTTCTCTCTAAGATCTTCATTTTCATGTCTTTTATTTAGCATTTCATTGTAGTTTTTGGATTTTTTAGGGAGGATCGCCCTTGATGTGCGCAGTTCGCCCTTATCGGGCCTGTGTACATCAACCAATTTTTTAACAAAATAAAACGTGATGTGCATGGTTTCTAAGAAGATAACCACACACATTCGCACTGTCTAGTAAAATTGGTTGTGTACGGTCCCAAGGGCACAAAAATTAATATGAAAAACACCTAAATTTCTTGCTAATTTTTTCCATGATTGCTTCTAATGATCTCTTATGCTTGTTTGCAAGGTTTTGAGCTGCAAATATGGAGTGGAAAGAGCGTGAACATGAAGAAGAAGACATAGTTACTCTAAACCATCCAGAAACCATATAGGCACTGACAAATTGTAGTTTGTAAAAGTTTTTCACCATTCCGGGCATGAAAGCCCAATTAGACTTGCTATAATGGATGGTGGGAAAGTGGAATGTTCGAGAAGAATGTTTCATAGTTTGAGACCATAGACTTGTCATTGATGCTGATGACATTTACTTCTTGACAGGACTTCCACGTCGTGGGGTGGAAATCAATTTGTTTGGGCATAGGCAAAGTGGCCAAATAAATGCCACCTATCTAATACAATATTGTACTAACATATCTGCTCTCAATGATGGGAGAATTGAAATTAAGACCATTTCACGGCTTCCTTTGAAAGTTATCGAGTTCACTATTGCATGGCTATGCGGTAGTGCAACTCTGCATTTACTCACAAAGGCTCAAATGCAAACTGTCGTAGAGTGTTTGAAACCTACTATATTCAACTGCGGCGAGTTTGTAGTTTCTAATCTGAAAGGGAAACTGACTAGAGTCGGGATAGGCAGACTCAAAAACTTTGGGTATGGTGCCTTTATTATCTCATCTGCTCTAGAGCAGATCCCTCTTCTCACTCCACAAGTAGCTATAGAGAGAGGAGGATCTCGGGACCCTCACATGCTGAAATGGGTCACACTTATGGCATGCCATGGAGGTGGCCAAGGACCAATGATCATATATACTCTTGACTTCTTCGATTAGTTGGAAAACTAAATCATTATGATTGAGTATTTCCCATATGAAAGGATGAATTACACAAGTGATCTATACATGCCACTTCCGCTTGGGATGCAATGGGTAAACATAGGTAAACCTTCACACTTTGGTATATTTTTGAAAATTTTTTGTTATTTTTAAGCATCTGAAACTAATTTTCCAAAATGATTATGCAGATGTTGCCCCAGTCAAACCAACTGGATTACACAGATATGATAGGTGTGGTGAGCATCTAGTAGCTCCCACAAAGTCGAACCTGGATGCGGCGGAGGCATTAGCAGAGATAGAGCACAACCTTGAGAGGTTAATCCTGGACATCCCAGATGTCAGGATAGATGACCTGCCTCTCCGCTATCAGAGGCACACTATGGGGGTTCCCAAACCTATTAGCCATTTTCTACGATGAGTAGCACATGTTGTTGTAGGCTACCATGATCATCATCATGTGTAATCACTAGTGTGAGGGGTAGATTTGTTTTTGATGATGTATTGGCATGTTCAAAAAATAAAGGCCACGGGGCATCATGTTTTTGGATCAGTGTTGTGAACATCGCAATCAAGATTAAATCGACAAGGGTCCGAAATAAAAAAGGGAAAAAATTTTGGCAAATAATTGGCAAATACAAAAATATTCATTTTTTTCAAATTTTTTAATATCTAAAGCATCCACAACATTAAATAAATGCATTAACACATAAATATGATAAAAGAACTAATATATAAGATCTGTAATATCATTTCTAGTGCTACATCACACATAAAAGTGAATCATGTCCTTAATACTAAGTCATGAGTCCCATATCAGCCTCCAAATATCAACAAAAAATATAATAATGTATCTCATATCATGAGTCATAATGTCATATACAATGAAATGAATCAAATAACTAATACTATTGATTTCCTCTGTCCCTCTTACGAGAAAATGCAACATCTTTCCCTGTAGATGTAGATAGCGGTGGAGCTGGCAGTGAACTCTATTGTGCTCTAGAAGCTGAAGAACTAGGAGCTATATAAGGTAGACCATGTCTTCTACTAGTGAAAAGGGTAGCCTAGGTAGGTGGGGTCACCTCCTCCTCTTGTTACTCCTCCTCCTCCTCCTCCTCTACCCCCTCCATTACCTCTTGCTCTAACCAATCAAGGGTGACTCCATGATAGGCCTCTCGGCCTCAACCCTCCATGCAACAGTGGTATCAATCCCATCCAATGAGATGGCCTCCACATGAGGTGTCCTCTCAAGTTGCCTAATCCACAATCAAATATTGTAGTAGACATAGACCATGTCATTAAGTCGATGGGACTCCAACCTGTACAAGGGTCATAAATTAATAAATTATAAATAATAAAATAATAATTATAAAAAAAAAATAATAATTATTTAATGAATTCAAAAAATTAATTGGAAATTTGGAATATTTTAACTTATTTCGCTTCTTGGTGTGTATTTTTTAAAATACACTCTAGTTGCGCTCGCATCCCGAGGAGATACATGTTTGGTTGAGCACTCGAATGGCAAGCCTTCGGAGATTAGGTAGTCTGCCACCATGAATCTACAACAAATAAGATAAACATAAGAAAAAAATGAAATTTGAAAGTTGAAGAAAAGTATGAACTTGAAGAAACAATAAAATTTGAAACAAACTAAAGCTTACATGGCATTTTAGTCTTCCTATCCACAACAGCTATGTCAAAGTTAAATGTGCCACCTGTCATCCTATATATCTCCATTTCTTTGGAGATTTTTGCATGTTTTGTTGGAGATGGCACCGTCCTCTGAACACAAATGAAGAATCCATCCATGACCTTAGCATCAAATAAGAAACCACAAGTGTAAGCAAATGTGGGGTTCAGGTAGATCCCTATCGCATGAATGGGATGATGGAGTGTATTGTTCCATCGCTCATCAATCACTTCCCATATGAGTTTTTGTTTCTCAAACCCCTCACCCCCTTATCATCATATTAGTTTTGAATGGATTCTTTGGCCCTATCCATGGCCTCATTTAAATAGCCCATTGCGGGCTTGTCTCCATCAACTAATCGAAGAACCTTTACCAAAGGTTCAGTGATGCTACACACCTCCTGCACTCCCACCCATAAGCTTTCATAGTATAAAATTAACCTGCATATGGCCTCTCCCTCTAGTTTGTGGCTAAATGCCAAAGCATGCCACTCCTCTGAAAGAAACATTCTCTTCATATCCCACATAGAATTCAAGAGGGATTGAAGAGATATAAAACTAGTGGCAAACCATGTAGTGGCAAGGCGCACCAACTCCTTGTTAATGGTGAATGTTCTCATCAAATGAAGCACATATGAATGATTATATATAAATTTTGTAATGCTTTTTGATGACTCAACAATATTTTTAACAAAAGGAATTTTTCCTATGTCCTTCAACATCAAATCAATGCAATGTGTAGCACAAGGTGTCCAAAATAAGGTAGGATGCCTCTCCATAAGCATCTTGCCAGCAGCGACATAGTTTGCAGCATTGTCCATTATGAATTGGACAACATTTTGTGGACCCACCTCTTGAATGAACACATCCAACAAATCACATTGTCAGGCCAGGGTAACTCCAAAATGGTCAGGGAAAAAACTGATGATTTAATTCATTAGCTAACTATCATTTATATACAGAAATAGGACGGATCAGTTCATCTTCTTGATGACTGATCGCGTTCCAGTTCACCCATCCGTTGAGGATTAGGTGTCAACATTCCCCCCTTAATCTGAAGGGATGTTGGTGAGTCCAAGCATCGTTCTGAATCTTTCAAGCTTTTCTCTTCCAAGCGCTTTGGTGAAGATGTCTGCAATTTGCTCGTTTGTGGAACAATGACGGAGATGGATTGTTTTGGCCTCAACATGATGTCGGATCAGATGATATTTAGTATTGATGTGCTTAGTACGATCATGGAACTTTGGGTTCTTGGCCAACTTTATTGCAGAGGTGTTATCAATCATGAGTGGAGTGGATTGTATTTGTTTTACCTGCAAATCTTCAAGAATTTTCCTGAGCCACACAATTTCTTTCGTTGCTTCAGCTGCTACCACATATTTTGCTTCTGTTGTGGAATCTGCTGGTACTGATTGTTTGCGTGATCTCCAGGAGACAGCTCCTGATCCAAGACTCATAGCATATCCTGAAGTAGATACCCCAGTTTCTTTGTCTCCATCGAAGTTTGAATCAAAGTATCCAATCAAGTTGAAGTCGTCCACCTGTGTATACTTGATTCCAAGGTCTTGAGTTCCCTTCAAGTACCTTAGAACTCTTTTTGCAGCAGACCAATGTCCCTCACAAGGCTTTTGCATAAACCTGGAGAGGATTCCAACAGCAAATGAAATGTCTGGTCTGGTAGTAGTGAGGTAGATGAGACTTCCTACAAGCTGTCTATACTTTGTTGCATCCTCAAATTCCTTTCCTTCAATAGATGTGAGCTTCAAGTTTTGTTCCATTGGAGTAGAAAGAGGATTGCACTCTGTCATGCCAAATCTGTTTAACAAATCTCCAATGTATTTCTTTTGAGAAAGAAATATGGATTTTGGATGTTGGGTTACTTCAATGCCAAGATAGTAATGAACATAGCCCAAATCAGTCATTTCAAAAAAATTTCCTAATTCTTTCTTTATGGATGCAATATAGCTTTCATTGTTCCCTGTCATTAAAAGATCATCTACATATACCACAATATATACAACTGTTTTGCCAACTTTCTTGACAAATAAAGTTGCATCATCAAGATCAAAATGATTGAAGTTGAGTTTCAGAAGATGCTCAGTTAGTTTTTCATACCAGGCTCGTGGTGCTTGTTTGAGGCCATACAAGGACTTCACAAGTTTGCATACTTTATGTTCATGTCCTTTCACAGCAAATCCTTCAGGCTGGGACATAAAAACATTCTCTTTTAGATCTCCATTCAAGAATGCAGTTTTTACATCCATTTGATGGACTTTCCAACCGTTCTGAGCAGCTAGTGCAAAGAGTGTCCGGATGGTGGCCCATTTTGCTGTGGGGGAAAAAGTTTCCTCATAATCGACCCCTTCCTTCTGTGCAAAACCTTTTGCCACAAGCCTAGCTTTGTGCTTGTCAAGTGAGCCATCAGCTTTGTATTTGTTCTTGTAGACCCACTTGCAGCCAATTGGTTTGGTTCCAAATGGAGGATCAACCAGCTTCCAAGTGCCATTCTTTATGAGGGCATCATACTCTTTCTGCATCGCTTCTTTCCATTCATCATGAGAAGCAGCTTCTTTGAAGGAAGTTGGTTCAAAATCTGTAGACAAGTTCAATTCACAATCATAAGTAACATCCATATCAACAGGTGAATTAGAGTTATCTACATCACCTCCATCTTGTCGGTTTGTATTTTTGGTTCCTGTTTTTCCAATTTCATCAGGATGAACACTTTCAAGTGTCTTTGTCAGCCATTTTGGGGGACCTTTCTGAGATGGTCCAGGCTGCTCTGTTGATTGAGTTGGGTCTGAATCAAGATTGAGTCTCCCAATTCTATCAATTACATCACTTAAAGCATCATTCGTTGTTGGAGTGTCATGCAGGGGAGATTGTTCTTCAGAAGAAGATTCCACATGTTGATCTAGTATAGGAATCCCCCCTTCAAGATGTGGAATCTGATTATCAAACTCTTGAAATGAATTCGGTTTTGTGAATCTATCCAAGCGATCAAGTTGCCGCTCAACAACACTGTCAGATTTGGATGATTCAAGAAAAATGACATCTCTAGATACAACAAACTTTTTATTTACTTCATCATAGAGACGGTATGCTTTAGATGTGTTTGAATACCCCAGGAAGATACACTTACGACTTCTAGCACCAAGTTTGTTTCTATGTACCTTTGGTATTAAAGCATAACAGGTGGAACCAAAGATCCTGAGATGTTTTACCGAAGGAACATGTCCATACCACAATTCATAAGGAGTCTTGTTTCTTATAGTACTAGATGGACATCTATTCTTTATATAAGCAGCACATAGAACAGCATCAGCCCAAAACATTATCTTTACATTTTTGAAGAAAAGCATGGATCGTACCATATTCAAAATTGTTCTGTTCATTCTTTCAGCTACACCATTCTGTTGAGGATTATAAGGCACAGTTGTTTGATGTTTAATCCCATGTTGGCGAAGATAGTGTTCAAATTCATTTGATGTATATTCTTTTCCATTATCAGTGCGAATAGACCCAATATGAGATTGTGCATCATTTTCAATCCACTTATGAAAATTCTTGAATGTTTGAAAAGCATCAGATTTGTTCTTCAATAAATAAACCCAACACATTCTGGTGTAATCATCAATAAATGTCATGATATATTTATTTCCATTTGCAGAAGGAACAGGCATTGGACCACATAAATCTGAATGAATGAGTTCAAGCTTCCTATGTGCTCTTGAATGTGAATCATGAAAAGACTGTTTGCTATGCTTTCCTAGAATGCAAGCATCACATTGCTTATGTTTTCTAGGAATTGTAGGCAAACCAGCAACACCATTTTTCTTTAATAAGCGGAGACTGTCATAGTTTAAATGTCCAAATCTAGCATGCCATAATAAACTTGATGGAAGTGTACCTTCTTCATGATGAGAAATATATGAGAAATGTTGTGCATGAGCAGAAGTTCCTTGCAGTTTAAGAAGTCTTTCTTCTTCTATACCCCTCATGACAAGTGAGTGGTCAGATGCCTTTCTTACCTCAATCTTTCCATCAAACATATGAATGGAGTGACCTTGCTGGCAGATGTGGACCAGGGACAGCAAGTTTCTCTTGAGCTATGGGAGATATAGAACATGATCCAGAAGAAAGTCTGGAAGACCAGGCAGTTTAAGCTTGATTGTGCCAAGCCCTGATGGCTTGATTTTTGACTGATCTGCAAAGTATACTGCTCCATCAACATTGTCAGTGAAATCTTCAAAAAAATATTTCCTATGAGTCATATGACAGGTTGCTCCTGAATCAAGCAACCAATCATTTTTCGAAGAAGCAAGTGAAGCATTAAACAAATCTTCATTTACTCCAATGTTACATTGTGCCTCAATATAGTGAGCGGATTCAGGTGCTTTACCTTTGTCTGTGTCATTAATTTTACCTTTCTGCTGATTTCTTCTCTGCTCAATTTTGTCCCATGGTAGCTTGCATGTAGAAGCATCATGTGATCCATTTCGTTTGCAGCGAATGCAATGCGGATCTGCCTTTTCTGCTTGAGAATGTCTGCCCCCCTGCCTCTAAAGTATCTTCCTCTTCCTCTTCGTCCACCTCTTCCTCTTATAGAATCTTGAGCAGGATGCTTTTCTTTATGAGCAAGGCAAACAGTCTCTTCAGAAGATTCAGGGACTGTTTTCTTTCCAAAGGCTTTCTCTCTTTCAGCAAACTTTTTCACAAGAGACTCGAAGGTTATGTCTTTAAGATTTCCATTTGCTTGTAAAGACTCAAGATAATTGGAGTAGGTAGGATAGAGTGCTTTGAGAAAGGCAATAAGAGAGATATCCAGATCAACCTTAGTGGATTTAATATCATGCATTATAGATTTTATTTCAGATGCAAGAGCAAGGGGATCATTATTTTTCAGTTCAAGAGTGAAGAGTTTAATCATGAGCTGAACAACTTCAAGTGCAGAATGTGAATCATAGAGTTCTTTCAGCTTTTGTAAAGCTTCAAAGGTAGTGGAATAGGATGAAATATGACGACTTACTTCTTCATTTACAGATGTTGCGATCAATGCATAGGCTTTGCTGTTCTTGTTTTCCCAAATGACAAGTTCTTTATCTGATGTAGGCTGCACAGGGTCTTTGTCTTCTTCTCCGACACACACTCCTTTCCACAACTCATTGTAGATGAGGGTGTGTTTTACCATCCGAGACCATTCAGAATAGTTCTCCTTGCCAGTGAGAACTATTCCGACCATAGAGATGATTGAATGCATTCTGTAAAAATTACTTCTGCTGATAAAAAATCCTTACATTACAGCCTTCAAATCCTTCTGATATTTGCTAAAAGCATCAGCATTTCATTGTACATATCACTGCAACACTACTATGTTTTGAAAAAATGCGCAAGGGATCACTTCAATATATCACTTTAATGTATTAATATATCACTTCAATATATCAATTTATCATGCAACACTACAAATGTTTTGAAATATAAAACACTCTGACTGATATAACTTGAATGCTTTGAAAACTGCCTTGAATGATATATATATAAACGCTTTGAAAAACAGCGTAATACACTGAATGCTTTGAATGATACAGCACAATACTCAACACTTTCAACTATCCCAGCAGCATGGAAAACGACACAGTAGTAGACATGAATGAGCCTCGTTCTATGTAGATGTCCTTTCAGTGGTATCTTAGAGATTATATGCTATCAAGTTTGAAATATACCATCTTGCATCCTTCGTCAAGGGATATGATCGTTCCCTTTTTATATAAAATCAGAAATAAGATATTGTACAGACTCATGTATGCAGAGATTGTAAGTTATCCATCTGCGAAGTTTACATTAGACTAAAAAAAATACTCTTTCCAAATAGTAGCAGACAGGAATGAGCCTCGTTCTACGACAAATTGCCAATAGAATCCGGAATATCACCCACTAGATTACAAGAACGAGCAAATAGAATCTGTAACTTTGCTAGTTTCCCCAGCTCCGGAGGTATCACACCGGGGACAAAGCTGCAAGGCCATCACATGTAAAGCTGTTTGGTGAGGGTTTGAGGAGGCAGAGGAGCAACGCTGCAAGCGGAGGTTGCGTGTGAGATTATCTCGATCGATTACAGTGCGAGGCTTAGGATAACTAAATCCTGCCACAATGGAGAAGACGGACTTTGCAAAACGATTTGAATTAAAATGGCCAGAGCCAAGGCGGACTTCGAATTGCAATTACGAATTTGCAGTCAATGGCACATCTTGGGGGAGGAGCCGAGGCTCACGCCCGTTTCAAGCAGTATGAATACAGAGCAAATTCCAGTTTAGTTCTAACTACAGACTCTAGACCCAGAAATACGCATGAGCCCACAGGAGAACCGGAGTCTCTTTGGGGTAAAATTGATCCTAGGAATTTCGATGATACTAGGAGAATGTACCTGAATGTTTCTGAGAGCAACGTGCTGCAAATCGGCGTCGGTTTCCTTTGAAATCTCCTCAACGGAAGAATCTACAACGTTCTCAATGATCTGTTGATCTGTTGCAGAGCCAGAGAATTAATGACACTCAGGGCAGAGCAGCGCTCAGGAGAGAGCAGCGCTCAGGACTGAGCAGCGCTCAGGACAGAGGAGCGCTCGGGACAGAGGCAGGAGTTACAACTATTTTTAGAACCTGGGACCTGTGCTCTGATAACATGTCAGGCCAGGGTAACTCCAGAATGGTCAGGGAAAAAACTGATGATTTAATTCATTAGCTAACTATCATTTATATACAGAAATAAGACGGATCAGTTCATCTTCTTGATGACTGATCGCGTTCCAGTTCACCCATCCGTTGAGGATTAGGTGTCAACACACATAATAATCGTGCATCTTTGATATGTGCAAATGCATCAATAGATTTCATAAACATTGTCCCCTTGGGGCAATTAACCAAGAAGTTAATAAGGCTTCTACCCTTTTGATTGGTCCAACCATTTGACATCACAGTGCATCCTATGTGTACCCATGATGCCCTAAACTCCTTCAATATCTTAGTGCAGTCAACCTTTTCATTTTGAAGAATGTGCCCTCTAAAGTCATCATAAGAAGGTACTTTGTACCCTAGTCCAACAATAAAAATAACATCAACCGTGGGCAGGAAAAATGGATTGTTCCTTGCAACACTAAAAGGAATATCACTCCAAAGAAGAAACTTTCCCAAAAACTTGGCAGCTTCTTCTTTCTCCCCTTTTTTAATAACTGAAGAGATAGATGGTTGTGAACCAGGTGTGGTTTTAAGAACAAAAAATGATGAGGTAGCTACAAGGTTGGCTATAGATGCTGATGGTGAGGTAGAACCAGTACCACTCTCATGTTCACCTCCTAATCCTGACACTCTACTCCCTACTAGTTGACTCTTCAGAGCTGACTTGGACCATTTGGTTTGCTCTATTTCTTCCAATGATCTGAGGGCTCTTTGGATGATTTGTGGATTTGTATTTGTACAAGGCCCTACCTCATGTTCAGGAACTTGTGTAAGGTGATACTTAAATCTGTATACCCCTGTCATATGATGCCCACATAACTTGCAAATCAAATTTGATCTGTCAAACCCTCCATTAGATTCACAAATTCCCACAAAGGGTCCAATTTCCTTGGCATGTTTGTAATTTTGTTGAACTCTTGAGTTTTAATTTAAGATGAAGTTTGAACCTTGGGCACAAAAAGAATTTCAAATTTTAAAAAATAAAATAAAATTTACATTCAAAATTTTGAAATTTTGACCCAAAAAAACATCAACTCAATGCAACAATAATGGCAAAAAATACACATTCAAACTCAAGCAAAAATGATGGAAAAAAATCTAGGGTACAAGAAGAAATAAAACAAATAAATCTAGCAATCAAGTTTTTGCATTTTTAACCAAAATAAACCCTCTTCACTAAATGTAACAAAAATCATGGAAAATAAATGGGTGATAGAAACCAAAGAAAAACAAAAACAAATGGAAATTTGATTCCCATACCTGAAAACCACGCTTTGCTGAAGAAACTTGGTCCAAACTCGTTTTGCTTTGGATGCTAAATTCCTTCACTTTTCTCCTCTTTTCCCCTTGTAGATGTGTTCTCCTCCTTCTTAGCTCTCACTCTTGCCCTTTGTCTGAAATAACAAAAAAAAAAAACAAAAAAACAAAAATTGCTTTTAAAACTTGTTCTTCAATGGCCCCACAATTTTTTGGGATCAAATCACTATTTTTTCGAAAAAACAAAATTTTTAGCGATATTTTGAAAATTAAAAAAAAAAATGCCGAAAAAATCAGTGATTAAGTCATTTTGGCAAAAAAATCATGATTTTATCAAAAAATCGTGATGTTCGCATAGTTGCTTTGGATGACATTTTTGTAAAAGCCACACTTTTTACAAACACTTATCTAATGAAAGCTATTACTTCTATTTGTGTCTATCTTGTACAATATATGGATGAATATTGCATTGATTTCTTTACAAATGTTTTACAAGTGTCAATTTAACACATAATTAGCCAATGCATTAGTTAATGTGTTTAAATTTCTTGGAATAAGTTGATACTCAATATAATCAAATTCTCTTTCCAAGAGACGAACCCGCAAAAACATCCTTAACATGGAAGCACTTATAACTGAATAAACACAATTCAAATGTAATACTACGAGTTATGAATCTAACCTAACGATCAATCAACGAATGCCAAATGAAATGGCATAAGGTAATAGCTCAATTGTTGCGCTATACTCTGCAATATTATTTGTTGTTCGAACAAGGCATATCCCATGAATAGAAACTAACTCATCTATGGGCGAATAAATGACCCAGGTTGCAGAAGATAAATTCCGAGTACTACGACTAGCACTATCAGCAAAACTAATATAAGCTTGAGGGAGCATTGAAATCTGCAAATCAAGTGTAACAAAATATAAGCAAGAGAAGTAGCAAAAATTGTAAAAAGCTACTAAAAATGCCACACATAAACTATGGTACAACAATATAAAAAAATTTCGCCGAACAATCTAAGTATAATATCTCTTTAGGTAAAGACCATTTCTGGGCTTTCCCAAAGGAATTATGTCATAATCAACTAGTTCATAGGCCCCTTTGCCAGTGCACGTTTTACAACATAAGGGACATGCCACATGGGGTCGAATTTACCAACGCCTAACTTATTGTGCTCTTGATCGTAGACCAAGACTAAATCACCCTCTACATATGAACAAGGTTTGACATTTTGATCATATTGTGCTTTAACTTGTTTCTTTTGGGCCTCGCTAGCTAATGCAGCATCACAGTGAGTCTCATCAAGACGTGCTAAGTACAGGAATCGTTCTTCTTCAACATAAGTGGTTGGTAATAATTCAATTTCCAGTTTCAAAGGAGGTATCTCACATTCAATCGATAGAACTACTTCCATGTTGTAAATGAGCTGGAAAGGAGTAAAACCAATCGAAGTTTTTGTTGTGGTATGGTATGTCCATAAGGCTCGATAAAGCATTAGATGCCAATCTCTTTTATGAGTCTCGATAATCTGTTTAATCAAGGTGGTTAAAACCTTGTTAATGACTTCTATTTTTCCATTTTCCTATGGATAATATGGAGTAGAACTGTCATGACGCAGACCTAGCTTTGTGGTAAGATGGGTCATTGTAAAGTTTCGAAAATGACTACCATGGTCTATGATGATGGCTTGTGGAACTCTGACCCAATAAATTACATGTTTGAACACGAAATTGGATGTTGTTTCACCATCATCCTTATATGTAAGCATCGTCTCGGCCCATTTCATAAAATAATCTACCGCAATGATAATAAACCCATGCACCCCAGCTGAGTGAGGGTTAGATGTAAGAAATTCGATGCCCCATTTAGCAGAATGACCAACAACAATGATTATGTGAAGAGGAGTTGGGTGTGCATGCATTTTTTGATCATGGATTTGACAATTATGGCATTTTTGGACGCTATTATACAATCTTTGAACATAGAAGGCCAGAAATACCCTACACGCAGGATCTTTTGAGCAGTGGCAAACCCTAACATATGACTACCAAGATGTTTTGAGCAGTGGAAAACCCTAACATATGACTGCCACAAGCTCCAAAATTGTAGTCATTTACTGCCTTTTCGACTTCTTCATGAGTTAAACATCATCTGAAGATAGAATCGGCACCACGATGATAAAGTGTATCACCAACAATATTATATTGTTGGGATTGATACCGGATACGACGACGATCAGTTTGACTCAGTTCTGGCCGAAATGTCTGGGTCTGAAGATAAATGATGATATCTCCATACCAGGGATCTAAAGTACTGATCAGAAAGAGAGATTCATCTAGAAGAGAATCCTCTACCATGTTTTTCATCTCAGCATGGGGAAAGTCACACAATAATTCAACAAATACTAACGATTTCTTAGATTTGGATTTAATGAATTCCAAATCGAATTCTTATAGGATGACTATCCATTTGGAATATTTTCCCCCTAGAAATTGTCTAGTAAGAATGTAAACCATGGGGTTGTAATCAGAAATCACAGTAGTTTTGTGCAATAGAATATAGTGACGAAAACATTGGACAACTTGAATGACTGCCAAGGCCAATTTCTCCACATGTGCATATTTCGCTTCAGTTTTGGTCAAATTTTTACTTTAGTAATATATCACATGTTCTTCATTTGACTCGTCTTCCTGAACTAAAACCATGCCAATAGTGACATCAGATGTAGCTAAGTATAAAAATTAGTCTCAATGATAATCAGGAGGATGCAACAGTGGTGTATGGGTCAACGCATGTTTAAGTGCATCAAAGTCCTTTTGAGCCACTTTATCCCAAATGAATGAGATGCCCTTTTTCCAACAATCGAGTGAAACCTTTAGTCAACTCGGCGTAGTTCTGGATGAATTGACATAGAAAGTTTGCTTTCCCTTGCAAACTTTGGAGTTGGAGGAGATTGGAAGGAAGAGGCATATCTAGAATAGCCTCAACCTTCAACAAATCGACACGAATTCCTTCTTTTGAAACGAAAAATCCTAGCAATCGACTAGATTGCACACAAAAAACACACTTGTGTGGATTCAAGCAAATATTGTAATGAAGACATCTAATAAATTTTTCTCTCAAATGCATTGAATGGTCTTCTCATCTCAGTGAATGAGTTGGAAAGTCATCAAAATAAGGTTGCAAAATATGCTTGATATCATGAAATGCATAAGACATAGCCCGTTGAAAAGTTGCACCAACATTCTTCAAACCAAAAGGGAGTTTTCGATAGGAAAAAGTCCCCCATGAGCAAATGAATGCGACTTTGTGTTAATTCGTTGGGAGTATGTTGATTTGATTGTAGCTAGAAAATACGTCCATAAATGAAAACATTTCATTTCTGACACATTCGTCAATGATTTAATTGATATAGGGAGTAGGATAATTGTCCTTCGGATAGACCTTATTGACATTCCTATAATCGACGCATACTCTAATCGTTCCATGTTTCTTGTTAACATATACAATATTGAACACCCAATCAGTCAAGGGAACCGAGTAGATGAAACCTACTTTGAGAAGTTTCTCAACCCCAACTTTAATCGCAACAAATTTTCATTGATGCACTAGACATAATCATTGTCTGATAGGTTTTGCATCTGGGTAAGTGTTAATCTCGTGCATAACAATGCTTGGGTCAATTCCTGGCATTTCCTCATAGGACTAGGCAAAAATGTCGTAGAATTCTTGAAATAGGGCCTTATATGTTCAAATTTCTTCGAATGAGCATGAGGCACCTATGTGAATATTTTCAATCATTCATGTTTTAACTGAGATGTCAATGGTAATCGTTCTAGATATGTTTCCCAAATTCCTGGTGATTCTGGACTATCTACTATCTCAGGAAAAAACATAGTTGAAAAATCATTCTCGATTTTATCAGGGTTAGGTAGAAAAGATGAACGATGATGGTAATCGTTCCATGGCATTTCATTTGAAGTCATGACCTCCATAATACTTTCGTCAATTGGAAACGTATAGTTGAAAGGATCAGGGAGTGAAACTGGTTCTAACCAAGGTAAAGGAGAATAATCATCATTGATTGCATTCACTCGATCAATATCAGAAGATGATGGGTTGGAAAATGATTGAACTGCCTGATAAGCCAATTCAAATGGGCTCAAAGGCATCTCATTGCCATAGGAGGCTAATTCAGATTCTAAAGGCATTATCCACAGATCAAAAGATTTTGTAGTGCTTGATGTAATCATGTTAACCTCGACAAGGTTAAAAGGAAAATTCAGTGGAGGGAGCACAAAGGTTCCCATCAATGATGAGTCTTTGAGTAAGCTAACACCAATATCTTCATAAATACTATTCATTTTTCCGATAAAAGATATGCTACCCATAGAGTTACGGTCTGAAGTGTAGTAAGACAACTAGTCTACTTTGACAATTTTCCCTTTATGAGGAAATTGTATCATTTGAAAAATCGATGAGACCATTACTGACATAGCATAGGTCCAACTTCGACTAAGCAAAAGGTTGTAATCGACCTGAGCATCAACAACTTCAACTTTAATCACAACCGATTTACCCTCTAGCTCTATGGCAAATCGTTCAGGATTCCATAAGGATGAAAACCTCTTTCATCAAAGGGTTTCAGAGTGGTAGGTGACTGATTAATGGTTGGAGAACCTAAAACTTTCCAACAAGAAATCGACATAATACACGTAGAAGCTCATTTGTCAACAACTATGCGAAACACTAGTCCGGTTTTAACAAAAACATGAATCAAATATAATTATATTAGAATCATGTGGATCAATAGCTCATATGGCTAACAATAGAAGCTTTTGTTGTGTCGAGCATGTTTGCAGCACTTCCAAAGCTGACATTGTAGAAGGAGACATAGCCAGGTCTTCAACAATGTTGTAATTTTGTACAACTCTAGCATGTGGGTTTAACGCTGATTTCCAAAGCACACCTTTAGGAGGCGGTTTGATCATCATGTTATGATTCAGCTTCTCGATCTATAATGGTTCAGAAGGAGGAGGAGGAATTGAATTGGAAGGTTGACTAGATGAACTAGCCTCATTTCCATTGTCAACAGGACCCTTAGATCTGTAATCTTTTGATCTCGTAGCTACCATAACTTGTTGCGAAGACATCATCATGATATCTTGCGATGTGGAAGAGGAAGATGTGTTATGAGAAACCATTTTTCTATCTTGAGAAGGAAATGGATCCTTCAAAACAGTGGGAGTTGGAGAACCTTTAATGAATTTGGAAACCTCTGCCCGATGTGGGCATTCCTTTATATAATGATCCTCATTGCAAATAAGGCAAGGATAGTGAGGTTTTTGTTTCTCATTAGTAGGTTTAGTTTTAGCCGGTTTCCCTTTCAAAGAAGTATTTTGTTTCAATTTACCTTTCCCCTTCTTTTTACCTCCGGTTGGATGACTCTTGCCAGTAGATTATTCAATGACATTTATTTCAGAAATAGCTTCCAAGGAAAGGTTTTCAAATGGTGAATCTTGTATGGCCAAAGTCTAAGTACTTTTAGAATTTTTCTTTTTCCCCTTAGATTGTTGGCTAATAGAACCTATTAAACCATTAGCGAAATTAGATCATGTAGGAGACGTAACTATTAGATCACCTGTAGGGCGTGGTAAATTTGGGATTTTCTCGTAGAAGGTGCCAAATTGGGTGTAGACTAAGTCTAAATATCAGGCACGAGCAATTACATTCTCTTCCGTAATGACACCTCCCTTATAAAAATCCTTGGTAATAATAGGAAGAAGTGATTTTGTAAACCATTTAGCTAAAATCTGATCTAGAATAAAAAAATTAACTAACTGACGTCTATATCTCCATTTATGTATATGATCGGAAATATGAGTCGATTTCGATTGTTTTAAAGAAGTCAATAGTTTGGTACTAGTATCATATTGAATCAGTAACTGGAAATAGGTTAAAAACGTTGTTGCTAGAGAGTTGAAGTTATGGAAAGAGGTGTGAGGTAGCTCAATGTACCATTTGGCTGCTGAATCTGTTAAAGTTCATTGGAAAAGGAGAAGATGGATGGAATCATCGCTTAAAGAATTCGATGCACAATAAATATAATATGTCATCACATGATTGGATGGGTCTTCTTCTGATTTGCCTTCAAATTTGGATATGTCACTCAGTAACTTGGTAGGAATCACTGACCAATAAGGATAACAATAAATGGTACCATTTTTTAACCAAGATAAATCAGGTAAATCTAGGGTTGCAATAAACGATAACTGTTAGTTAGGGACGGGGAGGCGATGGATTCGGCGCGCTCTGATGTTAACCGCGAGGGTTTCGGTTAGGGCATCCTGAAACCCTATCTCCTCAGCCTGCAGACCCTCCACAGCCTCCGTTTGAACCTGCCGACCGGGCCCGATTTTTCAGGTCACAACTGTCGCTGTCTCTTTCACCAAGGAGCCGGTTAATGAGGTTATGGACACGGAGGAGGAAATCGATTACTCCGAAGACCCGCATCTGTCTCAGGTCATTTTCGAACGCCCTACTCTCGCATCATCGTTTGCTGCTCCGGGCCCTCTGCTTCCTGGGTCGCACCCCTCCCCTGCGGTTACTATCCCGGTCCCCCCCCCCCCCTCGGCACGCTAGAAGGTGCTGTTCTCTCTGAATCGGCTGGACTGGACCTCCCCCCCTTATCTCCGGGAACCCTTCGTTTTATATCATCTGTGATCCCTCCATCACCGCCTTTCGATTCGCGTCCCCTGTCACCCTCCATCCCGGCTCCATCCTCCTCAAGCCAGCCCCCTCCATCATCGTCTGGTTTCTCCGCGCTCCTCCACTCCCCCTCGGGGAGTTTTGAAACCCCTGCTGTCAAAGTAGCTTCTTCCAGGTCAAATTCGCCCGACTGCCTCCCGGACCCCTTGGTTCAACACCCTTCTGTGCCGCATTCTGGTAAAAAGAGAACTAAGTGTGTCAAATCCACAGCAAAAGATATCTCTATCTGGTTTGGTGAGACCACGGCCATAGCAGAGGCTACAACCATGGCCAATACTATTCTGGTGGGACATGTCCGGGGCGAGCCTACTCTGCGACCCGGTTAACACATTGGGTAAAGGAAATCTGGGGTGGGCTGCTGATGGAACTCCCTGAAGTACAGGTTCTCCCCCGCGGCTGGTTTGCTCTACATTTCGCAAAAGAAAATTATACGGATCTGGTTCTGGCCAAATTCTGGCATATTGAGATGGCGCCGGTGTTGCTCAAGCGATGGAGTCCTCTGTTTGATCCGGAACGAGAACAGATTGGAGCTGGGCCTTTATGGGTTCGACTGCCGGGACTTCCCCTACAATACTGGAACGAAGAGGTTTTCATCCGCATTGGAAATGCTTTGGGCACATACCTCGATCATGATCGCACCTTTGTGGAGTCTAGGAACAGAACGCTCGCCCGGATCCTGGTGCACCTAGACACTCGCGAAGGCCTGGAGGAAAAAATCACTCTTCATTGGGGAAGATACACTCGTGTTCAGATTTTAGATTACGAAGGCGTTCCCTTCAGATGCCGACGCTGCCATAGGGTGGGGCACGTCTTCAAGGACTGCCCGCTCAACGAGAGACGAGCAGACGCACCTGATTCCTCCATACCCACCCCGAGATCAATCTCTCCGGCTGCTCAACACGTCCCGACCACGAGCATCCCCACTGATACTGCTCCACAAGCTCAGGGTGTCTCGCATGGACGTGCAACTGCTCTGGTCACTAGATCCCGGGCGGCCACAGCATCGGCATCCGCTGGCATTTCGGGTAACTCTCTATCTCCTTCATTGTCAAATTTGTCTTCATCTCCTTCATTATCTGCTGTATTTTGTTCGATGCCTTCATCCTCCGTCATTGCCCCTGTGGTCACCGCTACTCTACCACCTTCATCCCCTACATCTTCCCTCTCATCACCCAGGGGCGCAAATCACCCTTATTTCCTGCGGCCTCGCCCTCACTCTCAGGGCTCTCAATCATCTCACATTGGTTTGGGTATTATTACACCTGGTCCGTCCTCCCTGCCCTCGCGAGGGAGAAAATCTGATCTCACTAAGGTTATCCGGAGAGCGGGGGCAGAGGTAGCCACCGGGAGACAATCCACTATTGATGGGGTACTTAGAGCGAAGAACACCCCTGGACACCTTCCCCCATGAAGTGTCTCTCCTTCAATTGCAGAGGCCTGGCTAGTGCCTCAAAGAAACTAGCCCTCAAGAGATTGTACGAATCCTCTCCTGTCGATATTATATTTCTCCAAGAAACCCTTGGACCTGCGGACTCCATAGCGGCCACACTATCTTCCATCTTCCCCGGTTGGCAGTTCTCGGCCATGGACTCCTCTGGCCGATCAGGTGGTTTAGCGATTGGATACAATCCTGTTACTATTAAAGCCCAAGGTACTTGGGGGGGACCTGGCTTTCTGGGGCTCGATCTTTTCTCTGCAGACTTGGGCATCTCTCTCAGGGCTATAAACATATACGGGCGGTGCCACCAGCGTGAAGCCTTCTGGAACAATCTTCTGGGCTTATCCATTCTATCTGTTGAACACTTACTCATCGGGGGGGACCTAAATTTTTCTCTAGGCTATGGAGAATCATGGGGAGCCTCAGCACAAATTGATCCCATATCCGCCTACATGACTGATCTATTGGATCGTCATGACTTGAGCGATGTCCCTATGATTAAACCCCTTCCCACCTGGAGGAACAGAAGGATCGGTGATGCTGCCCTAGCTCGTAGGCTTGATAGATTCTTGATGAAAGGATCTCTGCTTCAAAGACTACACCTCTACAGGCAATGGGTGGGGAATGGAGGAATATCAGATCACCATCCTATCTATCTGGAAATAATCGGTCCAAATAAAAAACCAAAGGCGCCATTCAAATTCAATCATGGATGGCTTTAGGACCCATCCTACATCAAACTTGTTACGGATTTCTGGCCCTTACACCCGATTGATCAAGCTGACTCCTTGGCTAAGGGCTTCTGCACGAATCTACTGCAGCTCAAGGAACTCTCGATCGAATGGGCTAGGAACAAATACAGGCTGGAGGTAGCAGCTCTCAAGCACATTGAAGATGAGCTCACCTCTCTCACTGATGAAAGAGGATTGGGCTTTATATCGGAGGCAGATAAATCTCACTTAGTGGAGTTGGAAAATCAGAAGCAAAAAATCCTTAAAGAGAGGGAAGAATCTACTCGGCTACGCAGTAGAGCCACCTGGCTAAAGGCCAGAGATGACAACACCCGCTTTTTTCACAATTATGCCAAAGGCAGAAAAGTCAGTAATACTATTTGGAATCTCCCAATGCCCGAGGGTGGAGTGGCAGACAATTTCAATAAGCTCTCACAGATGGGTACAGCCCATTTCATGAACTTATATAAACAACCCCCGGGTTCAACCATTGCAGATATCATCAACATTGCTGGGCATTTCCCCAGGTTTGTAAATGAAGACGAAGCTGAGATTCTTTTTGATCCGGTGACCCCAGAAGAACTTGAGTCCACCATCAAATGGTTTAAAAAGGAGCGTAGCCCGGGTCCAGATGGATGGACCATCGAATTCTACATAGCCTTTTATGAGATGATCAAATTGGACCTTCTTCGGGTAGTAGAGGAATGTAGAATGTCGGGAACCATGTATAATGCAATCAACTCCACTTTCATTGCCCTGATTCCTAAATCTGACTCGCCCTCCTCATTTGATGAATATCGCCCCATCTCTCTCTGCAATGTTCTCTATAAAATCATCTCAAAAATCATTGCCAATCGCATCCGACCCATTCTGTCTCGCCACATCGCCCCTCAACAATTTTCCTTCCTGGAACACCGCCAGATTCATGAAGCTATTGGGGTTGCACAGGAGGCCTTCCACTCCATTTAGACAAAACACCATAAGGCCATCATCTTAAAAATTGACCTTGCAAAAGCCTTCGATCGGGTAAGCTGGCTATACATCAAAATGCTCCTCATTCATCTGAGCTTCCCCCACCAATTTATCACTTGGATCATGGCTTGTATTACCACCCCTTCTTTCAGTGTGTTGATTAATGGATCAGCAACACCTTTCTTCCATTCTGAGCGTGGTCTCAGACAGGGGTGCCCTCTGTCTCCCCTTCTTTTCCTCATTGTCATGGACAGCCTCAGTCGCCTTATTGAATCTGCCAAGAGAAATGGAGACTTCTGTGGCCTCAAGATATCAAATAACTGGTTCCTCACACACCTTCTTTTTGTGGATGATGTCATGATCTTCCTAGATGGTAGCATCCGGGACTCGCGCTCTTTCTCTAATATTATCACTCTCTTCTCATCCGCCACTGGGATGCAGGCCAATCATTCAAAGTCATCAATCATTCTAGCCAGAACCTCTGTAAATGAATCGCATATGGCACTCCAGCTTTTTCCCTACAGCTTACATCCCATGGATCAGGGCCTCAAATACTTGGGATTCTGGATCAAGCCTATTTGTCCCAAAACAGCTGACTGGATTTGGCTAGTGGCTAAATTGGAAAAGAAACTAAATATTTGGAGCCATCGATATCTTTCTCGAGCGGGTAGGCTGGTCTTGATCAAAGCAGTATTGGAAGCTACCCCGGTCTTCTGGATGGCATTGGCATGGATCCCTCGCATCATTTTATCTAGATTACAGCAAACCTGTAATAGATACCTATGGAATGGGGCAAAAGAGAAGCGCATATTTGCTTGGATCGGATGGAAGAGGATCGCCATTCCCAAGAAATGGGGGGGCTGGGGGCTCAAGGATCTCCCTTCTTTCGCACAAGCTCTGGATGCAAAGATGGGATGGACCCTAATCTCTGGGGAAAATCTATGGACCCACATGGTCTATCATAAATACATATGGCCTCTACAGCTTATGGAATGGATCCGACTTCCGACTTGGCCCAAAGCTGGGATATCCTCCGTCTGGAAAGCATTACTTCATGCATTACCACTTATCAGAGAAAACCTGATATGGAGAATAAATGATGGCGCACAGGTCAGGGTCGGACTGGATCCTTGGAATGATAGCGGGGGCAGGCACATATTACCTGAAGCTCTCATCCGGTACCTGCACTCGCAAGGGATCACCCACATTGCCGATATTGCTGATCAACAAAATACCTCCATCTTTGAACAACGTTGGAAATCTGCTGACCAGATCAACATACCTCCTCAATGGCACCAAGATTGGATGTCATATACCAATGCTCTAACTGCAGCACACATTAGAATCAAACAGGGCTCCGATGAGCTTATATGGTATCCTTCCAAGCACGGTATCTACACCCCAAAAGATGGGTACCTATCCCTCATCTCTCACAAGATCTCGGACCACATATCTTTCTGGTGGAACTCCATTTGGAAACTAACGGCACCTCCTAGACAGAAGTTATTTTTCCGGTGCATTCTAAAGGGTGTAGTCCCCACGGGAGATTACCTCATGAGGTGCGCGGTCTATGGACCATCCTGGTGTATCTTATGTAAACAAGCAGCTGAATCATATGTACACCTTTTTCTGCAATGCCCTGTTCTGACCCACATTTGGCAATCCATTTCCTCTGATATTCGATACTCTGGTCGATGGGAAGGAAATGACATTAATCTTACCTGGGAGAATTGGTACCATCAACACAGAAACTCAAAATTACAAAGCTTGCCCATCATCATCTGTTGGTACCTTTGGTTGGCTCGGAACCGTTTGACCTTTGAGGATAAAATGGTACTCTGGCCTCAACTCACTGCAAAGATCATTGCTGTCTATAATGAAATTCTGGAGCCTGTGCAGCAAAAGTCCCGTCGTCCACATGACCCTCCTCACATCAATCAAAACAACCCATGGGCTTTTTTCGATGGTGCTGCCCAACAGCAAGGCTGTGGGGGGGGCTTTATTCTTTATAAATCTGAACAGCATTTCTACAAAGCAAAGCTGGGTTTGGGTGCTGGCTCAAACAATTTCGCTGAACTCATCACCCTCTGCCATCTTCTACATTTTGCTTTGAGCCACAATTGCATGCATCTGAGCATATATGGGGATTCAAAGATTATCATAGATTGGTTCAATAATAACACTGCATGTCATACTCACACACTCAGCAGCATATTGGATGAAATAAATTTATTGAAGGCACAGTTTAATGATATCTCTTGCAATCACATCTACAGGGAACACAACAACAGTGCCGACCAACTATCCAAGGAGGCCACGGCACTTCCCAGAGGCGAGTGGATGATACAGGAGCAGCGAGGCGCAAATGCATACCAGTACTACCACCGTCCGTATATAGATGCACAGTATCACAGGGCAGCCAGCCCATGAAAATTTTTATGATCTGATATTTATTTTTGCAACATTTTTGTATATAGCTAAAAAAGAAAACAACTGATAGCCCTGCGTGGCAACATATATATGACGATACAGAACATCCTACAGGATGCTTTTTTGTTTTTTATTTAGATTGTAATAGAAGCTACAGCTACCCACATGTGTGGTGGAAGAACATACAGCATATGCTAACCGCATCTACAACATGTAATTTTTTCCAATCAATGAAAAGATTACGATTTTTCCAGTGGAAAAAGATAACTGTTAGTTAGGGTCTTGTGGTAAAGTTTGATAACCTTGCAGATTAAGACCAACCCTTGGAGGAGGATACCCAGGATATCCTAGAATAGCCTGTGTAGTGGGAATTAGAATTCCACCAAGGTAACCAAGGTGTATCATACCAGGTTGAGATTGAATAGGGACTTGATAAGTATGACTAGGGTATGGTTGATTTTGGAAAGGTTGAGCTTGACCCATTTGACCTAAGTAATATTGCCCCTGTACAGGTTGAAATTGGAAAGGTTGACCTTGAACAAATTGACTTTGAATAAATTGACCTTGAAAAGGTTGGTTTTGGAAAGTTTGACCTTAGAAAGGTGGACTTTGAAAATATTGTCCTTGAGAAGGTGGAACCTGATAAGCTTGACCTTGAAAAGGTGTTTGTGTTGTTCCTATAGTGGGTTACCCAATAGGAAACTGTGGTATAGACTAGATCGTAGGAACGGTTTGATAATCAGAGACATGAGGGATTTCCTAAATATTTGAGGAACAAATACATGAGGGGCAAATGGAACAGTCGTTTGTGATACTCCTGGGATAGGTGTCTGAGGAGAACCTGGAACCGATTGTGAAACAAGTGTTTGAAAAAGTGTTTATGGTGCACTATGAATGGGTCATTGAATCGGTTGTTGAATAGGTATTTGAGGAATTCCGTGGGTAGGTTGTTGGACAACTATTTGTGGAATCCCCTAAACAAGTTGTTGGACAAGTACGACAATACTTGGAACAATTATTTGAGGAATAAGTTGTCCAATAGGTTCAACAGGTTGATAAAGTGGCACTTGTGGAGCAACTGGACCACACTATTGAATAAAAGCAGGATTCCAAATAGTGTTCGTCCCAGGTTAAGGAGTACCAAGCAAAGGTTGAGTTACAACAGATTGACCTAGATCGGGCTGAGGTATTTGACCATAATATCTGGTAAAAGGTTGAGCCCCAATTGTAGGATAAGGTCCAACAATAGGTTGTCCTTTAGATGGAGGACAAGGTGGCTCCCCCCCAGGCAAGAAATAAACATTAGTTGGGGTTACTTGAGTTATTATATACCATGTGAATTTGTTGGTCTGATACCATAGGTGCTTTAGGCATGGATGTCATGATCTGAACAATAGATGTAGATAAACTAGATGACCAAGTAGAAGGTTGAGGAGAAGAAGAAACTCATGAAAAATTCCCAGTGAGTGACTGGTATGCAGGAGGAACTGATGGACCACCATACAATAGTGATTCCGGGGAGCTAGTAAACATATATGAATCAATGGGTTGGATCCCAATAGGAATTTCTAACATAGTTCTTTCTAGTGAATAAAAATGAATGTGCGGCAGTGACAAATTATGACCTAAAAAGCTCAAAGTGGTAGAATACCAAGGGTCAGGTTGGAAAGGAGAGAAAGGAACTCTTGGGTCAAAATATTCACTACCGGTAAATGACGAATGAAGTGTTTCTATCTCTTCATTTTCGGTAATATCTTCAATGGTAATTAAGCCATGAGGTAATCCAGTCGTAATTGTCAGCCTGCTTCGAGGTGAAGGTGGCTCAAGAGTAGGAGCTATAACAGTGGAAGGTGATTCAGGTTGAGAAACTTTAGACTTAGGTTCTTCTAAATTTGGTTCGGTTCGTTTAGTGTCTGAAACTTCACCAGTATTAGATTCAGTTTGAACTACTTCGGTAATCTCTGGGCCAGAGTGAACTAAGCCTAATTCTACTTCTTGCATTCGATTCACTTCAGTTTCTACTATCTCAAATTGTAAAATTGTCGATGTTTCAGGTTCTTCTGAGGCTTTAGATCCTGTTGACTTTGACCTTTTAGTTTTTATCTTTTCCAATTGACTAGGTGTGTATTCAAGAGGTTTACCTTGCATTCTATGTGACTACCTTGGTGATTCAGCCAGGATGACAATTTATCACAAAACCAAACAATATTCACAATCCAATCCTAAGGTCTTTGAAAAGTAAAAACAAACAATTAACACACGCTAAAAATTCTACGGATTCAAACCATGTAAACAAGTTGTTCACAGTGAGATCACTAGTTGGTGATGAAATCAAATGTCACAAAAATCAAAGTGAAAAGTGGCTATAGATAGAGCAGGCGGAACCAATTATGCTGGAAACCTGCTTAATGTACACGATCTAGTGCAAGTAAACTTCATTTATGCCATCTCGAATGAAGAATACCCCCTAGAAATTTCCAAGTGAGTCTATCCAATGTTTGTTCCAAGTACAGTAAAGACTTCACCTCTGTCATCACCTCAGGTAAAATCCCTAAGAATATGGTCACTAAGGTTACTACGTAAAACAATTCAATGTGAGGAGATAGTCGTAGATCAAACGTACACGCAAGAGCAGAGTAACAAATCTGAATCCCCTTGAAAGTTCCTCAACATCGTTAATCTGAGGTTTACGTCCAAGTGACTCCCAAGTACCTTTCGACATTATTTTTAGTATGTGTAAATCACTCTATTGTGGCCAATGAATTGGGGTCGATCACTTCACTGGGTCTTATATGATCTCGTGCTTGACTCCTTTGTAAGGGGAGCTTCCCAGAGAAAAATTGCAGTAAATAGATTTTTCTCCCTATCACAAGATACTAATGTTTGTTTGTAGCTTTGGAAAGTTAACTCGCTTTCCTATTCCAAAGCCCTACAACCTGATCTGCTATAGGTCGAAACGAGCCCTAAAAATAAAACTTTCTAGATTGATTTTATTAATGTTGATTTTAAAAGTTGCTATTTACTCAAAGGTAATGGATGTGAAACTAATGAAATGATGACTTGACGAAAATCCTAATATAGTCGAAAATGGAAATGTAATATTTTTGTTTCAATGAAAATCTATATGAAGGAAAGAGTCTTTCACTTTTTCAACAGAAATGTAAACAAAAATCTAAACTCCACTATATCCCTTTTCCTAAAATGAAGATTCCAGTTTCAAATCAGCCAAATATTGAAAATAATTTCGAAGTTTCACTTTGTCCAATAACACAAAAAATCAAGAAATCTCTCTTTTCATACAATCACTTAGAAATTCGCAAAATGCAACAAGAAACCAATAATCACTAAAAATGAATTTCCCCTAATTGAATGCTATGAATTCACTTGCAGCGAAAGTACAGTTCATGAACACTTCAGTAACAAAAAGAAAAATGACTTTTCATTTCAAAACAAGCATAAGAAGTATTTTTCACAAACAATACCTAATCTTATAAATCATTAATTTTGACACACAAAACAAACTTTTGCAAAAGAGAAAACTGGAGTCAAAACCTGATTTAATCGAAAGAATAAAGATAGACAATGAACAAGATAAGACCAACATATCTCTCTTTTGATAGATCAACCATTCATCAGATGAGACTTTACCCTAATTTGCAAAAACAAGACAATCACAAGCAAATATTTCCATAACACTCAGCCAGACTGACAAACACTCAAACAAGGTACAAACAAGTGTAAATTAACAGGAAAAACCAAAAAGTTTGGACTAGATGAGGATAAAACTGAAATTTTTAAAAATTCCAGGTATGTGTGCAAGTTCTAGAAGAAACCAGTGCATATATGCTCTGTTGCTAAAAGACAAGTGCACATATATGCGCACTGTGCCTAAAACCTAAGTGTGCACAGTAGGAATTTTGGAAAAAAAAAAAAGTCAAATCCAATCCAAAATCCAAAATTTTAAGATTTCCAAACACTCAAGGAAGGCTTGTACAGAAGGTTCAAAAGGTCAAACAAGAAAACTAATGGAGAGTGAGACGAGTCCCTAGTGGAGTCGCTAATTTGTTATGTGGACTTATCCCTCTTGTGGACAAGAGCGATCTCCCTAGACTTCAAAGAAACCTAGTAACAAACAACCAGGAACTACTACCTTTCTCTAGACTATGATTGACTGAAACAGATACTATGATAGAGGCCACTTACCATTTAAATGAAATGATTGATGAAGTCCCCTTCAAATCTTTCGACCATTCACTCCTCAATACTTTAGAGATCCTCCCGTCGCTCCCCACAACTTCTTCATGATGTCCAGAAAGAGATCTGTATATATAGAAATAAACAAGAGATCAAAGCATCAAGTATATAATCATAAGAGATAAATGGACTAATTAACCAATCATGTATCATAAACTGATCAATATGCAATCACAATCTATGTAGGTGATCAAGGAATCCTACAAATTATATCAACTAAGATGTAATTGAGAAAGAACAATTGCCTTTATATTAATAAAATGGAGAATAGCCTTACAACCATGTAGCCTTGATGTTGCAAGTCCCTTCCCACAATATCCAATCCTCTCCTCGAATGAATAGCCTTCCAACCTTATTCTTATAGCATAAGCCTACTTCCAACAAACCCCAATCCTTAGGCTTGTGTTAACTTTATAGGCCAAGAGTCGGAAGCTTGGGATCCATTTTCCAAGGGATAAGATCCATTAATGGTGGGATATGAATTTCACAAAGAGAGGGAGTAGCTCCATGATGGGAGGGATCGGGACTAAGTAGGCAACCATTCGAAGTTTTTTGGTTGGGATAAATGCTACCAACAATGCTTCTAGACTTTACTTTTTATTTTTACATGGGTTAAATCATGTTTGCAAGTCACAGTGTAAGACAATGTGTACTTATGTGCATCTTCCAATGGTATTCTCTATGTATGCGCATAAATTGACTAGGGAACTGCGTACGAAGCCAAAAACAAGGTTTTGTGCCATGGGATCCAAGAATTCCACTTCCTTTGGGATAATTTGGATTCTAACTTTGTAGGGGAATGAATTGGAACACATTTTCAGATAGCAAAAGAGCCAAATTAATGGTCATTTGCCTAATGCGACAAAATGACGTGTAACAATGTTCCAGGGATCAAGGAAACATATCTACTAATTTGAAATCAATCTTTACCAAGACTAACAATCATGCCATAATCCATAGTCAACTCATAGTCATTAGACATAATGCTACAACTATCACCCACTTACACTCGAGTACATATCAACTGCCTCAACACATATGTGTTAGTACAATCATCTTAAAACAAGATCATTTGAACACATACTCATATTATGCAATTCATCAAACATTCAACCAACTTGCAAACATTCCATGTTAAATAAATCAAGTAGATAGCATAATAGACACCAAACACTCAAACACCAAATAGACGACATAAGCCAACTCATATATTAATGTATCTCACGGAAGGTTATCTTGTATGTACAATCAATCTAGATTAGCACGATATAACTTCACAACATATCAACTCAAAACTCGATAAGGTCGTGATGTCCATAACAGTTACTAGCTAACATGTTCACATCATAAACTCATAAACAATTATCATTCATACATAATAATCACATTTGCACAGTCAGTCTAGATTAGTATGACATAATATCACAACATATTAACTCATACATGAATGCCATAACCCTAACCATTTGCATAGACCAATCCAAATTAGTATGATACACATAACATCAAGATATTAATGTTACTAACCCTAATCATCAAGTTACTAGCATATAACAACAACAAGTTATATATCATGCTCATCAACAACATATAACCTAATCATCAAGTTATCTAACATAAAACAACAATAGCAATGCATACAACCACAGGTTACTATCATTCATGACTATCTGACACGTGGATATAATTACAATAATCAACTAGCATCTATCATGTATGTAACCATAACCTCAATAGAATGAAAGGTGTACACATAACCATAATGCATATAACAATCCTTAACCTACATATTTGCATGCCCAACATACAAACCTATATGATGACATGCTCTTGCTTCGAGGTCCAATGCTGCAACTTCACTTTGATGATCTCCATCTCTGCTCTATCTCAGCCAACACATTAGCATCAAAACATACCAATAGCATCATGATGACCTAATTGCATACAATGACCTCATGCACAACAACCTTCAACATGACAATGCATTCATAACAACATATAGACACTAACATGCATAACAAATGCATATACAATGATACACGCATAATGACACATTCCACAACAACACCATCAATATTCACATGGCGACATCGTTACAACCATGATCAACACCATGAAAATGCAACAAGCACATGGACTACAAGCATAAGGAACACATATGAAACGGACACGAATGCATGACCAACACACTGCCCATCTAGTCTAAGGGGTGAACCATGCTTCGATAACACTATGTAGTATCAGATAGCACCAAAGCGAATGAAACCCCCTCTGATACCACTTTGTAACACCCGCATCCCACATCTACCCAAGTAATTGACCAACCGGGGTAAACATGTGATGAGAAGTTACTATGATATGATTTGACTCCCTATGTGTTAGTTAAGGAAGTGGAACCAACGAAACACGTCACATTGACCTTCCACATCAACAACAAAACTCCCAGGATCCATCCCAACCACTCAGGTAACCAGCCCTTGAGATCAACTGAAGTTTTAATGCTTCAAACCCCTGGACACTCCCACAACAAGGACAAGCAAGCATCCAGGGACTTTTTTCCCCAGTGTTGTGCTTGTGACTCTAGGATTTGTGTCACTTTTTCAGACCCAGAGCCCAGGTCACTGCCTAGAACTCAATGACACCTTCAGAAATGAAAATTCACAGCAGAACGAAGATACATTTGCAAAAACATCAACAAGGAATAGACTGGACCCCTATTAGCCATGGCATGCATTTCGTCAAACATGTCACAAACATGAAATCTACAGGCCTTAACAACATAACTGAGCATATGGGTCTCACACTTATCTATGTAGAAATTTTGAATAATATGACACTTATTCACAGAGATTACCCTGATTATACACTATGGCAGAATGAATGCATAATACATAACCTCCTCTACGTTGATCATCAATTTTGCGGAATTAAAAATAATGAAACATCAATCTCATGCGCATATTAACACAGTATGTAACCAGGGAAAGCATACAGCTGAAAACCCCACACTATCTATATATTATAATGACTGAAAACATGTAACAATACATAGTACAATACTCCTCTCAAGTACTCAGTACTATCTCCACCTGTTACACACAAACTAGCTCAGATCTGAATCAATCACAGGTTCAAATCTCCTCTTCTGCTTGCCTGCCTCCACTGCGCAATCCCGCATGAGAATAGATGAGAATGGCTGATCCAAACTTGTAATATCCCTCCCCTTAATAATAAATAACAAATAATAAGAATAATTAATAAAAATAATAATAATTAATAATTAATAATAGAAATAATAAATAAATCACTTAATAATAAATAATAAAAATAATAAATCATAAATGTTAAATAATAAATGATATTAAAAATATATACAAAGAAAATAAATAAAAATAGTAAAAATAAAAATAGTAACAACCATACTAAAACTCTAAATAAGAATAAATAGAAATAAAACAAGAAAACTATCAAAAAGAAGGAAATAAAACAAGAAAAGCTAAAAATCAAAATAAAAGTAAAGAAATAAAACAAGAAAGCTAAAAATCAAAAGAAAGTTGCATGTAGACACATGGAGTGTGTGCATGTGGTTCCCCTTCCAATGTTGTTCTATTTAATAGATGGTGAGGAAGATGAGAGGCATTCCTGCATTCCATCATTCTGAAATTCTATCTTGCATTCTCTTGGGAGAATGGAGTACTAAGACTTAGAAGTCACTGGCAGTAGTACGTTGATTGAGGGCTCGGGGGTGGCTAGTTGTAGCAAATCCTTGCACAATTGAGCCTACGGTTGGGTGGAGAGTCGTCCCCAAAACCTTGTTGTCATCTAGCAGACATTGATCACAGATAATATAGGTATGTACTTATTTGTTGATTCTGATTTTAATTAGGAAATTAATTTTATATTTACTTTGGACTGTTACATATGGTATCAGAGCTTTGGCTCAACCCTTAGGGCCTATGGTCATCTTAGAAAAAAAAAATTTATTTTGATGGAATTTTTAACTTGACTTGTTTTGAAGTTACAGGATGGTTACTTCCAGGAGGCCGCATATTTTTCTACAAACCCTCGCTATACACATAAATTTTTTATTCAGTGCGTACTTACTGCATAGTTATATTTTAATGGTGTTCATTTTTAAAGTCATTCCTATGAGTAATCTCCATAGCTAATCTTATCATGTACATATTTTCATATCCGGGCTCCTCCTTGTTGTCCCCTGCATCTTTACTGGTTGTTTATTCCAATTTTCTTAATCCAGAGACCACCCAACTATTTATAATCAAATTTCTTGGGAATTGTTGGGGATTCTCAAGTAGAGCCCATGGAGGCATGGAAAGCTTTGTAATTGTACACAACGTCGGGTTTTAAAAGAGATTTTTTATTTTACCTTAATTAAATTAATCTATATCTTTTTTTAATGAAGTGAAATAATTTAATTTAAATAGAAAAAAAAAAAAAAAAAAAAAAAATGCAAACAGTAGTTGTCCATAACCCCATATTTTCTCTATTCTTGTAAAGCCCTTCTTTCTTTGATTATTTAAACCCTTGCGTGATAGCCCATAAATTATTCCTTTTACCTTAGGGAGTTTCCTCCTAATATATTATGTGAATTTTAACGAAAACGAATTTACAATACTCGATTCTCTTCCGTGAAAGAATGAAATGCAATAAGATTTATTTAATGGTAACTTTTGGTACTGTCAATAATTTTTTTGGGTGCCTCCACGCAGAGGGAACGGAGTTATGGATTATTAAATTTTGGGTCCTTCAAAAGATAGTCAAATAATTTAATTTTCAAGTTTTCTATCCTTTTTCCCTCAATTGATGCAATTGCAAAGGAAGTTAAATTTCGAGAAAGCTCATGTTGTTTTAAATTGTTACTTCGAATATAGTTTCATGTGCCCACCATGGCCTAGTTCACTCATGGTTAAAATTAATACAATCAGTCTACTTAGCAGTTTTGGTTATCAAGCTTTGTAAACGACGAAGTCTATTTTTCTTTATTATTTAATAACTCGAGTTGTCGCTGAGTTAACTCGATTGTCTAGCTGTCGTCGAGTCAGATTATTTTGACTTTACCGAACCCAAATACAAGTGAATTTTGACTATTATTTTGCTGAAGCTATTTTGGTATTAAATTTTGGAGTTACTCAACATTTTCAGTTATTATGCCCCATATTTTTAATCTTCAAAGTGGGATTATTAATTTTACTAATCACGATGCAGGAATGTGTTATTCCTCTTTTCGTTCCTTGCCAGTAGAATATATGCTAGAAATTCATTTTCTTAAAGTTTATATTAGTCCTTGTATTTTCTCTCATTAATATTTTCAGGAGGGGTATTTAAACGTTCATTTGAAAATTCTATTTTACTATTTAAGGGATTGTTCCTTTGTAATCTCATAATAAAAATACATTTTCTTGAGTGAGTTTCAGATTTATTTCTATTGTATCCCATCTCCTTATTTAAAAGGGAGGATTTCTTGCGGAAGTGACTAACTCTTTAATTTAATTTTCATTTCATTGTATTTATATCTAATTTATTGGATTGCTTCACTTGGTCATTAATAAATCTAGACTTCATTGCTAATTGTTTGATCTCATTGGCTATTTGGTCTAAATTACATTGAGTAATTCGTCTTTATCTCACTTGTGTTTTAGATTGAAGTAGTATATCTTTAATTTCCTAATTAGTAATCTCATCTACGATCATTTACTTGTGCTTTCATTTGCATAATTCTCACTTGCTCCATTTGTCATAACATATTATAAGTGAAGATTTTAAGAGCACTTTCTATTAAGGCATTTGAGTTATTGTTCTAACATTTTCATCTAATTGTCATTTCCTTTACTTGCTTTATTGATTAATCCTTACATGCTTCATTGAATCATTGTTGTAAGCTAATAATCTTGTCATAAATCTTGATTACAAGTGAATTGGTATTTCTTTTTTGAAGCATCTTGTTTTGAGAGATGAGGGTTTGACATTGAGAGAACCTGGTGACAATTGAGAGAGAACTCTGTGTGAGCTAACACAAAGCCAGATTATCTTCCACCCCTTTATTGGCAAGGAGGTTCGCTAATCTATTTGCATTCCTTCTGATATGAACGAAAATAATTTCTCGCCCTTCTACAATGATTGCTTCTAGTTGTTAAACATCGTGGTCCAAGCGCCAACAACTTTTGCATTTGTGAGCTGGAGAGCCACCAAGTATGCAGTTGGCTATTTGAGTGGGTGGAGATCATGTGATCGGGCTATGATGAGGAAATGGTACTATTGATCTTATTGTGTGTGCATATTTCTCGACATTGTTGTCGAAAGGAATAATGGAATTTGCAGGAACACGCATATCCATGGCCACAAGCTTACAATCTTATGTCTTATGCAGGCAATTTATGTCTTATACGGGCAATTAATATGGCTAAATGTATTGTAATTTAGGTATTCCATATGGTGTTGCCTTCGCGGGTGCACTTGCAGGCAGGCCATATAATTAATAAAATGATTTTATTTTGGTGTTGGGGAAGAATAACCTTCCCAGTCATCCGATCCAGTTCTGGGTCGGGTGGCAGTGTCTCTTCTTATTATGGTGTGGAATATTTCTTTGATGGTTTGATTTCTTAAATTTCCTAGGAGTAATTATTTAATAGCCATAAAAATCTCAAGATACATTCAATAAATTTATTTAACGATTTATTTTGTTAAAAGCAGTCCATTTAGTTCTTCTAACATAAGTTATGATTGCTTAAACAAATACTTAAATATTTTACTCTACAGCACAAAATTTTGATCCTTAAAAATCATGAATCTGTGGAATTAATATTGGTGTGACATATAATGATGAATAAATTTCTTTCGAAGATCAAAGTACATTCTTAGCACAATAACACCACCAATATTCTTAAGCTTTAGTCATTCGAATTTGGATTATACATTGAGACAATTCTCTAAGATTTATTCTGAAATCATTATGACCTTCTAACTCATGTTTTCCATGGTTTTATACTACAAATTTGTGATTGTTGATAATTTATGGTAATTTATGGTAATTTATGTTTTAAGTATTTTGATTATTGATAATTTATGATAAATATATCTTATTAAATTCATAAACTCTGATAATAACTTTTTAACTTTGTTATTATTAGACTCTGATATACTTGTTAAACTAGCTACAACCAACTTATTTCTCTAAAATCATTACAAAAGTAGGATATTAAATTATGGAAGTGAGACCTAAAATTCTAGGGTTGGCACCATTTATTTTGGAAGATCAACTAAAAATGTTTGGCTGGTATAAGTTTGGTGCACTCATTAGTTCCTCATTGGTTTTCGGGTGCATCATTATAGACAGTAGATTCTTTGGTTCTCTGGTCTCATTAGAATATCATTACATGGTAAAACCACTATCTCATTTTCTTGAGTTGTTTGTGCTTGCATTCTCTTATCATTTTCTAAACACTATTTCATAAAAAGAAAAGTTCTACAACGGTTCTCTCCATTACAACCACATAAAAAAGTGAAATTCTAAATGAGTCGCCTAATTAAAGGTATATAGTTTTATTATGACTCATTGATTCATTGGAAAAAATCTTGTAATCTTGGATGGTGATAATCTACCCATAATTAACGATGTCTAATTGTTGGCATGTTTTTTTGTAACAATTCTCTAATGCTGGTGTAACCACTCACCACTAGTTCATTTTACAACATAGTTTTTGAAGTATTTGGATAATTGAAGTTAAAATTTGTCAGAAATTAAAGTGCTCTAAAATAGTGAAATCTGTTCCAATTGACAATGGATAAACTTTGATATCTTATTACCTTTAGATGATCATTGTTCACTAGCATCTGTTCATTATTTCATTGTTCAATCTGATCTAAAAACACAGAGATAACATTCCTTGAATGTTGATCATACTATTCACTAATTATTTGGGTTGGATTGTTTTTCTCATTGTCCTTTAGCAATAGCAGTTGCTTGGCATTTCTCTGGTCTATTATTGCAAGAACACAACTCTCTCAATATGATCTTCTAATAAATTTAATTTTACACTGCCATTGCCATTCAGATTACATGTATCTGCTCATTTATTACTATATTCTCAATGGAAAATCGTTCAGACTTGGATTTCAGTATAATGTTACATGAGGTTTCGTGATTCAAGTTTAATTACATATAGTGGATAAAGATGTCGAAAGAGAAATGGAAATGAGAAACTTGCTAATGATAGTTCATGTGATTATGGCCAACTTGGATCGTAGAGAAGAAGTATCACAACAGGGTAAGAAATCAATAAGAAGAAACAACCGATTTTAGAACATAATGGAAGAGTTGGTATAATCATGACTTGGTACTCTAAAGGTATCACTATAAGGTCTATCTAAGGATGATGCACATAAAGAAGAAAATATTGGCAATCAACTAATGAACGTGAAAAATCAGCGTAATAATGAAGGTTATTTTAAGGAACCTGTATGATAAATAGAATGATTGGAGAAGATAAGTTGTGTGCATAACAACATCTATAACAATGGGAGAGCCACATTGTAAAGTTTTTCATAGGTGACTAACTATATGAATGAATTATGGATAACAAGAAGTATGATAAGGAGATTTTATTATGTTGATGTCTTAAAACAGGAAAAGATAAGTGGATTACACTTGGTAGCTATCTTAATGAATTTATCAGGTCTTACCCAAGTTGGAAATAGTAACAACATTTCCAAGGTATATCAGTGCTATAGGAGAGGAGGAAAAACCACAATGATTGGAGGTGAGAAATTCAAGTCAATTTAATAAAATAAAATGAAGTGAAGAAACTTCCATTTTTGAAGCCAATAGACATGGAATAGTAGGAAATCAAGACAGGGAGAAAAAGAAAAATATATCTATGAATATCGGATAGGAGAAAATGAAGGGATGTTCTATCAAGAAGAAAGTTCTTTTAAAGGTATTAATGAGTAGAGCTAGAAACACCATAGGTAATGGTCATAATGATGATCTACATATTTTAAAAATGTGAAGGTGTGAAGTTGCATGATGACCAAATGATAATAAACGAGGAAGATATAGGAAGGAATGTTGCTAGAAATTTTAGACGGATACCTTGAGAAGGATTGTGTACATAGTGACAAAAGAAGTGAAAGTCAATTAATAGAGATTGTACTTGACTCATTGTTTCATGAGTAGGACTTTCCATAACGTTAAAAGAGGTCGTTTCCACATTTAAGTTTCTCATGGACAATGATGGTAGTAGTATTTCCAACAGTTTCAAAATCTAAAATAATGATACTATTTAATAAGAAAGAGTCTTTTGCCCAACTTGATGAAACTGAATTTATGAGAAAGCAATCAAGTGGTATTGAGATACGAACTTTACGAACTTGACGAGATCAGAAAATATTTCTGTGGATGAAGTGTTGATTGTTAAATAAGTCAACATGGATTAACAAATCCTTGCAAGTAAATTAACCATGATATAAAATTAAATCATGATGAAAAAATGTTTATATGCAATTGCATATAGCGGTATTGGAATCAGTAAGCCAAAGGGTAAATGGATGTAAAATCAAAGGATTTTAATTTTGAGATAGATGATTTAAATAATGATGCTATCACTAGGAAGAATATATGACGAGAGATTAAGACTCAAGACTATGAGGCTCATGTGAAATTTAACGATGTACTTAGATGATTATACCATTGGCGTAAATGATCAACTACCTAGTACAAAGAAGTCGAACTGATTATTGAAAAGTAATTGACAACTTGATGAAAACATATTGATGATGTTTCATGCTATCATGGTAGGAAGATAATGATGTACATATGGTTCTTATAGTGATAAGGTATCCATACGATAGTAGCGATATGTAGAGGTATTATGATGTTATGTCAAGATATATTGACATATTCATTTACTAAGTGATGATAGGTATTTAATGTTCAATACTCATGATGGATATGATATGCATAACGTGGCATAGGAATTATGATGCTATAATATGAGGATTATTGACATGTGGTTCATTTATGAGAAGTCATGATATGTCTTTAATATAATTATGTTGATGGTATAACTGAAGCATGCAATAGTTCCGTACAAATCTCTGACATGCATGAACATGCAATTCCTTATTATTCATAATGTTGCAATTAACAAAGATGAACGTTCTTATGATGACATGCAAGAGTTGGCATGTGGATTATTTCCTATGATACTATGATGGTATGGTTAATGCATTGGATGCATATGATTCACAGGACTCCACAAATGGGCCGAGAGGACCAGTTTATTTGATGATCTCGTGCGAGCCCATACGCACGAGGGAGAATAAGTAACACCATATGGGCTGGGGACAAAATTCAATCAACACTACATATGCCAGTGGTTCCTTTGTCTTGTGTATAGCTCTTGATGGATAGCTCTTGAAGAGCTATGGCACCATCTTGAGGAGGCCAAGTGCCTGATGTTCTAGGCTAGGTGCCTGTTATTGGATTAGGATGTCGAAGTCTCGAAGGGATGTAAAGGACTTCGATGCTTGGGGCTGTGCGCCTTCGCAGTTGTGGAGGGAGTGGGCCAGCCTTGCGAGATGCCCGGGGTCATTGAGTACTGGACCGGATGCCTGCCTTGGGGCAGATGAGGTCTGAGTCAGGCGCGAGCCTTGGGGCCAGCCTTGGACTAGGATACAGACCGGGTCAGGCTTAGCCTGGTGCCGAAAGTGGGAAAAAGGACAAAGATTCCTTGAGATTTCCCGGGGTGTTGGGGACTTTCGATGCCTGCTGGTTATACTAGTTCAGCAAAGGGTGTTGGCAACATGAAGTAAATAAAATAATAAATAATAAATAATAAAAATAATGCATAATACATAATTCAACATAACTTCGGGACGAAGTTTCTTAAAGGGAGAGAGTATGTAATATCCCTCCCCTTAATAATAAATAATAAATAATAAATAATAAAAATAATAATATAATAATATAATAATAATTAATAATTAATAAAAATAATTAATAATTAATAATAGAAATAATAAATAAATCACTTAATAATAAATAATAAAAATAATAAATCATAAATGTTAAATAATAAATGATATTAAAAATATATACAAAGAAAATAAACAAAATAATAAAAATAAAAATAGTAATAACCATACTAAAACTCTAAATAAGAATAAATAGAAATAAAACAAGAAAACTATCAAAAAGAAGGAAATAAAACAAGAAAAGCTAAAAATCAAAATAAAAGTAAAGAAATAAAACAAGAAAGCTAAAAATCAAAAGAAAGTTGCATGTAGACACATGGAGTGTGTGCATGTGGTTCCCCTTCCAATGTTGTTCTATTTAATAGATGGTGAGGAAGATGAGAGGCATTCCTGCATTCCATCATTCCGAGATTTTATCTTGCATTCTCTTGGGAGAATGGAGTACTAAGACTTAGGAGTCACTAGCAGTAGTACGTTGATTGAGGGCTCGGGGGTGGCCAGTTGTAGCAAATCCTTACACAATTGAGCCTACGGTTGGGTGGAGAGTCGTCCCCAAAACCTTGTTGTTATCTAGCAGACATTGATCACAGATAATATAGGTATGTACTTATTTGTTGATTCTGATTTTAATTAGGAAATTAATTTTATATTTACTTTGGACTGTTACAAAACTCGTATTTCCCTTCGCTGAACCACGCAATCCTCATTGGCAATACTCAATCCATTGATTGTGCAAATCTCATGCACAACTATAGTCACAACTGACAGCTGTCTTGCCCTTTCACTCACCTCTAACACTTGTCTCCACTAAACTGTCCATGCACTGAGTTAACTGATGTATTCTTTAGTTGCTTTATGAGTTAATAATTAGTGAATTAATTAACAATTAATTCACATCACTCATCACTAGTGTATTCTGCAATTAGACTAAATACAACTAGTTTAATCAAGTCAAACTGAACACAACTCCATCAACTCCTCAATCAACTCCACCAAAACTCAACCACTTGAGTTCTAACTGAAGTCCTGCATGCAATAGCTCAACTGACCCACAAGAAAAGTGTATTTCTTTATGACAACTGCATGTGCCACATCTATAGCTCAAACTGAAGTGCTCCAAGAGGATAAGGTAATGTTTATAGTCCAAATATTATTATGAGCTAATAATATTCGACTATTCTATTTTTAGCCTGGCAGTCTAAAAATAGACTCCACCCATATGTCTAAAAATAGAAGTCCATCTATTTTTACCAACATGACAAATCATCCACAAATAGCATCCTGCAACTCATAGACCATGATCCATATGCGCCAAAAATAGCCTGCGGGCCCACTTAGTGAAGACGACTTCTTTTCACTGAGCTCCATCATCTTGTTGCATTTTCAACACTCCCTCTCAACAAGATATGGATTATCAGCAACCCCTATCCTGCCTCTGGAATGCTCTGCATGCAACACATTTGCCCGATCCACTTGCTCCAACAACACTTGGAACAAAAACACTCCCAACTGACCAATCTGTTGGGCTAGGAACATACTCTGATGTTGAAGCTCTACCTGCTGCTGACAAGTGCTCCCTCTCTGACATCTGCGCTACTGCAACATCTCCATGCATCTCGCACCATTTCACACCTCTTTGTGCCACCTAACACTGTGCAAAACACTTGTGCCTCTCGCATTGTTGCAGCCTGCTAGCTATGCGTTGTCTTTGGATTCCCTACACTGTCGCTCTCTCTGCTGCTCCATCCGCATATGTCTCTACCCAATCAGTCAGTTCCTGCTACTCCACATCGAGGCTCCCGTAGCAAGGTCTCATCCAGGAGGTTAGGTACCTCAAGGATCATGCCCCTCCTCCTTGGGACGATCACTCTATATCGCCCCACCTCCTACTTGGAGGTATGGCTGCATGTGATCCCTCAGCCCACCTAGCTCGAAGTTTCCCCCTACTGGAGGTCTCTGCATGAGTAGATGTCTCTACTCGATCTCTTCTCAGCTTCCCTTGTTGTGGCTACTCCACAACCTCCTGAAGCTACTGCACCAATCGTGGCTCCTCCACAATCGTCTGAAACTTCTTCTGGCTCTGCATGTTGAGAGGTAATATACGCTCCCTCTCAACACCAAGTCTCCATCAGTTGCCTCGCTGCTCAAGGCTTTGCATGCATCTTGAACCTCAAGAGCATACAGGTTCTTGGCCCGTGAACCAATCTGCTTCACTTGTCTAGTGATGATGTGTCTAAGGAAAACCTTTCCCTTAATGAAGACTACATCACAGCCTCTGTCTTCCAGCATCGTGATCGATACCAAGTTTCTCTTCAGTCTTGGTACATACTTGACATCGGTCAAGGTAAGGCGAGCTCCATGCTCCTTATGAAAAATAACCGTGCCTATACCTGAGACACTATACTTCTCATCATTACCCATCGCTATGAGTATCTGGAGATATTTCTCCTCCAAAGTACTGAACAAACTCTTATCACCGGTCATGTGGAAAGAAGCTCCACTGTCAAGAAACCAACCACTTCCCACCATGGATGAAACCATGCATGCGAAGAGTGTGAAATCCAACTCAAACTGTGAAGCAAGTGCCTCACCTTCAGATCCTTCCCCGGATCCCTTCTTGGATTTCCTTCGTGGACAATTTGCAGCATAATGGCCCACCTCATGACAACGAAAGCATCGCACTTTCGATTTGTCAACCTTCTTCCCATCATTGGAAGAACTGGATTCGGAAAGTGAAACCTTCTCCTTCCCTTTCTTTGCTTTGGCAGCCAAAGCGCAATTTTCTTCATCAGGTGCCTTTGATGAAGATTCGTCCCTAGTATTCCGCCTGATCTCCTCCTGCACAAGATCTGACCAAAGTCTCTCCCATCCTGAAAATTTCCCCCGACCATTGACAGAGTCCTGATAGGAATGCCAACTCTTTGGAAGACCAAGCAGAGCCAATCTCACCAAGTCCTCATCATCGACAGTCAACCCCACAATTCCCAACTCATCCGGGCATTGGGTGAACTTCGTGAGATACCTGGGCATACTGTCTCCATTCTCACACTTAATGTTTCTGAGTTTATCCTTGAGCGCCAACTTCCTCTGGTGCTCTTGCTTTGGAATAGATCTGTCAACGCTTTCCACATCAAGTATGGAGAAGCCTTTCCATGCAAGTTGGATACAATGTGATCCTTCACGCCCTCCAACAAAATCCTTCGACACTTTGTTGTCTTCTTTTGCCAAACCTCAACGTGAGCAGCATCAGTAGGCTTTGGGACCTCAGCCTTTATGAACTCCTTCAGCCCATTGTCATCTAACACCGCCTCCATTCTGTCTTTCCATGCAATATAATTCGAGCTGCCCTCAAGGGCATACTCCAATCGCAATCCATAGAAAGACATTTCAACTTTGACACCAAGAAAACACTGCTGCAAATTCGAATTCCACCAGCCTAAAACTCAACCACTTCTGATCTAAAATTCACGAGAACAAAGTATTTCTCGTACAGAGATTGATTGTATGGGCTTTTACAGGATATCTCACCTTCCAAAGGAAGGATGAATCCAGAGGCTACCTGGCCCGATTACAGACTCTGCCAGAAGAAATAAAATGTAAACACTTTTTGAATAATAGATCTGATGATCAACTCTACTCTGATACCATGTAGAAATTTTGAATAATATGACACTTATTCACAGAGATTATCTCGATTATACACTATTATGGAATACATGCATAATACATAACCTCCTCTACGTTGATCATCAATTTAGCAGCATTAAAAACAATGAAACATCAATCGCATGCGCACATTAACACAGTATGTAACCGGGGAAAGCATATCACTGAAAACCCCACACTATCTGTATATTATAATGATTGAGAACATGTAACAATACATAGTACAATACTCCTCTCAAGTACTTAGTACTATCTCCACCTGTTACACACAAACTAGCTCAGATCTGAATCAATCACAGGTTCAAATCTCCTCTTCTGCTTGCTTGCCTCCACTGCGCAATCCTGCATGAGAATAGATGAGAATGGCTGATCCAAATTCGTATTTCACTTGGCTGAACCACGCGATCCTCATTGGCAATACTCAATCCATCGAATGTGCAAATCTCATGCACAGCTATAGTCACAACTGACAGCTGTCTTGCCCTTTCACTCACCTCTAACACTTGTCTCCACTGAACTGTCCATGCACTGAGTTAACTGATGTATTCTTTAGTTGCTTTATGAGTTAATAATTAGTGAATTAATTAACAATTAATTCGCATCACTCATCACTAGTGTATTCTGCAGTTAGACTAAATACAACTAGTTTAACCAAGTCAAACTGAACACAACTCCATCAACTCCTCAATCAACTCCACCAAAACTCAACCACTTGAGTTCTAACTGAAGTCCTGCATGCAATAGCTCAACTAACCCACAAGAAAAGCTTATTTCCTTCTGACAGTTGCATGTGCCACATCTGTAGCTCAAACTGAAGTGCTCCATGAGGATAAGATAATGTTTATAGTCCAAATATTATTATGATCTAATAATATCTGACTGTTCTATTTTTAGCCTGGTAGTCTAAAAATAGACTCCACCCATTTGTCTAAAAATAGAAGTCCATCTATTTTTACCAACATGACCAATCATCCACAAATAGCATCTTGCAACTCATAAACCATGATCCATATGCGCCAAAAATAGCCTGCGGGCCCACTTAGTGAAGGTGAATTCTTTTCACTAAGCTCCATCATCTTGTTGCATTTTCAACAATCTAAGAATCACTAAGAAGCATTGATGCCTCAACACATTAGCTGCAATTTCATCTATTAGGCCATAAACACATTGTTCATTCATTTACAAGTAAAAACATGATGAGAGTCATACATAGCCATTGTCATAATACATGTCCATAACCAACATAATAACAAAAGAAGTACCAAGGAAACAACAATCATATAATCCACATATGAACCAATATAATACTTATGAAATAACAAGGAGAAATAACCTCATATTAATGATGCAGAGGCCAACCAGGTATGGGACTTCCACAAACCACCCAACCATAGACATGGTTGAGCCAAATCTATCTTCAGCCAGTCATGTTCGTGCCATATTCCAAGAATGAATGTGAGATCTCATGGGATAATCCATCAAAACCAAACCAGGGCTTCCAGAGGCCAAACCACCTCAACCCATCAAACATTGATTCCATCTCACGGTTAGACATCACAAACCATCACCAGATTGGTCTGTACCAAAGCTTTCCAAGGCTCCAGAGTGTTTGTTCCAACCAAGGCTTTTAGGAACTAATAACTCAACCCACAACCAAAGGCACAAGAAAACCAACCAAAAAACAAAAGTAAAATCGGTTATCCAAGAAATAGCAAGGCTAAGCAAATCCACTGTCAATCTAGGAAATCCTCCATGATAATGACAGATCATGACCAATAAACCGCATGCATGACAAAACTAGTGAGGAAAACATACATGCAACTCGGTACTTGCAAGAAAAACCAACTATAGCTACTAATCTCAATGTCCTCTTGTGCCTTCTTTCTCTTCCTTTTCCTTCTTGCTCCAAGCATCCAAGTATGCCATACTCTCCAAGAGTGCTCCAAGAAAACTGCAAGTGTCCAAGAGTATGAGAGAGGGAGAATAGAGAGAGAGCTCCAAAACTTAACTGACAAAAGTCTGTGACCTGACTCTCATAAGCCTTTTTATTAATGAGACCTCTATTTTCTTCATTTTCCATTATTTTCCTTCATTTTCCTCCTCACATGCAACTTGTGATCTTTCGCCTTCCTTTTCTCCTATTTTCCATTATTTTCATAAATAAATGTCAATTAAGGCCACTTTTCCTTTTCAATTCCTTCACCATTTCCTTTGCCAATTTCCTTAGCCATAATAAACCTATTAGAAATACTGAGAGGGGGGTTGAATCAGTATTTCTTATTTTTACTAGTTAAGATCACTTAGAATTAGAACACAAAATGAAAAATGAAAGAATAATAATTTTATTAATTAATGACGAGGACTCCAATCCTCTTTACAATGAATCAAGTACAATAATAATTACGGCTCCAACCCTAGATGAAGACACCAATCTTCAATCCACCAAGCACCAACCTGTATTTTTCCAAGCACCGACTTGGACTTCATGAGGCTCCAACCCTATCTTCCCAAGGCTCCAACCTTGTCACTTTGAGGCTGTTATGCTCTTAACCTGCAAAACAATACCCAAGTGAAGAAAAGATACCGAGAACACAGAATATGCGAAGAAAATATACCCAGAACACAGAATGGCAATGATTTTATTATTCAGAGAGAAATGTTCACAGGCCTCTTCGAGGGGGCAACCTCCAATAGAGCAGAGCTCGATTACAAAACAAGACACGATGCTCCTCGCAGGGAGTCTCTATCCTTTATATATGACTCATACATGCAATACCACGAGCCAATATCGTGGGTTTTATTAATACCATCTATCTAATACTACCGCCCATTTACCATCTATCTAATACTACCGCCCATTTGCAACTAACTGTGGTCCTGTCATTAATTGCGGGTTAACCACTTACAATTATTAATATGGGCTTTATTGACTCTTGAATATGACGTGATCCCAAGACATAAATAAGGGGGTTAGGGTGGGACCCTAACATGCCCTCCCCCTTAAGACTAGCCTTGTCCTCAAGGCTGAAGCTGCGGAAACTGCTGAAGAATTGTGGCTGGTTCCCAAGTTGCATCTTCCAGAGAGGTGTCTTTCCATTTGACGAGGACCTCCTTAAGCATGCGGCCACGCAGGTGCTTCTCTCGTGTGTCTAGAACCTGTTCAGGTTGAAGCCAGATTGACCCTTCTTCGTCCAATTCAGGTAGACTGGTTTGAACTCGGCAATTGTTCCCAATCACTTTCTTGAAGCACGATACATGGAAAACTGGGTGGATTTTTGCTGTAGGTGGCAAAGCCAACTTGTAAGCCACTTCTCCAATGCGCTGAAGTACTTGGTATGGTCCGTAGAATTTTGGAGAGAGCTTTTGACAACCCTTGTCTTTGAGTGATGTTTGCTTATATGGTTGCAGCCTCAAAAATACCTGATCCCCTTCTTGAAATTGGCGCTCTGAGCGATGTTGGTCAGCCTGTTGCTTCATACGGTTCTGAGCTTGATGAAGATTCTCGCGCAGGTGGGCAAGCATGGTTGCGCGGTGTTGTAGGAGTTGATCCACGGCTTGTACTTTGGAGCACCCTGTGAGATAAGAAGTAGGGGAAGGCGGAAGTTGTCCATAGACTGCTTCATAGGGAGTCATTTTGGTAGTGGCATGATAGTTGGTGTTATACCACCATTCCGCCAGAGGTAACCACTGTACCCAAAGGTGTTGTTTTTCTGAAGTGAAACACCTAAGGTAGGTTTCTAGACATTTGTTGACTGCTTCGGTTTGACCATCTGTTTGCGGATGATATGAAGTACTGAGTTTGAGTTGAGTGCCTTGTATTCTGAAGAGCTCCTGCCAAAAATTACTGGTGAAGATTGGGTCGCGGTCGGACAAAATAGAAGTGGGCATGCCATGCAATTTGAAGATCTGATCCATGAAAGTTTGAGCAACCAAAGTGGGTGTGAATGGTTGGGGTAGGGCGCAGAAATGAACATACTTCGACAGTCGGTCCACAACCACCATGATGACTGATTTGTTCCCAGACTTTGGAAGACCTATAATGAAATCCATGGAGACCTCCGTCCAAATTGACGCCAGAATGGGCAATGGTTGTAATGTGCCTGATGTGTGGACGGTTTCCCCTTTGTGGCGTTGACAGACGTCACATTCTGCTACGAAAGTAAGAATGTCCTGTTTCATGCCGACCCAAAAAAATGATCTTCTGGTGCGAGCATATGTCTTCTGAAAGCCCGAATGTCCTACAATGGGAGATGAGTGCAATTCTGCTAAAATGCGACTTTTGAGGGTGGATGTTGGTGATATTACGACTCTGTCCTTGTAGCGAAGAATATCATTCTGCCACGAGTAGCCTTTGCTGGAATTAGGATCTACCTGCAATTGAGAAATGAGTTGAGAGAGCCCGGGATGTGAAAACCATTCCCTGCGAGCCTCTTCAATCCAGTCTGGAATGGGGAGTGAAATTGCGAGCAGAGTACTTTCCTCCTCAAATTGGCGCGACAATGCATCTGCTACCCTGTTGTCTTTCCCTTTCTTGTAAATGATCTCATAATCATATCCCAGCATTTTGGCTAACCATTTATTTTGTTGTGGGGAAGATAGGCGTTGCTCCAAAAAATATTTAAGACTGTGATGATCTGTGCGGATTTGGAAACGTCGCCCCAACAAGTAAGGTCGCCAGGTCTCGACTGCATGTAAGATGGCCATCATTTCCTTCTCGTAGGTAGATTGGCCCAGATTCCTCCCACTTAGTTGTTGGCTGGTGAATGCCAATGGTCGCCCTTCCTGCATTAAGACTGCTCCAATACCTATTCCCGAAGCATCAGATTCAATGACAAATGATTTGGTGAAGTCCAGTAGTGCTAAGACAGGAGTGGAACACATGGCGATTTTGAGAGCGGTAAATGTCTGTTGTGCGTCTTCGTTCCAGAAGAAGGAATTTTTCTTTAGGAGTTGCGTTAGGGGCTTCGCTATGCGGCCATAGTTGCGGACAAATTTACGATAATAGCCTGTGAGACCCAAAAATCCTCTCAAGCTTTTCAAGGTCTTAGGTTGAGGCCATTCTTGCATTGCCTGGATCTTTTTTGGGTCCACCTTGACACCTTCACGCCCCACAATGTGGCCCAAATACTCAACTTCTTCCATGCCAAACGAACACTTAGACATCTTGACAAATAATTTATGCGTGCGGAGCAGTTGCAAGAGTAGATCTACATGCTGAAGATGTGCCGCCCAAGTGCCACTATAGATGAGGATGTCATCGAAGAAGACAAGGACAAATTTTCTGAGATATGGTTTGAGGAGGTGATTCATAAGGCTCTGAAAAGTAGAGGGGGCATTACAGAGACCAAATGGCATGACCAGGAACTCATAATGGCCTTCATGAGTTCTGAAAGTTGTCTTGGGAATGTCGACTTCCTTCATGCGAATTTGGTGGTAGCCTGAGCGAAGATCCAACTTAGTGAAGAATTGAGCCCCATTGAGTTCGTCCAGCAAATCGTCAACCACTGGGATGGGAAATTTATCTTTGACTGTTAACTTATTGAGGGCCCTGAAGTCTGGACACATCCGCCACTCCCCATCTTTCTTGAGGACCATGACCACTGGAGATGAATAAGGACTAATGCTGGGACGAATGACACCTGCTTCCAACAATTCCTTGATGATTTTTTCTATTTCATTCTTTTGGGTGAACGGATATCTGTATGGCCTCACATTTGGGGGTTGGGCCCCTGGAACCAATGTGATGCTATGATCATGTTCCCCTCGCGAGGGTGGAAGCTCATGAGGCTTGTCAAAGACAGTCCGATGTTTATTTAAAATCTGTTGCATCTCAGGATGAATTGGCGGGGGCATGGTGTCGACTACCTGGATGGCATTAAATTGAGCTACCACTCCATGATGGCCCTTTTTTAACAATTTTTCCATCCTATGCGAGCTGATGATAGAGGGGGCTCCCGCCTGTAGTCCACGGAGGGTATGTGTGGAGTTGTTCTGCTTAAAACTCATATATAACTCCTGGAAATCCATTGTGATTGGCCCAAGAGTGCGGAGCCATTCCGCGCCGAGGACAATGTCGCAACCCCCCATGTGTATTGCAAACATGTGGGTTTTCAATTGATAATCCCCCATTTGAATTTTGACATTTTCACAGCGACCTTCACATTTCATTGTGCCCCCATCTGCAATCTGGACTTGGAAGTTAGAAACTGCCCGGACGAAACAATGTGCTGCTTCAGCGATCTTTTGGTGGATGAAATTATGGGTACTTCCACTATCAATCAAGACTACTACTGGGCGATGTTTAAGAAAACCCCTGATTTTGAGAGTTTGAGGGGAAGAAATTCCTGCCAATGCATTCAGCGAAATAATTGGTTCATCAGATACAATCTCCTGTTGGTTATCTTCTTCGATCGCCTCTGGTTCCTCAAGTGGTGGATCTTCCTCTGTGGAGCTGTAGTCAGTGGCATCTATTTGAAAAAACTTGTGCTCTTTGCATTTATGACCCGGGGAATATTTTTCATCACAGTAGTAACATAGTCCTTGCTTCCTTCTTTCGGCCATTTCCGCAGGTGACACCTTTTGAATCTTAAGTGTCTGAGTCATATTGGGAGCCTGTGAGGGACGACCTTTAGCGGGGAAGTTGGGGCGGCTGGATTTGGCTGTTAATGCACGTTCCACCTTACGGGCTACCTGGCAAGCCTCTGTCCATGTGGGAGGGTGGTGGAGTAGAACCTGAGCTTTGATGGCTTCTTTAAGACCGCTGATAAAGCCTTCCATGTAGAACTCATCTGTGAGACCCTTAGTGCGGAAGGCTAAGGCTTCAAAAGCAGTAATATATTCCTCCACTGTACCCGTCTGTCGGAGCTTAGTGAGACGCCCCAAAAAAGAGTCTTCCTGTTCAAAGCGACTGCGAAGAGTTTTGGCAAATTGGGCCCAATTCTGAAAATGTCCATTGCAACGCTGATGCCATTCCTTCCATTGCCATCGTTCATTGTCCAAGTACATGGTGCCAACCATAAGCTTAGTCCCCTCATCTGTGATATGATTCAATTGGAAATACTGCTCCATTTGTGCTAGCCAAGCGGACGTGTGAGAACCGTCAAATTTTTGCATATCCAACTTGGGAGGTCGCTGACTAGGTGGTGGATGGGAGTGCCAAACGTGAGGAGAGTGGCTAGACTCACCCTCATGGTATTCATGGCCATTATACGCCTCCTCATGGGCTGGCTTCTTGCCCTTTGAGAATGCCTCCTGTAACTGGTTACTCATTCCTTTAAGCTCAAGTTCTATGTGGTTACTCATTCCTTGAAGGTCAAGTTCGATCTTGTTCACCGCATTTTGGAGGGAGTTGACATAGTTTTCAATTTTGTCGATCCTTTCATTGGCCATTGCTTGAGCGCGAGTTTCTACCATACACCAACCTGATGAAAAATTGGGACCGCCTAAAAATTTTTACTAAGAAATTGAATGGTACCACCTTGCTCAGCTCGTCGTCCTGATACTGATGGGCTAGGTCACCAATAAGCGCCCAGGAAGATCTCAGACTTTTTTTTTTTTTTTTTTTTTTGGAAAACTCCTAACGGAGTTTTACTCCTTCCTGATCAATACTGCAGTCGCCAAATCCTCAAAATGTCAATGCCGCCAAAAGTCCTGCGAAAATTATATCCAGGTACAGAAACCCTTCACAACTACTCCGATCTGGTGGATCTGAGAGATCTGAATGGTGGAACAACTGCTGCTGCTGATATGGAATATCCGATCTGGTGGATCTGAGAGATCTGAATGGTGGAACAACTGCTGCTGCTGATCTGGAATAAATGATGTATGATCCCCCGATAGAAAGGGAACTATGGTCTTGGGGAGTGTCAGGTGCTACAGATCGCAATATACATAAGGGTCTGACAGTAGTACTCGGCCCAATGTTTCAAGGCTCTAACTAAGGAGGATCGACCGTACCCTTAGCCGTACAACCCGACTACCCTATCGTACGGGCGAGTAATCTCTCCGAGTGTTGTTCTCAGTGTACTGTAGCCACCAGACGGCCGAAGGTTTATCTATGGCGAGGTTTCAAGGGAGCTAGGGGGCTTCCTATATACCCAGAGGGTACGTGGAAGACAGTCCGTGCGCGGTTCTGTCTAATGCGCTACTACTCGAAGGGGTACCCACAGGGGTTACAAGGGAGTCCAACAGACGTGACCACCTCTTGCATTTCCTGCGTGCATGCCTCCCCAAATCCGCAGATTTATGCGCTTAACGACAGATCCCGTGGTTTAAAGATGCCGGAACACGTCTCTAGCCAAAAAAAAATTTGCTAAAATTTGGAGATCCCACCGAGCCCTGGAAAGTGCTCTGATACCACTTGTTATGCTCTTAACCTGCAAAACAATACCCAAGTGAAGAAAAGATACCGAGAACACAGAATATGCGAAGAAAATATACCTAGAACACAGAATGGCAATGATTTTATTATTCAGAGAGAAATGTTCACAGGCCTCTTCGAGGGGGCAACCTCCAATAGAGCAGAGCTCGATTACAAAACAAGACACGATGCTCCTCGCAGGGAGTCTCTATCCTTTATATATGACTCATACATGCAATACCACGAGCCAATATCGTGGGTTTTATTAATACCATCTATCTAATACTACCGCCCATTTACCATCTATCTAATACTACCGCCCATTTGCAACTAACTGTGGTCCCGTCATTAATTGCGGGTTAACCACTTACAATTATTAATATGGGCTTTATTGACTCTTGACTATGACGTGATCCCAAGACATAAATAAGGGGGTTAGGGTGGGACCCTAACAGAGGCACCAACCTCTAGGGCTCCAACCCTATCTCTGGTACAAGCTCCAACCTAGTCTTCTTGAGGGCTCCTACCCTCTAGGGCTCCAACCCATAACTTCAATTCGTCGAGATAAGTTTAATGACTCTTCACGGCTCCCAATATCTTCTGCAATGAGACCTGACTATATCTTCACCTTCAACACTACCCAAAAACAATCTCCAAGGCACTTGGTTCATCAGTGACAACTTTGTCTTCTTAGAAGGTGTCACCACTTCTCTTCATGTTACCCAAACAATTTCTCCAAGATTACCTCATGATGACATCAACAATGCATTATGGTGTCCAATAATGTCTTCAATAGGATTCTTAATGATTCTTCAAGGTATGCTCAAGACCAACTCTAATTGCTTTTAAGATCTACAATATTACAAGATCAGCTTCAATTATGTTTCCAATTCCTTTCAATGGACCTTCAATGTTAGCTCCAAAATCTTCAATAAGTTGTTCAAGTTCTGCACCAAGAATTCTCCAAGGGTGTCCTTAATAGTATCACTGACTACTTCAATAGATGTCCAATGGCTCACTTGAAATATACTTCAACTGTTCTAACAAAAGCTTCCCTCAAAACTATTCTTTCAAAGATGGTTTCACTGTATTGTTGCACCCAATAACTCTTTATTCCTTCACAAGTGATTGTAGCACTAATCTGAGCTCCTATAGGTGATTACATGTACTCAAGGTTTAGGATTGTCTGCTATTATAATCACTGCACCGAGATACACTTGCAACTTCAAAGCATACGATTGAAGCTAAGTCCGAACTCCACACAGGTCTGAGCTTCACAACTCTCACTGAAATCACTAGTCTTAGTTCAAGGTATTGTAATCCTCACAGGTCTTCAAAATGCAGTATAGTCTGAGGGTCACAGGTATTTACTATAGAATAGTCTGAAGGTAGGCCTCCTCCACAGATCCACAATCACAGGTGGTTTCCACACCTCGATATGACAGTCTTCTTAAGCTACAGGTCTGAGCCTAAGCTTAAGCCTCTTCTACAACTCTATCCGCACTAAAGAAGATCGATCTTCTGCACTTCTTCTTACTCTGAGATATGTGATTAGGTGTGAGGTAAGGTACGTTGAATATCTCAACAAGTCTGTCGAAACAAATCTCAGCGTGTTTAGAAGACTTCCCAAATGATAAACCATAGGATTGCTCACTTATCTAAAGTGTGTAACTCTAGGTCCGAAGTGTTGTAGGAAAGTCCAGGAGTATAACAACAAGTCTTCCATAGAACTTATCACTTCCCACTGCACCTTGTCTACCATAGGTTCGAGGTATGTAACAGTTTTGTAGTTTGAGCTCTCCAAAAACATAGTCCCCTTGCTAACAATTCATTGTTTGTTGTCCTCAAGGTGTCTGAGCCTCCGAAAGATACCTTAACAAAAGTATACCCAAAACAATAGATCTTCAAGTCTTCCTCGACCTTATTCCTGTATTTTATGCCACTTTTGAATTCTTCACCATGCTCTTGAATGAAATGACAAGTTCAAATTGACATTTATACATGTTTTGAGACCTTTCAATGAGCAGAAACGTCTATAGGCCAAGGAACATGAGCCTACAAGTTGGCTTAGGTCGGCTAGGATAAAATATATTATATTTCATATTAAAAAACCATTTTCTCTTAGTCTATATGGAGTTAGAGGGTGAGTAAGGGATCGTTGGAAAGCTTTTGACCTCCTCTACAATTCTATGTCAATTCCACCCTTAGATAAGGTCATTTTATCATCAATAAAATAATATTTTGTGAAATTGTCATCATGGCAACCTTTAATATTTTATGTATTTGGCATTCAAGGTAAAGGCTCCTTCTCTAAGGCATCATTCAAAAAGGTTTAGGGTGACATTTCAATATGTCTTCATGGGCATCTTCAATCAAGGCTAAGCCTTAGGGCATCCTATTTTCCAATCATTTATTCATACTTCCTCTAGTTTAACTAGAGCTTCCTCTTTGCCCAATCTCTTTTAATTTCCATGCCTAAAATATAGTTTGCAGCACCAAGATCTTTCATGTCGAATTTGGAGGACAATTGGGTCTTCAAATCCTGGATAATTTCTTTGTCATTTCCAACCAGCAACATAACATCCACATACAAGACCAAGTAAATAACACGACCACCAATTAATTTAAAATACACATAGTGGTCTGCTTTGCTTCTAGTGAAGCCAAGTCTCTGTATAAATGTATCAAATTTCTAATACCACATCCTTGGTGACTGTCTTAACCCATACAAAGACTTCCTTAACTTGCATACCAGTTCTTTCTTACCCTTCACCGCAAAGCCTTCAGGTTGCTTCATGTATATTTCCTCTTCCAGATCCCAGTGAAGAAATGTTGTCTTGACATCCATCTGTTCTACTTCAAAATCAAAAGCAGCAGCAATAGATAAAATTAATCTAATAGAAGTTACCTTGGCAACAGGAGAAAAAATATCACCAAAGTCAATTCCTGGCACCTGGGAATAACCTTTTGCTACCAACCGAGCTTTGTATTTCTCCACCTTTCCTTCTGCATTTGTCTTCTTCTTGAACACCCATTTGCTACCAATGGGTTTCCTTCCAGTCGGCAACTCCACCAAATCCCAAGCCTCATTTTTGTGCAAAGATGCCATTTCATCAACCATGGCCTCTTTCCAGAGTATTCCATCCTCTAATTCTATTGCTTCCTTCACAGTTCTTGGATCATCATCAGTAATAGATAAAGCAAAATTTTAACAGAAAGCAGATGGACTATACCTTTTTGGTTGCCTTCTTTCTCGAATTGATCTTCTCACACCCGGAGTTTCTGGCTCTTCATCTTCTGATTCCTCCTCTGTTGTAGAGTCTGATTCTTCCTCCTTAAGCTCAAACTCTATCTTCTCAAGTTCCTTTGGTTGGACTTCATGTTTAATAACATCTTTTACCTCTCTAAACACCACATCTCGGTTGTACACAACCTTCCATGTGACTGAGTTCCAAAGCTTATACCACTTTAAACCATCCTTATACCCAATAAAGATGCACTTTTTAGATTTACTATCCAGCTTGGTTCGTTTCTCCTTTGGAACATGTACATATGCATCACATCCAAATACCCTCAGATGTGAAAGAGAGGGTTTCTTACCAGTGCATACCTCTTGTGGAGTCTTATCCTCCAACGCTGATGAAGGTGACCTGTTGACCAGGTAACATGCAGCATCCACCACCTCTGCCCAGAATTCCTGTCCTAACCCGACACCACTTAGCATGCTTCTTGCCCTTTCCATCAACGTCTTATTCATTCTTTCTGCAACTCCATTTTGATGAGGTGTATATGGAGTAGTCTTTTGTCGTGCTATACCACACTTTTTACAAAATTCTTCAAATTCCTTGTTGCAAAACTCTCCACCATTATTTGTCCTCAGCACCTTTATCTTCTTCTCTGTCTGATTTTCCACGAGAGCCTTAAATTCTTTAAACCTATCAAAGGCTTCAAATTTCTTCTTAAGGAAATATATCCATGTATTCCTTGAGAAGTCATATATAAATGATACATAGTACACAGACTGACCCAGTGATGGAACCTTCACAGGACCAAACACATCACTGTGCACAAGTTCTAATATTTGTTTCACCCTCTTACTACCAAAGGGGAAACTCATCGGATTCTGCTTCTCATATAACAATTTTCACAGAAATCAAAATCTAGAGAGCTATTACTCATACCTTCTACCATACCTTTACCATGAAGTATTCGAAGGCCTTTCTCTCCAATATGTCCAAGCCTTTGATGCCACAACATGGTCTTCTCTCCAGAGACCACTAGATTTTCTGCTCCACTTTCAGAAACCACAGAACTGTTGCACCCATCAACAACAGTGCTACCTTGCAGTTTGTACAGAGTTCCAATCCAAACTCCCCGCATCAATACCAGTGCTCCCCGAACCATCTTGCAGGTATCCTTCTTGAACATTGTTTTTACACCTACATCATCCAGCTTGCTTACAGAAATCAGATTTCTGACCAATGCAGGAATATGCAGAACACCTAGAAGTGTTCTAAACCTTGCAACTTCAACTTTACTTTTCTGCAGCCAATGATTCTAGCCTTCCTGTCATCCCCCAAGAAGAAATCACCACCATCATATTTCTCATACTCACAGAAACACTCTCTATGGGGAGTGAAATGAAAGGATGCACCTAAGTCAATCAACCATGCCTCATGATCTACATGTGTACTTGAAGAAGGCAAGTACACATCCCCACCTTCATCTGAGGTGGTTTTCACCTCTGCAGAAGGAGCCTCATCAGATTCCTTTCCTTTGTCAGGAGCTTTAGATTTACAGTCCCTTTTGTAGTGCCCTTCCTTTCCGCATTTCCAACACACCACCTTTACAGGTTTTCCTGGAGATTTAGATCTCCCTCTAGATTTAGATCTCCCACTCGATGACTTATTTTTGTTTCTGTTCTAGGACCGTCCTCGTACAGACAAGGCATCACCATTCTGGCTCTCCATATTTTTTGTCTCATCTCCTCCATCAGCAAGGGTAAGACTATTTCATCAAACTGCAAGGCAGTTGCATTGCTACCTATTGCAATAACCAGACTATCCCATGAATCTGGTAGAGAACACAACAAATTGATGCACTTATCTTCATCTGAAATTTTAATATCTACAGATGCTAATGGACTTATCACAGTATTAAATGCGTTCAAATGCTCTGTCACGGAGTCTCCATCTTTCATCCTCAGGTTATACAGCTTTTTCCGCAGGAACAGTTTATTCACCAGAGACTTAGATTGATACAAAGTCCCTAACTTGTCTCACAAAGCCTTCACCGTAGCTTCCCCTAATACATTTAGCAATACTCAATCTGAGACACACAATCGTATTGTGCTCTTTGCCTTCCGATCCAACTTCTTCCATTCTTCATCGAACACTCATGTTGGTTTAGTACCCGGATCTACTGCGATCCACTAATCTTTATCCACCAACAGATCCTCCATCTTGAGTTTCCACAACTCAAAACTCTAACCATTAAATTTCTCGATCTCTATCTTTCCACTGCTCGCCATCTTCTTTCACCACCAGAATCGATCTTGCAGATCTCCCACTAAACAGGGTCTACCACAGGCTTGAGCGAAACCCCTCAGCAATAAAGGCATCCCCTTGAAGCCAAAATAGCTCTGATACCAAATGTAGGTTTTAACCCCATACAGAAATTACCTGCATACGAATTCTAAAACACATAAAATAAACAATGCAAGAGCATAACACATAAAACACACATACACAGAGATTTTCCCTAGATCCCAAAAGCGGGACTACTAGCTTGATTTTTCATTATGTTCCTTTCAATGTTATAATACATATTTATACATGCCGAAGCATCCATATCATGGACCGAAAACCATTGCGTCTAATACCATGGACCAAAAACATGTGCAAAAATCATGCACAAAACCATAGGTGGGTTCGCCCATCCTAACATAGGGTCCAAAACCAAAATTTTCTAAGGCGCTGTCCCGGACCCCATAAAGTGGGGTTACAGGTACGCCTCAAACCCCCTATGACCCCCCCCCCCCCCCCCCCCTTGCTACATAATCGACGCAACGAAGGGGGGCTCCACTCCCCCTCTAACCCCCCGATTAACTACGTGGGCTAGTCGTGGAAATAATATAACAAAACCCAACAACCTTGTGATCAAGTGGAAGACATCTTCACAATATCATGATTTTGTTTAATGGAATTATTGTCGAGAGATGATCTATCAAGATATGATCATCCATGTATGACTCATAAGAGTTTCATAGGGCAACTTCTTTAAGAATAATCAAGAATCACAAGCTCCCCCTAACAGTGTGCATGGTCTTCTGTTTAACAAAATTTCATCATAAAAACCTGAAATATCACATCTGTCAAAGCTGTACTCATCATATCAACAACATGTGTTAATGCCTAGAGTGTCTAAGACACTTTCTGATCCAATTTGCTTCCTTCTCCATACTTGTGTAACTTTCTTCTCTTGCTTGGTAGTAATATTTTTAGCCTGTTTAGGGACCCATTTCAAGTTACAATCATGATTCATATGTCCAATGTTATGACATTTGAAGCATTCCATCTTGTTCATGAATGAGGAACCGTGACTTCTTCTTGCAAAGTTGCTTCTAGGGAGTTAATGTCGACCATTATATTTGTCCTTGTGGTATGCCTTACAATCCTTTGCCATGTGCCCAAAATTTGTAAAATAATATCAATAAAAAAAAAATTGGTACCTAGAGGATGGAGATTGCCTTGATGTACTTCTAAAGTCATTATGTCTTGGGATTTTTTGATCAAATTTATTTCCTCTTGCATTCTTGACACCATCTGCATATCTTCTTGGAATAGGGTTTCTTCTAATGTCATCTTGACTCTTCTCCTCGCTTTTGCTGAAACTGGGGGCATCGATATTTCTTCCAATCTTCTCCACATCCTTGTTGTTTGAAGCATTAGGGTTTGCATCATTCTTGTCTGAGGGTTCAACTGCATAACCAAAACCTGATTTATCAAGAGGAGATCTTTGATGACTTAGGATGTCATCTAGGGTTTGAGAGCTCTTTAGACTCTTTTTCAGATGATCAACTTCTTTTCTTAGGAGATTAATCTCTTCTTTCATCATATTGCTTTATTCATCCTTCTTTGCTAGATGGTTCTCCATTTCTTCCTTTATCTTGGTTGCTTCACATGATTGGGCCTTAAGTGAGGTGATATTTGATTTTAATTTAAAGATCTCTTCATCCTTTTCTTTTAGATGGCATGTCATGGAATTTCTTTCCTTTTCTGCTTCATCAACTTGTCCTTCTAGGAGTGCCAAAGCTTCCATCACCTTTTCAACTACTCGTGCTTGTTTCTTTGCTTCTTCTAGTTGGGATTTAAGGGAGGAGACCTATTCCTTGTATTGACCAATTTTCGCTTCAAGTTTGTTCAAGTCTTCATGTCTTTGTTCAAGATGGTTTGACAAAATTTCTTCCCTTTTTATTGCTTTATCCAATTGATTTGTCATCGATATGACTTCTTCATGATGCCCTTTATTGTTTTGATGAAATTCCTCCTTAATCTTGGTGAGCTCCTCATCTTTTTCTTGTACTTGAAGCTTGAAAATGTCAACTTCCTTCCTTGTCTTGTTAAGGTCATGGTCACCATCTTGCGCTTGCTTCTTGAGCTCCTCATTTTCCCTTTTCAAACTACTTATCTCTTCTAGGGTAGCTAAGAGTTTTGCCTTGAGATCTTCTTCATTTTCTTCATCTTCTAGGTCCTCCTTGGTCTTGATGTCTTCATTCTTGTTTTCAGCGTCCTTCACGGGTTCTAGATTTCCTTCATGTTTTCCATCATCTTCTTGATTAGAGGTTATGATCAATGATCTTTTTGAGTGAAGATCAAGGAAGTTTGTCCCACATACTTTTTGTCGATGAACATTTCTCCATTTTGGCCTTTATAGGATCTAGTAGCCCACTCAAGATTGCTTTTATTGCTTTTGCATTGTATTCCTTGGATTCTTTTTCCATTGTGTTTTCAGTAATAACTGATTCTCAGACTTCAAAGCCTTAAGCCATTAAAAAATTCTTCATTCTTTCCTTCCATATATCAAAGTTTCCATTGAATAATGGATCTTTCCCAGTTTGGTTATCTTTTTCATGGTTGAAGAAGAGCCATCTTTAGAAGGATTGGAGGCTTTCTTCCTTGGCTTTTCCATTTGAGTTCTAAGGATCTACCTTCAAGCCATTAGGCTTTGATTGAAGCCATTAGCTCTGATACCAATTGTTGGAAATACTGAGAGGGTGGTGAATCAATATTTCTTTTCAATTGTTATTTTTATCAGTTAAGACCACTTAGAATTAGAACAAAAAATGAGCAATGATAGAATAATAATTTCATTAATCAATGACGAGGACTCCAACCCTCTTTATAATGAATCAAGTACAATAACAATTAAGGCTCCAGCCCTAGATGAAGACACCAATCTTCAATCCACCAGGGACCAACCTGTATTTTTCCAAGCACCGACTTGGACTTCACGAGGATCCAACCTCTAGAGCTCCAACCCTATCTTCCCAAGGCTCCAACCTTGTCACTTTGATCCACCAACCTCTAAGGCTCCAACTGTATCTCTGTTACGAGCTCCAACATGGCCTTCTTGAGGACTCCTATCCTATAGGGATCCAACCCACAACTTCAATTCGTCAAGATAAGTTTAATGATTCTTCATGGCTCCCAATATCTTCTGCAAAGAGCCCTGGCAATATCTTCACCTTCAGCACTGCCCTCAAACAATCTCCAAGGCACTTACCTCATAAATGACAATTGTGTCTTCTTAGAAGGTGTCACCATTGCTCTTCATGTTACCCAAACAATTTCTCCAAGGTTACCTCATGATGAAATCAATAATGCATCATGGTCTCCAATAATGTCTTCAATAGGCTTCTTGATCATTCTTCAAGGTATGCTCAAGATCAATTTCCAACTTCTTTTTATGATCTATAAGATTCCAAGATCAACTTCTATTATGTTTCCAATTCCTTTCAATGGACCTTCAATATCAGCTCCAAAATCTTCAATAATTTGTCCAAGTTATGCACCAAGAAATCTCCAAGGGTGTCATCAATAGTATCACTGACTACTTCAATAGATGTCCAATGGCTCACTTGAAATCTGCTTCAAATGTGCTAACAAAATCTACCCTCAAAAGTATTCCTTCAAAGTTGGTTTCATTGTATTGTTGCACCCAAAAACTCCTTATTCCTCCACAGGTGATTGTAGCACTAATCTGATCTCCTATAGGTGATTCACTGTACTCAAGGTTTAGGATTGTTTGCGATTATAATCACTGCACCGAGATACACTTGCAACTTCAAAGCATAGGACTGAATCTAATTCTGAACTCCACACATGTCTGACCTTCACAATTGTCACTACAATCACTGGGCTAAGGTCAAGGTATTGTAATCCTCACAGGTCTTCAAATTGCAGTACAGTATGAGGGTCACAGGTCTTTCCTGTATGAAAGAATCATCCCTTCCAACCCAAAGTTTGGTCAAACTTGTCAAAGAGCTTCGATCGATTCGATCAATCGAAGACTTTTATGGCTTTACCCGATAGTCCGAAGGTAGGCCTCCTCCACAGGTTTGCAAATGCAAGTGTCTGCCACAACACAATATGTCTGTGTTCTTAAGCTACAAGTTTGAGCCTGAGCTTAAGCCTCTTCTACAACTTTGTCCGAACTAAAGAAGATCATTGTTTTGCACTTCTTCTTAGTCTGAGATATGTGATTAGGTGTGAGGTAAGGTAGGTTGAATATCTCAATAGGGCTATGGCAACAAATCTGAGCTTGTTTAGAAGACTTGCTTAATGATAAACCACAAGATATTCACTTATCTGAGGTGTGTAACTCCAAGTCTGAAGTGTTGTAGGATAGTCTGAGAGTATAACAATAAGTCTTACACAGAACTTATTACTACCCATGGCACCTTGTCCAACATAGGCCTGAGGTATGTAACTGTTTTGTAGTTCGAGCGCTCCACAAACATAGTCCACTTGCTAACAATTCATTGTTTGTTGTCCTTAAGGTGTCTGAGCCTCCAAAAGATACCTTAACAAAAGTATGCCCAAACAATAGATCTTCAGGTCTTCCTCACCTTACTCATGTCTTTTATGCCACTTTTGAGTTCTTCACCAAGATCTTGGATGAAATGACGAGTTCCAATTGACATTTATACATGTTTTGAGACATTTCAATGAAAAGACACACCCCTAGGCCAAGGAACATGAGCCTACAAGTTAGCTTAGGTCAACTAGGATAAAATATATTATATTTCATCTTAAAAAATCATTTTATCTCGGTATATGTGGAAATAGAGGGTCAATGAGGGCTCGTTGGAAAGCTCTTGACCTCCTCTACAATCCTATGCCAATTCCACCCTTAGATAAGGTCATTATATCATCAATAAAATAATATTTTGTGAAATTGTCATCATGGAAGCCTTTAATATTTTATGTCTTTGGCATTCAAGGTAAAGGCTCCTTCTTTAAGGCATCATTCAACAAGGCTTAGGGTTCCATTTCAATATGTCTTCATGGGCATATTTAATCAAGGCTAAGCCTTAGGGCATCCTATTTGCCAATCATTTATCCATGCATCATTATCACATAAGGACAAGGGTGTATTACATATATGTGCCTAGAAGAGTTTTATGGTAAGGGCTTCTTCATTCATCATCATGCATTATTAGATTATTCAAGATAGATCATGGAAATATAGGGCTTCATTGTTCATCATTATATAGGGATATAAATGTAGCTAGGGAATATATGCATCATGTGGCTTGAACATATTTATGCTTAGGGTTTTCTCCTAGGGTTGGCATGAGGTTAGGACAACATCACAAATGGGTTATTCATGCATCACAAGAATATTTTCCATCTCCAACAATGCCATATTGACATCAATGACAACTTGGACCAAAAATATCCCCCTTTATCATTGATGGAAGTATTCTTTCCCTTTCAATAATTTCTCCCCCTTTGACATCAATGGCAAATGGATTGCCCAAGTACTCCCCCTATCAAGCTGCTTCTTGACATGTTGCTCCATCGTATTTTCTTCATTAATGATAGTTCTCCATGATAGATATGTTGCTCCCCCTATCATGGTGCTCCTTCTTCTGGCAATGTGGTACATGATAGATGTGTTTGCATTTCTTCATGTGATGAACCAACTCCCCCTACCTGCACAAACTCTTCTAGCTCTTATTTTTTCTCAAGATAAGAAAGATTTTTGTCGTGTGATCAAGTCGAAGACATCTTCATAGTATCATGATTTTCTTCAATGGAATTATTGTCGAGAGATTATCTATAAAGAGATGATTCCATGTCTGACTCATCAAGAGTTTCGTAGGGCTCTTCACGAACAACTTCTATAAGAATAATCAAGAATCATAAGCTCCCCCTAATACTATGCATGGTCTTCTATTTGGCAGAATTTCATCATCAAAACTTGGAATATCATATCTGCCAAAGATGTACTCATCATATCAACAACATGTGTTAATGCCTTGAGTGTCTAAGACACTTTCTGATCCAATTTGCTTCCTTCTCCATACTTGTGTAACTTTCTTCTCTTGCTTGGTAGTCATGTTTTTAGCTTGTTTAGGGACCCAAGTCAAGTTACAATCATGAGCCATATGTCCAATGTTATGACATTTGAAGCATTCCATCTTGTTCATGAATGAGGAATCATGACTTCTTCTTGCAAAGTTGCTTCTAGGGAGCTGATGTGGACCATTATATTTGTCCTTGTGGTATGCCCTACAATCCTTTGCCATGTGCCCAAAATTTGTACAAGAATAGCAATAACCAAAAAATATACTTTGGTACCTGGAGGATGGAGATTTCCTTGATGTACTTCTGAAATCATTATGTCTTGGGATTTTTTGATCAAATTTATTGCCTCTTGCATTCTTGACACCATCTGCATATCTTCTTGGAATAGGGTTTCTTCCAATGTCATCTTGACTCTTCTCCTTGCTTTTGCTGGAACTGGGGGCATCGATATTTCTTCCAAGCTTCTCCACATCCTTGTTGTTTGAAGCATTAGGGTTTGCATCATTCTTGTTTGAGGGTTCACCTGCATAACCAAGACCTGATTTATCAAGAGGAGATCTTTGATGACTTAGGATGTCATCTAGGGTTTGAGAGCTCTTTAGACTCTTTTTCAGATGATCAACTTCTTTTCTTAGGAGATTAATCTCTTCTTTCATCATATTGCTTTATTCATCCTTCTTTGCTAGATGGTTCTCCATTTCTTCCTTTATCTTGGTTTCTTCACATGATTGGGCCTTAAGTGAGGTGATATTTGATTTTAATTTAAAGATCTCTTCATCCTTTTCTTTTAGATGGCATGTCATGGCATTTCTTTCCTTGTCTGCTTCATCGACTTGTCCTTCTAGGAGTGCCAAAGCTTCCATCACCTTTTCAACTACTCGTGCTTGTTTCTTTGCTTCTTCTATTTGGGATTTAAGGGAGGAGACCTCTTCCTTGTATTGACCAATTTTCGCTTCAAGTTTGTTCAAGTCTTCATGTCTTTTTTCAAGATGGCTTGACAAAATGTCTTCCCTTTTTATTGCTTTATTCAATTGATTTGTCATCGATATGACTTCTTCATGATACCCTTTATTGTTTTGATGAAATTCCTCCTTAATCTTGGTGAGCTCCTCTTCTTTTTCTTGTACTTGAAGCTTGAAAATGTCAACTTCTTTCCTTGTCTTGTTAAGGTGATGGTCACCATCTTGCGCTTCCTTCTTGAGCTCCTCATTTACCCCTTTCAAACTTATTATCTCTTCTAGGGCAACTAAGAGTTTTGCCTTGAGATCTTCTTTGAGTTCTTCTTCATTTTCTTCATCTTCTAAGTTGTTCTTGGTCTTGATGTCTTCATTCTTGTTTTTAGCTTCCTTCATGTGTTCTAGATTTCCTTCTTGCTTTCCATCATCTTCTTGATTAGAGGTCATGGTCAATGCTCCTTTTGAGTGAAGATCTTGAAGTTTGTCCCACATACCTTTTGCTGATGAACATTTCTCCATTTTGGCCTTTATAGGATCTGGTAGCCCACTCAAGATTGTTTTCATCGCTTTTGCATTATATTCCTTAGATTCTTCTTCCATCACGTTTTCAATAATCATTGATTCCCAAACTTCAAAGTCTTGAGCCATTAAAAAATTCTTCATTCTTGCCTTCCATATATCAAAGTTTCCATTGAACAATGGAGCTTTCCCAATTTGATTATCTTCTACTTTCATGGTTGAAGAAGAGACATCTTTAGAAGGATTGGAGGCTTTCTTCCTTGGCTTTTCCATTTGTGTTCTAAGGATCTACCTTCAAGTTGTTAGGCTTTGAGTGAAGGCACTGGCTCTAATACCAATTGTTGGAAATACTAAGAGGGGGGGTGAATCAATATTTATTTTCAATTGTTATTTTTACCAATTAAGATCACTTAGAATTAGAACACAAAATGAACAATGATAGAATAATAATTTTATTAATCAATGACACAGACTCCAATACTCTTTAGAATGAATCAAGTAAAATAATAATTAGGGATCCAACCCTAGATGAAGACACTGATCTTCAATCCACCAAGCACCAACCTATATTTTTCCAAGCACCAACTTGGACTTCACGAGGCTCCAACCTCTAGGGCTCCAAGAGCCTATCTTCCCAAGGATCCAACCTTGTCACTTTGAGGCACCAACCTCTAGGGCTCCAACGCTATCTCTGTTATAGGCTCCAACCTGGTCTTCTTGAGGACTCCTATCCTCTAGGGCTCCAACCCTATCTCTGGTATAGGCTCCAACCTGGTCTTCTTGAGGACTCCCATCCTATAGGGTGTTGAAAATGGCAACAAGAAATGCTAAAAATAGAATTGCTATAAATATCATTTCAAGATATACTCCAACTGTGTTGGAAATAGCAAAAAATAGAAATGCTATAAATAGCGTTTCGGGATAGATTCCAATTTTAATTAGTCCCTAAATTAAAATTGTGGATTAAAATTCGAATTTGAGCTCAGCAGTTGTTTGTAAAATAATTAATTAATTCATCTTGAGTTAATTAGTTAGAGAAAATCAAACATGAAGTCTATGTGAAGACATGCAACAGTTATCCCTTTGATTGAGGAAGTTATCCCTTAAATAAGGAGGTCAGAATGAGTTGTACTTTGAGTTGTAATTAGTTAGCTCAGTTAACTGAGTTAAGTCCAGTTATATTAGTTCCAATAGTTTGTGGAACTGATTGTGAGTTCAGTTAATCAATGCATGCATGCATGCAACTAGTGTAATTCAGATAACTGAATATTCTCTCATTACTAACTCATGCATGTCAGTTCAAACAGAGACCTAGTTGAGATCAAAGGATGAAACAATGTACTATCAGTTGGAGGAATTTTCCTATATAGGAAACTCATCCATGCAAAAGGAATTATCTCCTTTAGGATTGCGCAGTTATTTCAGAGGTCAGTGTTGTGTGTGAGGATTATTCACACAAATTGCAGCTAGAGGACCCAGGAGAAACTTCACAAGGAAATAGGAGGCTTGGAGGATTGAAGGAAGGCACATGTGTTGTCTATTCTGTCTATAAGCAGTAGTGAGGGATTGTACTGAGAGCTGGATAGCTTGTGAGCTAAATACTTTTGTAATCCTGAGATATTTCCACTTGTATGATAATACAGAAGCGGGGTTTTTAGCTGAGGCTTTCCCTAGAGTATTCTTCTGTGTTCATGTGTGATTAATTTCTCTTCATCTATTATGTGTTCTATTTGATCTTGCTCATATTCGATTAAGCTTCCGCAAGTTTGTTGTAGAAGTAGATCTTGTATTTTGCTTTAGTACATTGCATTATCAGGTGATCTACAGTGAAATTTCTACATGGTATCAGAGCTATCTGATCTATAGAGAAATTTCTACATGTTATCAGAGCAAAGGTGATCGAAGCAGTGAACAGTATATGAAGAATAAAATTCAAAGTACAAAAAAAAAATGGGTGGCGAGTTTTTAGAGAAAATCTGAAAAATTTTGTGCAAAATTTTCAGAAACAAATAACAGATCTTGATTCCTTGCGAAAAAAGACCCAAATTCAAAAAAAAAATTGGTTGAATCGGAGTTCGTATGAGGGAGATGTCGCTAATTTAAAATCAGCTCTTTTTCTAGAAAATTTCATGACGACAAGAAAGATGAAACAGATTGGTGTGCTAGCCAAGAACCTGTATGCTCTTGAGGTTCAAGATGCATTCAAAGCCTTGAGGACCAAATCAAATGTTGGAGACTTGGTGGTTGAGAGGGAGAGTACATTACCTCTCAACATGCAACGCTAGAAGAAGTCTCAGACAATTGTGGAGGAGCCATAATTGGTGAAGCAATTTCAGGAGGTTGTGGAGCAACCACAACTGGAGAAGCCGAGAGGAGACTAAGTGGAGGCATCCACTCATGCAGAGACCTCCAATAGGGGGAAATTTCGAGCCAAGTGGGTAGAGGGATCACATGCATCCATACCTCCAAGTGTGAGGTGGGATGATGTGAAGTGATAGCTCCAAGAAGGCTGAAATAGGGGCAGGATCCTTGAGGTGCCCAACCTATTTGATTAGACCTTGCTACAGGAACCCCGACGAGTAGTAGCAGGACTAGCTAAGTGGGTAGAGACAGATGTAGATGGAGCGGCAGAGGAAGCTTCAGCATTAGAGGATGTTTCTAGCCCAACAGGGAGGTTAGTTGGGAGATCAGTTACTTACTTCTCAGTAACTGAGTTGTAGTGCAGCAGTGGGCAGCACGATGCAACATGATGAGAGGAGGTGTAGTGCGGATGCAGTGCTGGGAGATAGGACCAGCAGCAGCACGGATGCAACAGGAGGAATTAGTGTGATTGATGCAGTCAAAGATCAAAGTGACAGAGGCTAGAGCAGTTAGATACTGAAGAGCACAGAGGTGCAGAGTTTTCAGTCAACAGAGGCAATAACACTCAGAGACTTTGATGAAAAAGGCATCATTCTGATTCAGGTTGGATATTTTTTGTTTCTGGAGTTGCTGGAGCAACAACACTTGAGAGAAGTGTTGCATGCAGAACATTCCAAAGGTTCAGGATCAGGTTCGGGGTGAATGCCTTTCTGGTTGAGAGGGAGTGTTGAAAATGGCAACAAGAAATGCTAAAAATAGCATTTCAGGATATACTCCAACTCTATTGGAAATAGCAAAAAATAGAAATGCTATAAATAGAATTTTGGGATAGATTCCAATTTTAATTAGTCCCTAAATTAAAATTGTGAATTAAAATTTGAATTTGAGCTCAGGAGCTGTTTGTAAAATAATTAACTAATTCATCTTGAGTTAATTAGTTAGAGAAAATCAAACATGAAGTCTATGTGAAGACATGCAACAATTATCCCTTTGATTGAGGAAGTTATCCTTTAATTAAGGAGATCAGGATGAGTTGTACTTTGAGTTGTAATTAGTTAGCTCACTTAACTGAGTTAAGTCCATTTAGATTAGTTCCAATAGTTTGTGGAACTGATTGTGAGTTTAGTTAGTCAATGCATGCATGCATGCAACTAGTGTACTTTAGATAACTGAATATTCTCTCATAAATAACTCATGCATGCCAGTTCAGACACAGACCCAGTTGAGATCAAACGATGAGACAGTGTATTATCAATTGGAAGAATTTTCCTATATAGGAAACTCATCCATGCAGAAGGAATTATCTCCTTCACGATTGCATAGTTATTTCAGAGGTCAGTGTTGTGTGTGAGAGGATTATTCACACAGGTTGCAGCTAGAGGACCCAGGAGAAACTGCACAAGGAAATAGGAGGCTTGGAGGACTAAAGGAAGGCATATGTGTTGTCTATTCTATCTATGAGCAGAAGTGAGGGATTGTGGTGAGAGATGGATAGCTTGTGAGCTAAAGCTTTGTGTAATCCTGACATATTTCCACTTGTATGATAATACAGATAGCGGGGTTTTTAGCTGAGGCTTTCCCCAAAGTATTCTTTTGTGTTCACGTGTGATTGATCTCTCTTCATCTATTATATGTGTTCTATTTGATCTTGCTCATATTCGATTAAGCTTCCGCAAGTTTGTTGTAGAAGTAGATCTTGTATTTTGCTTTAGTATATTACATAATCTATTGATCTACAGTGGGAAATTCTACATAGGGATCCAACCCACAGCCTCAATTCGTCAAGATAAGTTTAATGATTCTTCACAGCTCCCAATATCTTCTGCAACGAGCCCTAACAATATAGTCACCTTCAGCACTACCCTTAAACAATCTCCAAGGCACTTAGCTCGTCAATGACAACTTTGTCTTCTTAGAAGGTGTCACCACTTCTTTTCATGTTACCCAACCAATTTCTCCAAGGTTACCTCATGATGACATCAACAATGCATCATGGTCTCCAACAATGTCTTAAATAGGCTTCTTGATGATTCTTCAAGGTATGCTCAAGATCCGCTCCAACTTCTTTTTAAGATCTACAAGATTCCAAGATCAGCTTCTATTATGTTTCCAATTCCTTTCAATGGACCTTCAATGTCAGCTCCAAAATCTTCAATAAGTTGTCCAAGTTTTGCACTAGGAACTCTCCAAGGGTGTCTTCAATAATATCATTGATTACTTCAATAGATGTCCAATGGCTCACGTGAAATCTACTTCAACTGTGCTAACAAAATCTGCCCTCAAATCTATTCCTTGAAAGATGGTTTCACTATATTGTTGCACCCAAAAACTCCTTATTCCTCCACAGGTGATTGTAGCACTAGTTTGAGCTCCTATAGGTGATTGATTGTACTCAATGTTTAGGACTGTTTGCGATTATAATCACTACACTGAGATACACTTGCAACTTCAAAGCATAGGAATGAAGCTAAGTCTTTACTCCACACAGGACTGAGCTTGACAATTGTCACTGCAATCAATGGTCCTAGGTCAAGGTATTGTAATCCTCACAGGTCTTCAAACTGCAGTGTCATTTGAGGGTCATAGGTCTTTACAATAGAATAGTCTGAAGGTAGGCCTCCTCTATAGGTCCGTAAACATAGGTGGTTGCCACAGATCAATATGACTATCTTCTTAAGCTTCAGGTCTGAGCCTGAGCTTAAGCCTCTTCTACAACTATGTCCGCACTAAAGAAGGTTATTGTTCTGCACTTCTTCTTAGTCTGAGATATGTGTTTAGGTGTGAGGTAAGGTACGTTGAATATCTCAACAGGTTTGTGGCAACAAATCCGAGCTTGTTTAGAAGACTTCCCAAATGATAAACCATAGGACTGTTCATTTATCTGAGGTGTGCAACTCGAGGTTCGAAGTGTTTGTAGGATAGTCCAAGAGTATAACAACTAGTCTTCCACAGAACTTATCACTACCCAGTGCACCTTTTCCACCACAGGTCTCAGGTATGTAACAATTTTTTAGTTCAAGCTCTCCACAAACACAGTCCACTTGCTAACAATTCATTGTTTGTTGTCCTTAAGGTGTCTGAGCCTCCAAAAGATACCTTAACGGAAGTATGCCCAAAACAATAGATCTTCAAGTATTCCTTAGCCTTATTCCTGTCTTTTATGCCACTTCTAAATTATTCACCAAGCCCCTGGATGAAATGATGAGTTCAAATTGACATTTATACATGTTTTGAGACCTTTCAATGAACATACATGTCCCTAGGCCAAGGAACATGATCCTACAAGTTGGCTTAGGTTGGCTAGGATAAAATATATTATATTTCATCTTAAAAAATCATTTTCCTCTACAATCCTATGCCAATTCTAAACTTAGATAAGGTCATTTTATCATCAATAAAATAATATTTTGTGAAATTGTCATCATGGAATCCTTTAATATTTTGTCTTTGGCATTCAGGGTAAAGGCTTCTTCTTTAAGGCATCATTCAATAAGTCTTAGGGTGCCATTTTAATATGTCTTCGTGGGCATCTTCAATCAAGGCTAAGCCTTAGGGCATCCTATTTTCCAATCATTTATTAATGCATCATTATCACATAAGGACAAGGGTGTATGACATGTATGTGCTTAGAAGAGTTTTATGGTAAGAGCTTCTTCATTCATCATCATGCATTATTAGATTATTCAAGATAGATCATGGGCATCTAGGGCTTCATTTTTCATCATTAGATAGGGATATAAATGTAGCTAGTCATTCAATATATGAATTATGTGACTTGAACATCTTCATGCTTAGGGTTTTCTCCTAGGGTTTGCATGAGGTTAGGGAAACATCACAAAAGGGTTATTCGTGCATCACAAGAATATTTGTCATCTCTGACAATGCCATATTGACATCAATGACAACTTTGACCAACAAAACTGAAGTGACACCCACTAGGATGTTTTGCCCGACATTCACCTTGGAATACATGTCCCATGACCTTGGTAAATATTTTTCCTTTATTAACTTTTACATGGATTTTTTACCACAGTTGTTACATGCTATTTGAATTCTTTAATTATCATCCACAATATTATGCAATTTAAAATATTGCTCTATGTGGTGCACCCAAGTAAAGACCTACACCCCATCAAAATTCTTTAATTCAACCTTGGAAGTTTTACTTCCTTAGGAAACCATACATAAGTAGCTCCAGTACTAGAGTCAAATCCACTAGAAAAATTATTATCGTTAGCAAGTTGTTCAACTTCAACACAACCTTTATTTTCATGAGTCCTTTTACCCACCATTTTGTGGGTGATATCCCTAGGAGAATTTTTTTCTCCAAGATGGTCCTCAGACAACAACCAACAACCCCTTGCAGCCACCAGCGATCTTATTATGCATTTTCTCCGCCACCTAAGCCATCCATGTGGTCCCTCGCCCATCTTCCTTGATCGTATGTTTGAGGGTGGGCCTCCCGAACCTAAAGGTGTGTCATGTCATTTGGTAATTGGGTATTGTAGTTTGCTTATCATGGACACTTATGGGCATGGCTTAATGAGGGATTCAGTGGAAAGAATAGGTTAAGTCTATTCCCTTGTCCCCTAGCCCCCTTTTGGATATTAACCTTGCATCCTAGTCTCATGGGATCTCTTTACTAACCATTTGGCTTTAAGGATGGTATTTCATGACAAACCCTTATTTTGGTTGCATGGTCCCGCTCCCTTATCTGCTTATATTGCCCTCTTTCCATTCATTATTACACCCATTCATCATTTCTCCTACCTAGGTCCATATTCCTCCACTGCGTCCACATAGGATTAGCTTACCCCTTCCCCTTCCCCACACCTTGGGTCATGGCTTGGAATGAAGCTCGGAGGTTGATGCAGCTAAAAAGAAAGATAAAAGCATATTTGGCTACATTCAATAGGAAAATGTACCACAAAATGCAAAATATGGTCTAGACAAACACATTTAGCACGTGGGAAAAATCCAATACATGAGATCTACCTCATCATCATGGCCACCACCCTGGTTCCTACATGTTCTATGAACCTCCTTCATCATATAGGAACCCATGATTGTCCCAACCCCTAGTGCGCAATGAATGACCTTACCTTTAAAGGGGGTATTCACTGTTATATCTTATACATCATGCTCTTAGCCCTTGAGCCTCGAGCAGTTAAACAAAGAAAATCATAAAAATGAAAAAGTCATATAAAGAAGGGTGGAAAAATCAAGGTTTGGGCACTTCATGTACACAATTGCTCCCTCCTATACATTATAAACCCAAGTGTGGCCTTCCCTCTTATTAGCTACCCTTCTACCCCAACATGTGACCCAGGGCTGCACCTTGGCATCCCCTACTTCATTCACCTATCTGTCACATGCCACCACCTTTCAAAGGATGTACCTTGAATATATTATCCCCTTTAGAAGTAGAAAACACCTATTAGGATTCTTGGTTAACCCTATTTGTTGTTTAGGAGACATTGGCACATCCCAAAGCCCATTATGGAAGGGTAGGCCATTATGAAGCCCTCACTTGTGGTCCATGATTGGTAAGCTCATTTACCTGATTTCTCTAATGACTTGTTGTACTGGAAGGCTAGGGGACGCATTGGATCTTATGCAGGATTGCAGATGGTCTCCATATTGGGTTTGGTCTCCCTATGCGGGGTCCTAATCCTTAAGAGGGATACATTGGCACACATAGGGTGTGCGTTGAGATCCACAGGCCTCCACAACAGCAAACAACATTCCATGAATCCCCACAGCCATTCAGAGATTTCTCGTGGTTCACTTATTAGACAAGGAAGATGCACTTGATCCATCATGCCCAACTAGCCCCAGATTTGCACCATACACTTGGCAGATGATCCAGGACTTGCATGATGATGTGGCATCACCTACACCACATCTTAGTCCTTGCAGGCGATCTACAGGCATCTTTGATTTGTTTGGAGACCCATGAGGACACTTGGTGCCCCCACATGTCATTTGGAACACCACAGGTTATTACAAGAGGCCAACCCCTTATCCACTGCTTTTGAGGGTCCTACTCTTCATTATTGCACCCATGGAACTCCTTAGGCTTCTTAGAGGGCTCTACGACATGCATAGATTATTATTTGACCTCTTGAGAGGCTTATTCTTTCATTTATGATCTAGTTTGGTGGGCTTGTCAAAAAAAGGAGGCTAATTCGAACTCCTCATCAGTGTATAAATACAAGTGAGATGAGTTCATTTGTTGATCATCACTTTGGATTGGATTTTTTCTCTCGCTTGAGAATTTCACACTTTTTTTAGAGGATGAATTGGAGCTTTATGGATGAATTTTGATGTGTGGATATTGGTCTATCTTATCTTGGAGCTTCTCTCTTGTCAATTGCGGATGGTTGGATATATTATGTTACATGTAAGTACATGCATTTAATGTTATTCTTATTTTACTTTGTCATGTACATTGGACTGGGATTTTCACTATCTTTAGGGCTAATTGTTGTACGCATTTACCGCTTTACATTGTGGAATTTTGTCTTTATTATAACATCTCTCAATGTATGGGCCATGTAATGTGAACGAAATCTTCTAGGGGTAATTCTAACAACGAATTTACCTTGATAATGCATCTCCTTTGTGCATCGAAGTATAAAGTTGCAAGATTGCTTCTCTTCGACCTATAAGGCTAGCGAAGTAGTCTTGTGGCCTCCTTGACCAAGAACCAAAGGTCCTCACTCATGTTCATCATAGACTCCATTTTCCCAAGACTAAGGCACTAACCTATCAAGAGGTGGTCACCTAAGGCATAATTTTCCTGCCAAACTATCCTTCCAAAAAGTTTGATCTCCTAGGGTCTCCTGTGTTGGTGTCTCCTCAAGACCTCTTCCAATTTTGAAGCCATTCCGACGGTGAAGTTCAAAGAAAAGTTGAGCCCTAGCTCTGAGATCAAACTTTGCCTTAACATCCCCAAGGCTAGTACCTCATTGGATCAATTCAACACCTTCAAGTGAAAATTCTTTCTTTGATCCTATCCCCCACCTTGTCTAGGGCAAGAATGTCATTGGTTTCCATAATCTTTCCTCATACCCTAGGCTGGGTCCACTTGGTTCCATGTGATCTTGTTCCTTTGAAAGGACATTTCTTTAAGAACCATTCAGGATACCAATTTCAACCAGGATTTTAGGGATTGGGAAACTCCTTCACAAGTCTTATCCTATAAACCTAACCCTCAAATCCTCCCTTCCTTTCCCTAGAAGACATTGTACCTTCCTTAGAAAGCAAACAAGCTCTATCCTTCAACCTCTTCTAGAGAAGGATCAGTTGGGTCACTTCACATCCATTCATTGATTTATCCTTCATCAATGACTCCATAACATACCGGGTCTCCTCCCATCGGTGAAAATTCATAAATAGAAGGAAGCCTTAGTTGAGGTGACAATGGGCTAAGTCTCCATTTGTTGCCCTTAGTCTAACATTTTCCCTTTAGGGATCCTATTTAGGTCCCCTGCTACTTTGAGCGGTAACATTTTTGGCGTCATTTCAAGGGAGGAAGCATGTTTATCTCCCTAGTGAATCATTGAGGAATTGATTCATTGATGACATCTATAAAATATTACTCTAGCGACTCCACGCATTGTCCAATCCCCTAGTTTACTTGAAGGCGACAACATTCCTCCTTTAACGAGGGCTACCGCAAAAAGGGGGGAGTGAATTCCATCACCTGTTGGAACCGCTCTTCTGTCTGAATTTGAAAAGGTCAATGATCCATCTCCAAAGATTCCATCTAGTTCAAGCACTAACTCCAAAAAGGATCAACCCAAGATGACCAAGAGTGAAAGACACTTGGTTAGTGTTTTTGCCCCTTTGAAATTGAGTAATATCCCAAGACACTACCTGAGAAATATAACCGGTGGTTACCCAAATTCAAAGGGGATTCTACCTGGATTGCCCATGGTTTCATTAAAGAATTCTATTCGCAGATGTTCCCTAAAATGATATTTGATGAAGATAGGCTCATGACGCTTTTTTCCTTATCACTTGAGGGACAAGTAAGAGATTGGTATCTTAGCCTTCCCCCTACATGCATACAAGACTATGATGAATTTGAATACCTATTCATGAAAAGGTGGCCTTGCAATGCCTAAGGGACCTTCAACATTGAAAAATTCTACCAAATAACCAATGGAAGGGAAGATGTGTGGGAGTTAATTCAAAATTTTGATAGGGTAGTCAAAGATATACCTAATCATGTGAAGCCTTCTGAAGCCAACATCCTTGATAAATTCATAAAGGCAATGGGTGGCCACCTCACATATGTGTTGAGGGACAAGAAACCTTCCACTTTGGCCGAGGCTAAGGAAATGGCAATGGAAGTTGAAGAAAGCATATGAATCTCAAAGGTTGATATCAATGATCAACCTAGAGCTAAGGTTGAAATCAAGAAGGAGAAGTCCAAAGATCAACATGAGGAAACTCTCCTTTCCATTCTCAAAAGGATGGAAAAGTTCACAGAATAATCCAATGCACGTGACAGGGTTATCATGAACAAATTCACCACCTTGGAAAGGGCCCAAAAATCGAGTTGTATCCCTAAAGGAAAACATTTTCCCAAAAAGAAAAGTGAAGAAGATAGGTCAATCTCTTCTCAAATCCCAAACACTTTGTCTCCAACTAATGTCATTGATCCAGATTCTTCATCTAAGGATGAGGAAACTGAGGGAGAGGAAAGTGAGGGTGAACAAACTGATGAGCAAGCCAATCTTGTGGAATCTAACATCTTCAACATTTTTTCTAGGGGGGTCATACACACATCCTCCCATTAGTGAGGTCAACCTTAAGGAAGAAAAGGAAGAATCCATTATTAACTCTGATAGTCAGGGAAGATTCAAAGGGGTCCAATATTCCCGAAAGGAAAAGGGCAAAGACCCCTCACCTCTTAATGAATCACCTAAGGAAGTCCCTCTTAAAGAATCCACCCCAAAATTCATCCCAAGAAGGATCCCCCAATAAAACCAATCCAAAAAAGGATCCTCCTAGGAAAGAATACATCAAGAAGAAGGAAAAGGGGAAGGAAATTAAACTCGACATCGACATAGGGGTTGTCGTAGGAAAGATGACTATACATGTTCCCTTAAAGGAGATTGCTAAGCTTCCTAAGCAACAACAACAACTTAAGAAGTCCTTGGGGATTCAAGAAGAAGAACTACTTGAAGAATTGCAAAACATTCATATTCCTGACCGAAACCCTGGGCACAAACCTTTCTTGCTTACTTTGGCTATCAATGACCTCTTCTTACACAATTGTATGTTAGACTCAGGTGCTTCCGCTAATATCATGCCTTTGATTGTTATGAAGCAATTGGGTCTCAGCATCACTCAACCATATAAAAGGGTGTGTGGTTTTAATTCCAAACCTGTGGAAGTGGAAGGTATCATCAAAGACCTTAAGGCTTCTTTAGCTAGGAATCTTGATATATCCCTCCTCATGGATGTTATTGTTATTGATATTCCTGACATGTGGGGGATGTTGTTATCTCAGAAATGGGGAGCTACCATTGGGGGGCATGTTCAAATGGACCTATCATACGCAACCATCCCGCAATCTGATGGCACCCCTTTTATCCTTTATAGGGAACCTGCTTACTTACCGCATGTGATCAAGCCTGGACCATACTATGAGACATGCGAGATCAAGAAACCTTCCCCTATTCTCCCTACCCAGGAAATCTAAATCCTCAAGTGGCCAATCTCTCAAACAAGCAAAAAGTGGAAGCCTAAGAAAGAATATAAGGTTGGGGATTTAGTCTTGGTTGATAAAGATCCCATACCTGTCAGGATTCATGGAAGGGTTGGAGATGACTCTTACTATATTGCCAAACTTAGCAACGAACTTTGGCCTGAACTGGTCAAATTAAGTCATATCACCTCCTTCATTCAAACTTGACATTGTATCATATGCATGGTAGAGTAGGATGCATTGCACACTGACTTCCGCATTAGAAATAACATTATATGATATTTCTCATGGTCGATAGATGCATATTTGCATATTTTATTTTATGTTGATTTTATGGCTTAACATATATCATGTGTGATCATGAGACGCCGCGAGAGCATGTTGCTGTATGTTTTTCCATCGATTATATGTGCATGTGACAGGTCTACAGTAACTAAGAGATTGTTGGAGTTCTTGTGACCTCCTGTTTGAGTAGCTTCGCCCACTTCTTTGAGAGATCACGTCTCAGTTGGAGCCAAATGTTACCCACCATTTTGTGGGTGATATACCTAAGAGAATTTTTTTTCTCCAAGATGGCCCTCAAACAGTAGCCAACAGCCCCTTGCAGCCACCAACTTGCTCATTATGCCTTTTCTCCACCAACTGAGCCAACCATATGGTCCCTCGCCCATCTGCCATGATCGTATGTTTGAAGGTGGGCCTCTCGAACCTAAAGGTATGTTGTGTCATTTGGTAATTGAGTATTGTAGTTTGCTTATCATGGAGATTATTGGGCATGGCTTAATGGGGGGTGTTGTTAGTCACTCTACAAGTTATCAGTTGCCCAGAGTGTAGAAAAGCAGTAATGTTTGAAGCCATTTCAGTCCCTCTCGATTGCATAGCACTCGTGATAAGCTTTCCAACAGTATATGGAAGTCCAAGAATGGACTTCCGGATAAGAAGCTAGAGCATATTGAAGTTACCCTTGGAAAGCTAGAAAACAAAGAGAAATAGCCCAAAGGAAAAGGCTCATCGCAAATTGCAATCGGAGCTTCCAGCAACAACAAAGGAGGGCAGTAAGATCAGCGATCAGCTGATCGCTGATATTGCAAATCGCATATCGGCGAATCCAGTCTTATCGCAAATCGGCTATCGGCGGGGTCCCTGGCACAGGCTTATGGTTTATCGGTAGTTCATGATGCTGAACGTCGATATCGCAGATCAGCGATTGCAGGCGCAAGGAGGTGCACACAAGTGCAAGGCTAGAATCATCGTTGAATGCCGATATTGCGAGAATCGCCAAATTTGAGCTTTAGTGTTAAAGCGTCGGGAGGGCCGAAAAATGATTAACAAAGGAAATCAACACAAAACCAAGGGTAGGCAGGCCTTTTCTCTCTCCTCCAATAGGTAGCGTGGTAGCATAGGATTGGTCCCGATAAACTGACATGGCAGTTGACGTCATCATGACGTGGCAGTATGGAGGACACGTGGCACGCAGATTCAACATTTTCAGGGGTCCTATGGGGGCATTTCCGAGTGACACGTGTCACCACTCACAAGGTGACATGTGGCAAGGATGACGTCACCCATCGCATATCGACAATCGGTGATCACAAAAAGAAAAGTCTTTCTTCCGCCGAAGTCCCTTCCGGCTTGCGATTGCGATATGCGGGAACTTTCCGGATGAAATATTTTATGTGTTATATCTTATGGGGATTTCGCGCTCGGACAATCGGCCAGTGATATGAAAGAAGGTAATGAGGCTTCCCCTCCTATGTTGCGATTGTGATATGCGAAGACCTCCCCAGATGTGATATTTTATACATTGGATTTAAAGGCTCGTCAGGTCCACCCCTTTTCAAAGGCCACATGCTCATTCAACACCCGTCCCCCGGATGTGATGCATTCTATAAACCGTTGCCCCCGGACAATCGGCTGGCTCCAGGAAATATCATAAGAAGGCCCTCTTCTATGTTGCGATTGTGATACCTCGGGTGGGCCCAATCTCGCAGATCGACGATTACAAGGTTGAAGGGGAGATATCAAAGGCAAGTGTTATAAACCGTCGGTGTGCAGGATTATAATTAACAAAGGAAAAAGCTTCCCGGACAGGAGTCTAAAGGCCTTAGCGCTAGAGGGTTAAGCACCTAGTTCAAGCCCCAGTCATGCGAAGAAAATTACAAAAAGGGGCCGAATTAAAGGGGCTAAAGAAGATCGGAAGGTCCCACCTTGTAAACACTGATTTAAGAGGAAAAGCCCCGATGTCGTAAGGCCGCAAGCGTATGGCACTGAGCTTTAAAGATGGATGGGCCAACAACTAAAGCGTTGTGTTGTAGCTCTGATACCAATTGTTGTAGCTCTGATACCAATTGTTGTAGATCTGATCCAAAAGATATATGAGAATAGAAATAACCCAAGAATAACAAGATCAAAATAGATAGAAATTCTTCTTTATTATCAAAACCCTTATGGTAGGGCAACACCATACATTCACTCCTTAAGGAAGGAGAACACTCCACAAGCCATATGCCTGTTCATACAATAATACTTCTCTTCATATCCTCCATGTGGAGTCTTTAGCCTTTATATAGGCCTCATACATACAATACCATGTATTATTACCATGGTTTCCTCGTACCATCAAACTAATACCATGGGCCCATTACATTATTATTAACTACTTGTGGTCCCTTACATGACATGGGTTAACCACCATATTTATTACTATGGCCCATACCATTATTACATTATTACCTTGGGTACCTCCCTTGGTACCCCATATTATCCCCCCTAGGTATATAACATTCCACCCCCCTAAGCATGTTTCGTCCCCGAAACATGGGAAGAACATAAATAATAAGATCTACTCAAAAGAGTAGTCCACTGGTACCATGCACGTGCATCTAGCCATCCAAGAGAAAGGTGAACCCTCGATCTCGCTGGTGCCTCGCTCGCTTGAGATGGAAGTTGACCGTGGCAGCTCTTCTATGTTGATGTGTAGTAGGTGGATCTAGGCTCCTTGCTATCCATCATATGTGGGTTGTTGTCCTTGTGGCTAGTTGGTTTCCATCTTGTTGGTTGTTTTCTTGTGGGGTGATGTGGGTGATGATATGTTGAAGTTTTAACCCACGGGGTCTTTTTCTTTAATTCACCCTGCTGTGGTGCCTGTTGTCGTGTCTTATTTTCCAATATGACTTCAACCACTGAGCCCTCCTCTGATGTATCAACACCTGTAACCTTTTCTGCTTCAGCCTCTGTTTGTGTTTGATTATCTATCATTACTAGCTCATCATCTAATAAGTCAGACTCTGGAACATCTTCTGCTTCAACCTCCTTGGACTCTACCTGCTTATTAATGGAAATATCCTGTAATGTAATTTTCTTCTTTTTATACCAGAGCTTCAGGAATTTCTTTTGCACATTAATATTTATAGTACCCACTGATTCCATCCAAGGGTATCCCAAAACAACATCCATGTTATCCATATCTGAAGCATAAAAATCACCATGAAACACATACTTATCCATAGAAAGCTTCAAATCCTTATAAATTTGAACATCCTTATCCTCAACCTGTGTATTTTCAATTTGTTTTGCTGGTACTTGCAATTTTTTTGCCAAGTTGACATTTATAAGATTTTTCTTGCAACTCGGATTTATAGACACAATGATTTTCTCCTTCTGAATCAATCCATGAACCTGCAATAAGGATATACCAGTAGAACATAACCCTTGACGTGTCTCATTCTTTTTTCTAGCACAAGACCATTTGTCCATAAAGAGTTTTTCAAATTCTTTATCCGACAAGTCGTTCGACTGTTTGATGCCAAGTGATTTCCACCATCTGTCAGCCTCTTCTGTCAAATTAAGTCGTACTATAGCTTTCCAACATATCCCATATTTGGACTTTATTCTCTGTATGAATTCTTCAATAGTAGGGCCATCATCTTTCCCTGTAAAATATAGCTTCTCCATGAGAAAAATTCAATTACTTGGCGAAAATTTGTAATTGTCACAGTTTCGTCAATATTGCTCAGAATCTCTATTATAACCTGTTTTTGGAAATGGAACAACCATTCTGCATCTGCCCATGTGATAGAAATCCTGATTCAGACACTGGAATTTCAGATCTGCGCTGCTACTCTCCCGCCGTCACCCAAAATTTCTGAAAAAAGAGCTGATTTTAAATTAGCAATATCTCCCTCATCCGGACTCCGATTTGACTGTTTTTTTTTTTTTGAAATTGGGTATTTTTTCCCAAAGAATCCAGATCTGCAATTAGATTTTGCAAATCTTGTACCAGGACGTCTAGATCTGCGCCACAAAATCGCTGCCCTGAAAATTGTCTGCAACCCTACTGATTTTTAGATCAGTGATATCTCCTTCATCCGGACTCCGATTCAAGTGATTTTTTTTTTTGAATTCGACTATTTTTGCACAAAGAATCCAGATCTATAATTATATTTTACAGATCTTGCACCAAAATGTACAGATCTGACCTGCAAAGTCGCCGCCCCCGAAACCCTGCAAAAAAAAAAAAAATTCTCCACTGTTTGCCCAAGAAAGTGCTCCGATACCACTTGTTGTAGCTCTGATATCAATTGTTGTAGCTCTGATACCAATTGTTGTAGATCTGATCCAAAAGATATATGAGAATAGAAATAACCCAAGAATAACAAGATCAAAATAGATAGAAATTATTCTTTATTATCAAAACCCTTATGGTAGGGCAACACCATACATTCACTCCTTAAGGAAGGAGAACACTCCACAAGCCATATGCCTGTTCATACAATAATACTTCTCTTCATATCCTCCATGTGGAGTCTCTAGCTTTTATATAGGCCTCATACATACAATACCATGTATCATTACCATGGTTTCCTCATACCATCAAACTAATACCATGGGCCCATTACATTATTATTAACTACTTGTGGTCCCTTACATGACATGGGTTAACCACCATATTTATTACTATGGCCCATACCCTTATTACATTATTACCTTGGGTACCTCCCTTGGTACCCCATATTATCCCCCCTAGGTATATAACACGTTGAATGAAGTAGTGGTGCAACGGTAAACCAGTAAGGGGGTTCAAGAAGACTTAAGCGCACGGCATGGTGCTCCATTCCTATACACAAAAAAGGAATGTCGGGAGGAGCTCCATTTCTACTCTGCGATAGACACTCACAGTCAACCCACTCCCTACTACAGAGAACGAGCTATTCAAGGAGTTAAGGCGGAAGTGACAGGAAACAGTCGAACAGCAGGAGAAGCACATCACGACTGAGACGTAGCTTGACTAGAGGCCTTTCACAGGGACATCAAGGGGGGCACTTCCTCCATCATCTTTCAGTCTTCCTCTTTCTTTGCATCATTTTGTATTTTTTGTTTGTTTCCAAGAAAGGGATTAGATCCTTAGAAATCTTTTTAGGCAGTAGGAGCTATCACAGGCCGAGGCAGCTAGTACATCAGACAGCTGGCCTTTGGCTGAGATATTTTGTAACTGTAATCTAAGCTCCCCCTCTTCTTATAAATAGGGGGAAGCAACACTTTAATCAGGTTCTAGAATTCTGCACCTATAGGTCAGTATTTCTGCGATTCCACTTTGGTTCGACTTGCCTATCCATGAGGGACTTGAGTGATATCTTGGCTGAATGTAAATGGATTGGTATGTTGGACTCATATTGGATTAATGAAACTCCCTGTTGATTCCAAGTAGATCAATGCGCAATATGTTTTCCCTTCTGCAATTTCATTTCGTATATGTTTCCCTTCTCTAAAAATAATGTGATGAATCTATCGGTTTCGCTCTGGTTCATGGATTTATCTAGGCTACTAAATAAGCGAACAATACCTGAACATAAGATAGATATACTTATGTTAGTCTATAACCTACAGTACCTGTGTGCAAGACATATTTGCTTGTGTTATTTGATTAACCTGCAGTACCTGTGTGAGCCCACATTTACTTTTGTTGTTTAGCACTAATGGTACCCATGCTATATCTGATATGGAACCTCAGTAAGTACTCCACTCTTCCATATCTTTGTTGGAACATCGTTGCTTAGGATTATGTCCTCTCTACAACCCTTTGCATCGAATTCCCTCTTTCCTTTCCTCCCCTTCACTTTACTACAACTTCGGTATTAAGTTGTCTCATTATTATGTGTCGGCCACTAGAAGAACACATTTCTCTTTGAGATTACCACAATATACCCACATTTAGATCCATGTGTTGGCTTGAGTCTACCTTAATGAAGGTCTATTGAACCAAGCCCCCCTTTATAACCTTTTTAACTACGTCACAATTGGAGTGCAACAGAAACCTCACTCATAGTCTTCCATACACTCCTCTATCTAAGATGTCCTAGGCACTGGTCTACAATCAACCCAGAGGCTGTGTCTAGGAGGCTTTCTATGTCCCTTGAAGTAATCATGCTGCAGGTGCTAGAAAAAGCCACAACAAGGGGATTCAGTGGAAATAATGGGTTAGGTATGTGCCCTTGTCCCCTAGCCCCCTTTTGGATATTAACCTTGCATCCTAGTCCCATGGGATCCCTTTTACTGAACATTTGGCTTTAAGGATGGTATTTCATGAGAAACCTCGATTTTGGTTGCATGGCCTTGCTCCCTTATCCGCTTACATTTCCATCTTTCAATTCATTATTACCCCATTCATCATTTCTCCCACCTGGGTCCACATAAGGTTAGCTTGCCCATTCCCTTTGCCCACACCTTGGGTCATGACCTGGAATGAAGCTCGAAGGTTGATAAAGAAAGATAAAAGCACATTTGGGCACATTCAAAAGGAAAATATACCACAAAATGCAAAATATGGTTGGGACAAACACATTTAGCACGTGGGAAAAATCCAATACATGAGCTCTACCTCATCATCATGGCCATCACCCTAGTTCCTACAGGTTCTATGAACTTCCTTCATCATATAGGAACCCATGATTGTCCCAACCCCTAGTGGGCAATGAACCGCCTTACCTTTAAAGAGGGTATTCACTGCTATATCTTATACATTATGCTTTTACCCCTTGAGTCTCGAGCAATTATTTCAAGAAAATCATAAAAAGGCAAAAGGCATATAAAGAAGGGTGGAAAAATCAAGTTCGGGGCACCTCATGTACCACGATTTCTCCCTCCTATACATTATAAACCCAAGTGTGGGCTTCCCTCTTATTAGTTACCCTTGTACCCCAGCATGTGACCTAGTTCTCATCCAATACTTCATTCACCTATCTGTCGCATGCCACCACCTTTTGAAGGGTGTACCTTGAATATATTATCCCCTTTAAAAGTATAAACCACCTAATAGGATTCTTGGTTAACCCCATTTGGAGTTTAGGAGACATTGGCACATCCCGAAGCCCATTATGGAAGGGCAAGCCATTATGAAGTCCTCACTTGCAGTCCATGATTGGAAAGTTCATTTACCCAATTTCTCTAATGACTTGTTGTATTGTTGTATTGGAAGGTTAGGGGATGCATTGGATCTTATGCAGGATTGCAGATGGTCTTCATCATGGGTTTGGTCTCCCTATACGGGGTCCTAATCCTCCAGAGGCCTACATTGGCACATGTAGGGTGTGTGTTGAGATCCGTGGGCCTCCACAACAATAGAAAACATTCCATGAATCCCCACAGCCATTCATAGATTGCTCATGGCTCACTTATTAGACGAGGAAGATGCATCTGATCCATCATGCCCAGCTAGCCCCAAATTTGCACCATACACTTGGCAGATGATCCAAGACTTGCATGATGATGTTGTATCACCTACACCACATCTTAGCCCTTGCAAGTGATCTACATGCATCTTCGATTTGTTTGGAGACCCATGAGGACACTTATGTGCCCAAACATGTCATTTGGAGCTCCACAGGTTATTACAAGGGGCTAACCCTTTGTCCACTACTTTTGAGGGTCCTACTCTTCATTATTTAACCCATGGACCTCATTAGGCATTTTAGAGGACCCTACGACATACATAGATTATTATTTGACCTCTTGAAAGACCTATTCCTTCATTTATGAGCTAGTTTGGTGGGCTTGTCGCCAAACGTTGGATTATTAGAACATTATTTAATTTTGGGGGCTTATGTAGACCAAGGAGGCTAATTCAAACTCCTCATTAGTGTATAAATACAAGTGAGATGAGTTCATTTGTTGATCATCACTTTGGATTGGATCTTTTCTCTCTCTTGAGAATTTCGCACTTTTTCTAGAGGATGAATTAGAGCTTTATGGATAAATTTTGATGTGTGGATATTGGTCTATCTTATCTTGGAGCTTCTCTCTTTTCAATTGTGGATGGTTGGATATATTCTGTTACATGTAAGTACATGATTTTAATGTTATTCTTGTTTTACTTTGTCATGTACATTGGACTAGGATTTATGCTATTTTTAGGGCTAATTGTTGCATGAATTTACTACTTTAAATTGTGGAATTTTGTCTTTATTATAGCATCTCTCAATGTATGGGCCATGTAATGTGAACGTAATCTCGTAGGGGTAATTCTGACAATGAATTGATCTTGATAAGCCATCTCCTTTGTGCATCGAAGTATAAAAGCCGCAAGATTTCTTCTCTTTGACCTAGAAGGCTAGCGAAGTAGTCTTTATGCCCTCTTTGACCAAGAACCAAAGGTCCTCACTCATATTCATGATAGACTCAATTCTCCCAAGACTAAGGCATTGATCTACCAAGAGGTGGTCACCTAAAATCACATTTTTTTCACCATTTCCTAGGTCTAGCCAAGCAGTCTTTGTGCCCTCTTTGACCAAGAACCAAAGGTCCTCACTCATATTCATGATAGACTCAATTCTCCCAAGGCACTGATCTACCAAGAGGTGGTCACCTAAAATCACATTTTTTTTCACCATTTCCCAGGTCTAGCCAAGTTGGGTCACCTAGGGCATCATTTTCCTGACAAACTATCCTTCCAAAAAGTTTGATCTCTTGGGGTCTCCTGCATTAGTGTCTCGTCAAGGCCTCCTCCAATTTTGAAGCCATTTCGATAGTGGAGTTGGGAGAAAAGTCGATCCCTAGCTCCGAGATCAAACTTTGCCCTAACATCCCCAAGGCTAGTACCTCATAGGATCAATTCAACACCTTCAAGTGAAAATTATTTCTTTGATCCTTTCCCCCACCTTGTCTAGGGCAAGAACATCATTGGTTTCCATACTCTTTCCTCATACCCTATGCTGGGGCCACTTGGTCCCATGTGGTCCCGTTCCTTTGAAAGGGCAATTCTTCAAGAACCATTCAAGATACCAATTTCAATAAGGATTTTAGGGATTGAGAAACTCCTTCACAAGTCTTATCCTATAAACCTAACCCTCAAATCCTCCCTTCCTTTCCCTAGAAGACATTGTACCTTGCTTAGAAAGCAAGTAAGCTCTATACTTCAACCTCTTCTAGAGAAGGATCATTTGGGTCACTTCACATCCATTCATTAATTTATCCCTCATCAGTGACTCCATAACATACCGGTCTCCTCCCATTGGTGAAAGTCTATAAATAGAAGGGAGCCTTAGCTGAGGTGACAATGGGATAGGTCTCCATTTGTTGCCCTTGGTCTAGCATTTGCCCTTTAGGGATCCCTTTTAGGTCCCTTGCTAGTTTGAGCAGTAACAAGTCCCTTAACTTTATCAATATTAAGAAGACTCGCATTTACTATTTCTATAATCTTTTGTTTTATTCCATCTATATTATGTTCTAATTGTTTCATCCTCTTATCCATTTCTTCCTTATTTTTATCTATATTTTGTTCGATATCCCTTTTAATTGATTTTTGCTTCTATAACAATTAACTTTCCAACTTGGATATTTGTTGATTTTTCAAGTGCAATATATACAAGCACTAATGTATGAAATAATGAGAATTACTTCTAATTATGTAGATATTCCTTTAGCACTTCCAATATATCATTAAGCAATTGCACTTTAGAAATTCAACCATAAATGCATAAGGACAATAGAGATCAAAATGCACAAATAGAACACAAGATTACCCTGGGAAAACCCACCAACCTTTTCCTTAGAGAAATTATTTAGTTCAACAAGAGATACACATAATACTGCTAGTTAACTATAAGTTCAAACTGACCAAAAATGCTATGGTCAAACCTAGTCAAACAACCCTCTTATCAAGTCAATCTTCTACCCTTCAACTTTGGCCTTCTCTGATTTGCCTAGGCCAAATTTAGGCCTCTTAGAAAATGCCCAGAAACTTAGCCCTACTGCCTAGAAGTCAGACTTGCTGCCCAGAAATTGACCAAAAAATCAAGTGTGAAGTCAAGGAGAGAGAGAAATGCTAGAGATGAATTTGTGATTCTTCATCCTACTTCATCCTTCTTCTTTTTCGCTAGAATGCCCAAAATATCTCATCTTGTTTGAGGTAAAATGGTGCCTTGTGGAGGAGGTTGAGCGCCATATCTATAGTGTTCTACCTGTCTGAATGGGTGTTTCTTTATTAGGGCCAACTTGATGAAGGGGGGCTGACTTGACAAGTTTGGAGCCAAAAATTCAAAATTCAAATTTTGAAAATTCTCTTTTGATACCAACATGAAGAACATGTATTATATTAATTCTTTAAAGGGCTAAACAATGAAAATGACATGAAGAACATGCCTTACAATTTCATTATGAAGATCGACCATAGCTACAAAACTCAACACTCCCTCTTAGCTAGGGAGGTATTCATAATGACTAGACAAATGTTATTTTCTTGAAAAAATTCTCTACAGAAAAGGTAATAACATATCATCATCATTATCCAATTACCATAATTTGGTCAACAATTGTGACACATGGTAAATCAATAGCATCAACCAATTACCATAATTTGGTCAAACAACTTTGACACATGGTAAGTCAATAGCATCAAGAAGTTACCATAATTCGGGTTGGTACCACTGACCTATGGTATATTATTACTATAATTTAGGTCAGTACTCCTGACATATGGTACACCATTTAGCATCAACTAGTCACCGTAATTCTGGTCTATCTGACACATGGTATACATATCAGTCTTGGTTCACCATCATTCCAGTCAATATCATTGCCACATGGTGAATCTCCAAAGGCCACACTTTATATAAGTAATTCAGGGCCTAATGCTAAACGCACTTGATGCTTCAGGACCATCTTCCTAATTCGGGTCAACATACTTGACACGGGAAGAATTATTGTCCTCTGCCAAACCATTCTCCCTAATTCGTGTCAATATACTTGACGTGGGGAGAATGTTAGTCCATGATGCTATCTGATCAACACTTCCTCTCACTGAGAGAGGCATTCTCAACAAGTCCAAGTTTTTCCCTGAAATATACAAACTCCGCTTTGGACAGAGGCTTTGTAAGGATATTAGTTATTTGCTCATCAATAGAGACATATTGGATCTTCACTGATACCTTTTGCACCATGTCACAGATGAAGAGATTCTTGATCTCTATGTGCTTCGACCTATGATGGAAAACTATATTCTCTATCAACTTCACTCAGCTTTAATTGTCATAATATATCATGGTTGGTTCTAGCACTTGATCAAATCGTCCTGCGAGTAACTTTTGAAGCCACACTGCTTCACAACTCGCTAAACTGGTTGCAATACATTGTGCCTCGATAGTGCTGAGTGCAAAATCTATTTGGTTCCTACTCATCCAAGAAATCATAGCCGAGCCCAAATTGAAGCAACCTTTAGATGTACTATTTTTATCTTCAACACTTCCTTCCCAATCTGCATTTGTATATCCCTTTAGTTGTATATCACCATTTGATACATATCTCAAACCATAATCAATTGTACCACACAAATATCTCAATACATGTTTTGTTGCAATCCAAAGAACATGTCTTGGTTCCACCTGGAACTGGCTTAGAGTATTCACTGCAAAGAAAATGTCCAGCCTCAACTTTCGGTACATGGATGGATCTACCAAATCTGACTCTGAGTCTCTCAACTTTATCATATTTATCACAAGGAGAGTTTCCATCGATTTATAGTCCATCGTTCCAAACTTCTACAAGATATTGATAATATATTTTCCTTAACCAAGGAAGATTTCACCAAGTTTCTACCATACTTCTAGCCCCAAATAGTAGTGGATCAACCTAGTATCTTTCATATGAATTCAAAATCCAACTCCCTCTTACACCGAATAATAAGATGCTCTACACCTATAAGAAATAAGTCATCAACATACAATAATAAAATCACAGGTTCATTCTTCTCAACCTTGATATATAGATTTGGATGAACATCACTTTTGCAGAAACTAAGTCTTGTCAGGTAGTTGTCAATTCGAGAATACCATGATCTAGGTGCTTGCTTAAGTCCATACACGACTTTCTTTAATTTGCAAATGTGTGACTCTCTCCCATGAACCTCAAAACCTTTAGGTTGTTCTATGTATACTTCTTTCTCAATCAAGCCATTGAGAAAAGTAGTTTTTACATCCATCTGATCTAAATTCCAACCCATAGAAGAAGCAACAGAAATAATAGATCTAATAATAGTGTACCTGGAAACTAGAGCAAAGTCTCATTGTAATCCTCTCCCTATTTTTGGGAGAAACCTCTAATCACAATCTTGCCTTGTATTTGACAATGCTACCATCTACTATGTGATTGATCTTGTATACACATTTGGAGGTTACCACTAACTTCCTTTTAGGTATGGGTACAATCTCCCATACATCATTCTTCATAATCGATTGATATTCTTCCAACATCGCATCCTTCCAAACTTGCTGACTAACTGCTTCTTCAAAGGTGGAAGGTTCAGAATTAGTGAGATTAGTCATCAATGTTGCATATCCAGAATACATCTTCGGTCTCTTGCTTTTCCTAAAGGTGCCATGTGTTGCATGTCCTTTTGCTTCCTGCAAAGTAGATCTAAGCCAAGTTGGCCTTTTCCTGATTTTAGGAATAACAATTGGGTCCATTGGATCGATAACCCTTTTGGCTCTTCTTGATTATTTACATGATTGAATTTAGGCTTCTATGATCCATATTATGAAAAGCAAGAAAAATTTCAGCAAAAATCACATCATTGGAGTTTTGTCGACGTGTTTCGAACCATCCAGTGTGGTTCATCGTCGGGACAAGATGAAGAACAAGATCTTGCCATCAAGTTAAATAGATCTATTTAACTTGATGGCAAGATCTTGTTCTTCATCTTGTCCCGATGATGAACCACACTAGATGGTTCGAAACACGTCGACAAAACTCTGATGATGTTATAAAACTAGACAACCAAATATTCTCAAATGTTCAACATGTGGTTTCTTCCCAGTGAATGCTTCTTTAGGAGTCTTGTCTTCCAAAATTTGATGAGGACTACTATGGTTGTCATAGATGCTTCACTCCATAGAAACATAAGTAAGTTTTGATCATGCATCATTGCCTTAATAGATTCTTCAATGGTTCTATTCTTTCTTTCAACAACTCCATTTTGTTATGGATTGTAAGGGATTATCAACTCTCTCGTAATCCCAACTTCTTTACCAAAGGCAACAAGCTCTTTGGAAGTATATTCTACCCCATTATCTGATCTCAAAATCTTGATTTTATTTTCCTTCAATTTTTCCACTTCAACATTAAATTCCTGAAACTTGTTGAAGACTTCATCCTTTGTATTCACGAAATAAATTGATTCTTGCAAGAGAAGTCATCAATAAAGGTTACATAGTACAAAGAGCCTCCAAGAGATTTCATTGGCATTAGACCACATACATCAGAATGAACTAGATCCAAAATTTCCTTGGACCTACTTTCACTGCTTGGAAAAGGCTTCTTTACATTCTTCCCAAGCACACAACCTTTACATACTTCTTCATGCTCCATGTGCAATTCTGGAACACCTAAAACCATCTAATTTAAGGCTAACAAAGCTCTATAGTGAAGGTGAGCATATCTTCTATGACAAAGTTAACATGTATTGATGTCATTATGTACTAATACTTGAGCAGGTTGTTTTAAGAGTCTATACAAACTTTGTTCACAAACTCCAATTACTCTAACAGAATCTATACTTGAGCATTTTGGCCACACAAGTATTTTATCGTTAATAAATGCTACTTTATCTCCTTTATCTTACAAACATGAAATTTAAACCAAATTCTTTTTCAAACCTGGTACATATAGTATGTTGCTAAGATGAACATTTTCACCTGATTCCAATTCAATGGAAGTCTTCCCAGCCTTTTATTGCATAATTGTCGTTGTCTCCAAGCTCTACCTTTTGAGATAGTTCGCTTTCCATTAGACTAGTAAGCCTATCATGATCTCTTGTCATGTGTCTTGAGGCACCACTATCTTCTAGCCACAAATCATCGCTATCTGCAATAGAACTTGTAAGAGCAGAAAAATAGAAGAAATATTTGTCACTTGGATTTTCATTCTTGTGGTTTTTAGTTGTTCTTCAATGTTTGTTGTGGTAGCATGTTGTTTTCATTTTCTCTTTCTATCATCCGATCTTTAAGGACAATCATGTCTATAGTGACCAAATTTGTGACAATGATAGCATTGAACTTTCGACATATCTTTCTTTCCTTGAGGAGCAATTCTTTTACCTTCAGGTCTTCTTCCTTCATTTCTTTTTTGGAATCCAAACTTCTTTCATCCTCTAGCCTTCTTGAAACATGTTGCAAAAGCTTGAGAATTGCCTTCATTAGATCTTTGAATCTTCCCCTTTGATGTGACCCTACATTCTTCTTGAGTACATGCAGTACATAGTTCTTCAAACTTTGGAGTTTCCTTTTTGCCACATATACTAGATGCAAATGAGTCCCATGTGTTGAAGAAAGTGTGACTAGGTTCGGTCTTCATAATGACAATGTAATTATGATTTTTGTAAACAAGAAAATGAATTTATTATTTTGCTTGCTTCATGGGTTTCATGAGCAAGAATTTTTATGTATAGATGGCTCCCATTGAGAGCCTTAGGATTTATCTTTAAAGGTCAAAGAGTTTATGTCATGTATGAAGAACCCTTCTTGGGCATGTATCAAAGGTATTTGAATCATAAACATTGTCAAATAGCCCTCCAATGACAAGCACACAGTCCTCTTCTTATGTCGACCTCTAAATGCACAAAGGAACTCATGTCGGCTCATATATTGAAGGCACAACAGTTCACTATCTAATGTCGGCTTATTATGGAAGACTAACTACTATAAATACCCAGCCAGGGTTTGCGCAAAAGAAGAGGTACAAAACTCAGATCCTATGAAATTTCGGATGAGTAAAGTGGTTCTGTATTTCGAATAGATCAACCTCTCTAGGTTTTTCGGATGGGTACCCCAGAAGTAAAGTCTCGGCATCCTCACAATCATCATGATCATTGTCTCGACATACTAGACAGTCTCGACATATCTATAATGATAAGGATCTCAGTGCAGGAAGAGAACACTCTGTCTCGGCATACTACTAGATGCAGTCATGATCTCGGTATATTTGTGATGAGGAGATCTCATAGTGACACACCATGTCTCGGCATACCTCTAGATGCAGTCATGATCTCAGCATAGATTAAATTATGATCTCGGTATAGATATAACCATGATCCTGGTGGAGATATAATTACAAGATGAAGATCTCAGTGAAGGTGTAGCTATGCTACAACAGTGATGATCTCATTGCTATCATGAATACCTCAGTAAAGGTGCATTAATAATGACCTTGGTGAAGTAGCAGTGATGATGATGATCTCAGTAGTGACACATAAGAGGATTGGTGTCTTGGTCTTGGAGTGGCCTAACAGGTCAAGGGTCATGGTCTTGGTATTTGTCAATTGAAATCTCTATAAGAAGAATTTTGTGTGGGTTTTCCTCTCAAAGAATGAGAGGTTTTTGCCTTGGCAGAAAGCCAACATCTTGTGTTCTTGTCTCTTTGTTTTGGTAACTATTTGATGAACTAAGAAGACACACACTAATAATATCAAGAGAAGATTGTGCTATTAAGAAAAAGTTAACAATACCTCACAAATAGTTATCATGGCAAGAAGAATATTGTTAACTTATTTTGCCCTAGATTCTTCAACACCATGGGTTAGGTAAACCATTAAGTGATGCAGTCACTAGTTCTCTTTTAGAAATGATTTCATTAATTTCTTGAAGTTGGTCTCTTAATTGTGACATCCTCATGAAATATGAAGCCACAATTCATTCCTTGACATTTTAACATCACGAAACTCATTGTTTGACCAATGTTGTTAATAGTATATAATCTAGTTAGGGCATCATAAATATTCTTTAAGAAGTCTAGATTTGCAATATATGGAACCAAGTGATCTCTGTTAGAGTCCACAATGATGCTTCTAGATGTAATGTCATCTTTATCATATTTTATTTTTCCTTCAATATCTGAGGGTTCAATGACCTTGCCTTTCACAATACGCAAGAGATCATTCTTTGGGAGGATGAGATCAATCCTTGTTTTCCAAGCCCTGGAATTTGTAACACCTTCCAATTTGTTCTCAAACTTCATAGAGGAATCCATAGTCGTAGATAAACAATTAGATTGTACATGTAGGTTTTCTTCAATGCTCTTCCCTTCAAGAGTGATCTCAATGTCCTACCCTTCACCAAAGCTCTAATACCATGTTGATTCTTCAACTGCAATAGATACAAGCACTAATTTCTGAAATACTGATAATTACTTCTAGTGATGTAGATATTCTTTTAACACTTCTAGTTTAGCATTAAGCAATTACACTTCAAAAATTCAACCATAAATGCATAAGAACAATATAGATCACAATGCACAAAGAGAACACAAGATTTACCCTAGGAAAACCCACTTGGGTGAAAACCCCAACAACCTTTTCCTTACATAAATTCTTTAGTTCAACAAGAGATACACCTAACACTGCTAGTCAACTATGAGGTCAAACTGACCAACAATGCTATGGTCAAATCTGGTCAAACAACCCTCTTATCAAGTCAATATTTTGTCGTTCAACTTTAGCCCTCTATGATCTGCCTAGGTCGAATTTTGACCTCCCAAAATATGTCTAAAAACTCGGCCATGTTGCCTAGAATTTCGGCTCTGCTACGCAAAAGTTCGACCTGCTACACAGAAATTGCCCAGAAAGTCACACATGCAAAGGGGAGAAATAGAGAGAGATGAATTCATTCCTCTTGTCCTTTTTCGTCCTTCTCCTTTGCTTGGATTCCCAAAATGTCTACTTCAAAGAGAGAGAGAGAAATGCTAGAGATGAATTCACCCTTCTTCATCTTACTTCATCCTTCTTATTCTTTTCTAGAATGCCAATAATATCTTGTCTTGTGTGAGATCGAATGGTGCCTTGTGGAGGAGGTTGAGTGCTCTATATATAACATTTTTCCTGTCTGAATGGGTGTCTCTTCATTGGGGCCAAATTGACTTTAAGGAGGGTCGACTTGACAAGTTTGGAGCCAAAAATTCAAAATTCAAATTTTAGACTTTTCTCTTTTGATACCAAAATGAAGAACATGTCTTATATTAATTCCTTCAAGGGCTAAACAATGAAAATGACTTGAAGAACATGTCGTACAATTTCATTATATTTTCAAGGGCTAAAATATAAATTATGAAGACCGAACATAGCTACAAATTCAAAAATACTAAGTATTGGACATCTTCTATTCTTTATGAGTCATGGATGAACCTTTAGGTGTAACTAGTAGTAGTTTTTAGATCTTTATTTGGAGCCATGTGAGATAATAATAATATTGTTTATCACAATTTTCAATCACTAAAAAATGAATCTTCCAATTAAAAATCGTCACTTGTAAGTTACATACTTTTAAAACCTTAATTTGGAGACTATTCGGATGACTAGCCTTTGGCTTTATATATCTTTAAGATTTAAGCCCTTCTTAGTCTAAAATTTCTACTTGTAGTACGCTAATGTATCTTCTTTGTAGTTCCACAAGTCTAACAAAATTTGATGTGCCAAGTTAAACTTATAGTAAATTTTCCAAAACTTTTGATTTTTAACCTCTTCCCAAGATATAATTTGTAAAATGTGTCACAAATTCAAATTTTCAAATTTAATTCTGAAAATTATACCTAAGGTATTTAGTATGTTTCTTCAAATTTCTGAAAAAAATCACAATCTGAATTATCTCAAAAAAGTTATAATAAAAATGCCAAGATCACTCATTTGAAACTAATTTCAAGACCATTTACAAACCCTGAATTCCATTGTTATATCTATGAAAGTATAGCAAACTAGAATCTGAAATTTGTGTTCCTCAATATGGTCAAAATTGCGTAAGATTGAATCTTCTCCAAAAACAATTATAGTGAAAATGCCAAGATTACTTATTTGAAACTAATTTTAGAATTATTCGCAAACCCTAACTTATATAGTGTATATCTCCAAAAGTATAGTGAGGTCGAATATGAAATTTTGACTAGATGTTCCATGAGATCTCTTCTCAATATGCTCAAAATTTCACCGTCTGAAACTTCTCCAAAAAAAGTTGTAATGGAAATCCCAAGATGATTTCTTCGAAGAAGCAAAACCTTAAGTTTATAATGCTCCAAAACCAAATATTATGAACCGTGCATCTTAAAATTGATAAGAATTCAATGAGTATAGTCCACTTTGAGAGGGAAACATCCTTTTACAATGAATTCAATATATGAGACAAGTTACGATGATCCTAAGACTATTTCTTCTTGGTATATATAAGAGACAAAGTGTACAATTACAACGAAAGGTCTAGTCGACCTCTTAATATAACAAATAAACTAATAATGAATAATTATTAAGGCCTTAATATAAGGGCCCAATGGCCTTAACAAACTATATACATGACCTTTATGGAGTGTTTGGTTAATACACTCAAAACATAAATGATATATATTTTAGTACTTCAATAGATTTTGGGATAAAGCTCTAAGCAATGAAAACATTTTGAAAATAAACTATAGCTTATTGTGATGGGTTTTTCTACAAAAAGATAGGTAAAATTATTTAATTATTTAATAAGTGATAAGATGGAAAGTAAAAAACAAAAATTGCTATCATACTAACAAAATAACTTCACCATTGTCTATCTACAAATATATACTATAAAGCAAGCTCATTTAAAAGTTGGAGGCCAAATAGCAAGAAAAAGTGAAGCCTAAAAGACTCAAATCCAAAAACATAAAATTAAGAAGTCATAAGTTAATATAACGAGAAATACAAATAAACCAAAAGATGTAGGGTCATATTCCAAGTATATACTATAAAGCAAGCTCATTAAAAAGTTGGAGGCTAAATAGCGAGAAAAAGTAAAGCCTAAAAGACTCAAATCCAAAAACATAAAATTAAGAAGTCATAAGTTTTTTTTTTTGTTTTGTTTTTTTTAAATCTAGCATAATTGGTAACTGGTGAGAGTTATCCTGAACAAACCCAGGATCAAATCTAACTGGCTACCACTATAAACCTAGGCTACGTGCAACAACCTGCAAGCCGCACAATAGTAGGAAACTTATGCCTCAACAAGAGCCGAGACATCCGCTATGGGGTCGCCTACTCTTCTAGCCAAGACACAACAGATCATATATATACTCAATGAGATTTGAACCCTCATCTCGTGAGTTTCACCCAGGGAAACTTACCGTTAAACCCCATATCACTGTATGTCATAAATTAATATAACGAGAAATAAAAATAAACCAAAAGATGTAGGGTTATATTCCAAGCCAATGAGCATATGTCACCTTATACTTCTTGCAATCAAATTCCATAGTTGATGGTAGTCCTAAGCTAGCTCATGCTACACATCCATATCCTCACATTCTGTTGGGATGTGGGACATTCCTACTCATAAGCTAGTAAGCATCGCATCAAGATTCTTTTAAGAGTGTAGTCCTTCTTAACCTCATCTTTTTATACCATTATTTGATACTCAAGTTCTAATAGGGTGGTGTAGTAACTAGAAAATTATGAGGACGCGATGAAAAATAATCATGACCATAAGGGATCATGTGACAAATGAATGCTATTACAAATAGGCGCAAATTAGGGTCACAACAAATATTTACAAGCATAAAATGATAAGCTTGTAAGAAATTCATCCCCATGTTGATTGCTTCTAAATTATTCTAAGTTAAATCCTTACTCTTCCCAAAAAAAAATAATAAGGAGACCTCATAAAGCATAGACGTTTTTGCAAACACATTGAAAACAAACCACAAAAAGGACCAAATTATTGGAGGGGTTTTGAGATATACACATTTTCTGAAGGAAATTTATTTGTAAGAGGATGTTGAACATGGATTTTTTATAGCTTACCCAAGGTTACTGGTTTAGAACAAGAACATGTACATGTCATGAGATCACAGAGAATGTCATGAAACTCTGTCTTTTATGTACTTTCTACCACCACCCACCACCCCCTTGAGCTGACTTGAAGGCCAGTTTGACTCAATTGGTTCGGGCTAGTTTGACACCAAACCAACGCCTTGAGCCAAGTTGAAGGTTGGTTTGACTTGGTGGCCTATCAACTCAAGTGGTTAGACCAGTTCCAAGTCATACCACATTGAGTTTTTAAATTATGAGCTTAATAGGCGTCCGGAGGGATCCTAGTGATCCAAGGACTTCACCTAATCACAAGGCCACCAATTCAATGAAAGGTGACATTATATCCAAACCATCTCTCTAACATTCGGTATTAACCTATAGAGTGTTTCTAAGTAAGGCTTACACTTTTAAAGAAATATTTGTGTAGTAAACACACAGTAAAGACCCTAAGCATACAATCCAAATTGATGAATGTAGATCTAGGTGGCAAGTTATTGACTACCTAATCAAAATCGAAGTTGCAAGAAACGTCACCCCACAATGTTCTTGGTTCAAAATTATTCAAAAATGCACTTGAAAATGTTGTGAGAAAGTTTCCATATTTGGGTATATGCCTTGAAATGCAAAAGCAAGTTTTTGAAACGTTTCAGTTGAATGAAACAAAGCAAATTTTAGGTTCAAGAAAGCATTTCAAAGGCACATGGACCTATAGCAAGCACTCAAATGCTTATTGACACAGAAACATTGACCAATTAAATATAAAATCATTTTATTTTTCTCAATCATTTTATTCAAATTTAATATATGTGTGTGTGTGTGTGTGGCCATGATGTACATCTAAACATGCATGTACATCTAACAATTTACTATATTTTTTATTTTTATTTTGGGGAAGGATGTAAGGGGTTTTGGGGGCACTGTGCAATGTGCAATTTTGTCGATAATACAGTTTGAGTGGGCCTAATAGTTAAGAGCATGTGTTTCCTCGTAAGAGGTTACAAGTTCAAAACCAAAGGGAGTAGAGTATGTATGCCTTCGCAAACTTAACAGTCAAATCATTACGCAGAGGTGGGTCCCTTGTCCCACAAACAAGAGGGTCTCATACACCAATTTGGTGTATGGCTTAGCCCCTTGTCCCACAAACAAGGGGGTCTTATACACCAATTTGGTGTTTGGCTTAACCATGACCTTAAAATTGGATAATATTTGCACCAGCCAAGTATGGGGGTATATCTCACATATACATGTAAACGTAAACGTATACGTAAATGTAAATGTAAATGTAAACATTTAACATGTAATGTTTAACATTTAACATTTGTAAATCAATCTAATTATTATTATGTATAAACACAATATAAATTTAAAATATAGAGAGGTTTATGAACACTAAAAAATAGGTATGGTAAATAAATAATTTTTTTTTTAAACTTACTCCAAATGTATGGTAAATAAATAAAAATATAAATAAACTAAAGGTATGGTAAATAAATAAAACCTTTTTTTATATTTAGTCAATAAAGAGGTTTTATTTGGGTGAAGCCTATGGGCCAAATACCATTTTAATACCATGAGCTAAATATCTGGGCGAAATACCATATTTATAAAAAAAAAATGGTAAATTATTAAAAATATAAATAAACGAGAGGTATGGTAAATAAATAAACCATTTTTTTATATTTATTTCATAATTCAAGATTTATTTAAGTGAAGCTTATTGGACAAATTATTATTAATACCATGCAAAAAAACATTATTAACTATAATATTAATATTAATAAAAATAAAGATGACACATAGTATTGACTCATGGCATTGAAAACCAATGTTATTGACCTACGGCATTCACATTGAATGTAGCCTATTTAAAGAGGGAATTAAACCACTCTAGATCTATTTTTACTCTGAATCTACTAAGCCCTGAGAGATCAAATAGTTGATATGCGAACTAGCATAAATGAAAAAAAAAACAATCCTTTCGACACTTTATAGATCTAAAGATAAATCGATATTAGTAATAATAAAATATTAACGATATTAGAAAGAATAACTTCGCCATAAATCACATGTAGACATACATGAACCAACTAGTGTGGTTCATCGTCAGGACAAGTTAAGAAAATAATCTAATATTATAATTTTATTATTATATATATATTTATATATATTAATTTTAATTTAAATAAATATAGATAAATTCCCTTTTATAACCATTCATTATATCTAATTTAACTTATTTCCATAAGGAAAATAATAATAAAAAAATAATAATAATAATATTAAATTAATAAATAAGAAATTGAACTGGGTTCTAACGTCAAAATTAGCCGTTGGAGACTCTGCTCAAACTATTTATCATGCTAAACTGGATCTGTTTCTTCAACTTGTCGTGACGATGAACCACACTAATTGATTCAAAACACGTCGACAAATGTATATGTACATGTGATGTACGCCAAAATTATTTTTCCAAATATTATGGATAAAAAAAGCCTCAATTCAACTATTAACGATATTAATTGAAAAGATGGCTATGCTTTGATTTTGTAATTAATAAATCTAGCTGACAATTGTTGCTTACGACAAGAGACATACTGGGCAATGGAGGTCTCACGTTGTGCTAGGTTTTGGTCTCTTGGCGGCTCCCTGGTCGACGCCGCCAAGGGTTTCATGCCCGCGAGAAGCAGCGAGGACTGGTATTGGAGTGAAGACGAAGCCCCTTCCAACTTGTGAGGTGAGGATTGAAGGGCGATTTTGGCCTTTCACCATGCAGCAGGCCCAAATCATGCTTCCTTGAGCAATCGTCCCACGATGGTAAGCGTTTGTTTTAGTTTATCAATTTATTTTATTTTATTTTTGTATGTCAGGGACCCGTTTGCACCTGCAGAGAAGGAACAGAGCCCCAGATCGGCTTCCAAAGCCTGGATCTATGACGACAGCGAGGATGATCTCTGGTGGCCGTGTTAGGAATGCCCCGCAGGGTCGGCTCTCGACCATCCCCTCTCCTGCGCACAGGAATCTCACACTTTCACCTTCAGATTAAGCCTAATCTCAAGCTGGAAGAGCCTCAAGCACAAAGCAGGAGCCTACCCACCATCTACCTACCCACCATCTACAGCCCATGGATCGAAAGAAATTCCGTCCGAGGAAAAGAGGCATTCCCTCAACCTAGAGGTAGCCTAACCTCTAGCATGTACAAAGAAAAATAAGACATTCCAAGTATTTATAAATCCCTATCAATCAAATCCATACTGATCTGGGTCAAGGACAAGGAATCAGTGGAAATCCTCATAACCAAGGTTCAACAACGAATGGGGCTCCCAATTGCAGAGCAAAAGCTCATCTCTGAGGGGAAAATGTTACGAGATAAGAGGACTGGGGCTCCCAATTGCAGAGCAAAAGCTCATCTCTGAGGGGAAAATGTTACGAGATAAGAGGACTCTTAAAGATTATAAGATAAGCAGGGGATCCTCTCTCCTTGGTCTCAGGATTGCGTGGCGGAACAACACCTGGCCCATTATTCTCCTACAAAGAACCAGCCAGAGTTGGTGCAGGACAAACTAAGGCTACCGCCCCATCTGACTCTCTTCTTGGGCCTTACATAGTGGAAAAGCAGCCAGAGTTGGTGGTGCAGGACAAACTAAGGCTACCGCCCCATCTGACTCTCTGCTTGGGCCTCACATAGTGGAAAATGAGGAATATCCACAAATAGAGATCAAGAAATCACAGGTAAACATCACGTTCTCATATTTTTACAAAAACGTTGTAATTTGTAGATTCAACAGTTTCTGGCTTAAAACTGAAGACCTTTCCCAGTGGATCTACACCAATTGGACCAAAGAGTGTGGCATCTACCTTTGTTCAAAGGGTTTCTTTCATAGTATACCCTTTTTTAAAAGCAGATTACCAGAAAATTATGGAGGAGGGACCATGGTTTTAAGAAAAAGTTGGGTTATTCACTACCCCTGATTCCAGGATTTCGACTCATCCACCATGGAAGTCGCAAAAAAGCTTATCTGGGTTCACTGCCAAACCTCCCTCTCCAAATTGGCATCACCTAGTAAATGCACTGGCAACATTCATAAAAATAGACAGCGAGAGAATAACAAAGGGGTTTTTTTCACCTATGCTCGCATACGTGGGGAGATTGACCTCGGCAAGGGGTTGTCAGATCGTAGCCAACTAAAAAAATGGACATTTCCAGTGGACAGAGTCTTGATTTAGAAAACACTACCTTCGGATGTCGTATTTGTAACCAAACAGGGCATTTGCAAGGTACCTGCTCTCTGGCCAAAAAGCCAGCAAACAAGAGGAAAGGGCCGTGGACTAAGACAAAGATCTGGCAGCCTTTTGAGCCCCCTTTTCCAAACAATGAAGAAGAGGTGGATCTAAAAGACCTCCCCAGCAAAGATAACGAGGAACTGACTGAAAATGTCACACAGTATGAGCTCCCCAACAGACCATAGATCCCAATTAGAATACCGAGATGGCAGTCACACCAAATTTAGCAGTCATCAAAGCAGCAACAAAGAACGAATTGATGCCAGGAACCAAAAAACACATGAAACAAAGAGCTCTGAATCTGAAAAGGAGCTCCCCCTGCTGCAAACACGACAGGCATAGCACTAGCAGTTACCCAACCTACCCCATGGATATGGAAGGAAGTAAAAAATAAAATTAGGATGATTTCTACAACTACACAGACCGTTAAGCCTCTGCAGCTAGTCTCTTCTCTATTTTTGCTCAGTCATGAGGGCCTTAAGCTACTTGACAGATCCAACTGAAACTCTATCTTTGAATACATGCCAATCATGTATCTACAGAATGTAATTTTATTTCTTTTAATAAAAAATTAAGTTCTTTTATTTCTTTTAATAAGAAATTACGTTTTTTTCCTAGAAAAAAATTGATTGCTTTTATGACATTTACTTTTATATTCATATGCCTTGATTAAATTTAGCAAGAGAATGATATAAGTTGCTTTTATGACATTTACTTTTATAAGCATATGCCTTGATTAAATGTAGCAAGAGAATGATATGGTTTGCTTTGATGAGTACATCCATATTTCATGATGACATCAGCGGTCTTTCACAATGCAAATAAACAGGGCTGCATGAAAAGCGAATTCTTGTGATGAGATGAGATATTTAAAATAAATGAAAGGACATCAAAAATAGGCTTGAAGAACAAGTCAGCTACCATTTTCCTTTTTAACACAATGGAAAAGATGTCATATTTGATGTATTTAAATTTCAAAATAAGACACTCAAATCGATAACTTCATACAAGCGTGTAAAGGAAAGGAGCAATTGGTCTATGTATGTATACATTGAAAAAATGCATGTAATCAGCCATCCAGCAAAATGTGTCAGAACAAGATATTTTTTAAGGAAAGACTTAATGACTAAGAGCGAGCCAAGATGTCCCGTATTGATTACAGATGGAGTGAAAACTCTGTGGGGCCACCTATTCCTTGAGCCTAATCAATACAAGTTAGGGCATGCCTCCAGAGAATTGAACTTGGGTGGTTGGGATGACAAGCTACAATCGCAACCGCTTGAGCTAAGAACCATTGGCACAAGATTGTGAATCTTGTAATACACTGGAACTGATTTGGGCAACCAAGAAAGACTCACCAATCAGAAACATCTAACTGGTTTGACAAGGAAAAAGCACACTACTTTCTTGGCAACATCTAAAACTCAAAAAGAAAGAAACATAAAAAAACTAGTAAAGATGGAAACATCTCTATAGCTGTTTTATCTAATAATGTAATTGATTTTTATCTCATATATTTTGTAATTAAAAATGCATAAGGAGAATGTTTGCATTGTATATAAAATGTTCATCTCTCCCTCATAATAAGATGGTATTGTTTTCCAAAACATTTGTGCTATTCTCTATTTTTTCTGAATCTTTTTAGATCTGCATGTAGATCAATTGGTATCAGAGCATAAGATTTTGGAAGCCATCCACTTGTTCAAAGTTTTTTTTGGGGGATTTGTGGCTTAACAACTCAGCTTCCTTCTTTGTGTGCCCTCCTTGCTTCAGATTTCCATCACAGATTGTCGCTTGGGGTCATACTTTTCAATTTCTTTAGCGGATGAAAATCATGTCGCCCTATCGAGAACCCTCAACTGAGGACTCACCAGTCCATGATTTAGCCATGGCTATTCAAGAGATAATTACGCTACAACAACAAAGACACCCTCTTGGACAAATGTAGTTGGATACACGCTTTCAATTGTCCAAATTCTCGAGCCAAATGAACGGAGAGGTCGTCGATTCTTGGCTCCGTAGTCTCTCTACCTATTTCAAAACATGTCCCACGATGGAAGAGGACATGAAGCTCAAATCGCCAGTCTACAGTTGGAGGCTTTGGCGCAAACATGGTGGGATACTCAACTCGAGAATATATCCTTGGTTGTTGAGCTCGGGGACCAAGTTGAGACCAGATCCACACATATCACATCTTGGGATGACTTTTGCCAAGCCTTAAGAGCACATTTTTACCCCTAGGATATCTCCAGAATCTCCTTGCCAAATGGTTGCAGCTTCGACAACTACCAAATCAATCAGTGCAAGCATACATTGATGTCTTCTGCAAATTGCACATTCAACTCCATATCTCTGATCCAGAAGAGGTATTAATTATTAAATTTAATTATAGTCTACTAATGGTTTTTCGTCGAGAAGTTGAGTTGTTTGATAGTACTTCCTTGGACAAGGCCTTTATTCAGGTATTGGTTGTAGAACATAAGGTGGCTCCTCAAACCTGATCTCCTTAAACCAAAAATGGTCCATCTCCTGCTAGTCTACCTAATGTGGCCCCTTCCTCATCCCCCTGGTGTACATTTCATAAGACCAACTCACATGCTTCAGCAGAGTGTCGTGTACTTCAAAATATTCACCCCAACAAGACTCTTTACAGAGGTAGGGCAACCAAATTCCTCTACCTCACTTGCATTTGTCTCTCTTGACAATCCTACCAAAGTAGACCCCTCTCTCATCTTCATGACTGCTAATGAAGCTGGCACCTTTGTTGCACCTATATTTACCCATATTTGTCAAATCAAACATGAGTTGGTGACTCTTCTCCTCGACAATGGGAGTCAAACGAATCTTGTGGCACAGAACTTGGTTCACCGCCTTAGCCTTCCCACCACTCCACACCCCAACCCATATCAACTAGGTTGGGTTCAAAAGGAAGCCCCTCGTCTTACTGTCTCCCAATGTTGTGTTGTCACCTTTGCTATTGGTCCTTTTCAACACACTGTGGTATGTGATGTTTCTCCTCTCAATTGTGTCGATTTGTTACTAGGCATTCCATACCAACAAGCCAGACACGCTGTTTATCATGCTAAATATAACAAATACCACTTGCAACATGAAGGTTGCGCCTATGTGTTCACATCCTTGGCCCTCACATCAACCTAACATGAAGGATGCATGAAAAGCGAATTCTTGTGATGAGATGAGATACTTAAAATAAATGAAAGGACATCAAAAGATGTGCTTGAAGAACAAGTCAACTACCATTTTCCTTTCTAACACAATGGAAAAGATGTCATATTTCATGTTTTTAAATTTCGAAATAAGACATTCAAATTGATAACTTCATACAAGCGTGTAAAGGAAAGGAGCAATTAGTCTATGTATGTATACATTGAAAAAATGCATGTAATAATACATGTAATTAGCCATCCAGCAAAATGTGTCACAACAAGATTTTTTTATTTTTTTTTTCAAGGAAAGACCTAATGACTAAGTAAGAGCCAAGATGTCCCGTATTGACCACAGATGGAGTGAAAGCTTTGTGGGGCCACCTATTCCTTGAGCCTAATCAATACATGTTAGGGCATGCCTCCAGAGAATTGAACTTGGGTGGATGGGATGGCAAGCTACAATCTCAACCACTCGAGCTAAGAACCATTGGCACAAGATTGCGAATCTTGCAATACACAGAAACTGATTTGGGCAACCAAGAAAGCCTCACCAATCAGAAACATCTAACTGATTGGATAACAAGGAAAAAGCACACTACTTTCTTGGCAACGTCTAAAACTCAAAAAGAAGGAAACATAAAAAAACTAGTAAAGATGGAAACATCTCTATAGTTGTTTTATCTAATAATGTAATTGATTTTTATCTCATATATTTTGTAATTAAAAATGCATAAGGAGAATTTTTGCATTGTATATAAAATGTTCATCTCTCCCTCATAATAAGATGGTGGTATTGTTTTCCAAAACATCTGTGCTATTCTCTATTTTTTTCTGAATATTTTTAGATCTACATGTAGATCAATTGGTATCAGAGCATAAGATCTTGGAAGCCATCCACTTGTTCAAAGTTTTTTTTTGGGGGGATTTATGGCTTAACAATCCAACACCCTTCTTAGTGCGCCCTCCTTGCTTCAGATTCCCATCACAGATTGTCGCTTAGGGTCATACCGTTCAATTCCTTTAGTGGATGAAAATCATGTCGCCTCGTTGAGAACCCTCAACCGAGGACTCACCAGTCCATGATTTAGCCATGGCTATTCAAGAGCTAATTACGCTACAACAATAAAGGCACCCTCCTAGACAAACGCAGTTGGATACACGCTTTCAATTGCCCAAATTCTCGATCCAAATGAATGGAGAGGTCGTCGATTCTTGGCTCTGCAATCTCTCTACCTATTTCAAAACATGTCCCATGATGGAAGAGGACATGAAGCTTCAAATCGCCAGTCTACAGTTGGAGGGTTTGGCGCAAACATGGTGGGATACTCAACTCGAGAATATATCCTTGGTTGTTGAGCTCGGAGACCAAGCTGAGACCAGATCCACACATATCACATCTTGGGATGACTTCTGCCAAGCCTTAAGAGCACATTTTTACCCCCTGGGATATCTCCAGAATCTCCTTGCCAAATGGTTGCAACTACGACAATTACCCAATCAATCAATGCAAGCATACATTGATGTCTTCTGCAAATTGCACATTCAGCTCCATATCTCTGATCCAGAAGAGGTATTAATTATTAAATTTAATTATGGTCTACTAATGGTTTTTCGTTGAGAAGTTGAGTTGTTTGATAGTACTTCCTTAGACAAGGCCTTTATTCGGGCTTCGTTGTAGAACGTGAAGTGGCTACTCAAACCCGATCTCCTCAAACCAAAAATGGTCTGTCTCCTACTAGTCCACCTAATGTGGCCCCTACCTCATCCCCCTGGGGTACATTTCATAAGGCCAATTGACATGCTTCAACAGACTGTCGTGTACTTCGAAATATGCACCCCAACAAGACTCTTTATAGAGGTAGAGCAACCAAATTCCTCTACCTCACTTGCTGTTGTTTCTCTTGACAATCCTACCGAAGTAGACCCCTCTCTCATCCTCATGATTGCTAATGAAGCTGGCACCTCTGTTGCACCTCTATTTACCCATAATTGTCAAATCAAACATGAGTTGGTGACTCTTCTCCTTGACAATGGGAGTCAAAAGAATCTTGTGGCACAGGACTTGGTTCATCGGCTTAGCCTTCCCACCACTCCACACCCCAACCCATATCAACTAGGTTGGGTTCAAAAGGAAGCCCCTCGTCTCACTATCTCCCAACATTGTGTCGTCACCTTTGTTATTGGTCCTTTTCGACATACTGTGATATGTGATGTTTCTCCTCTCAATTGTGTCGATTTGTTACTAGGCATTCCATACCAACAAGCCCGACATGCTGTTTATCATGCTAAAGATAACAAATACCACTTGCAAAATGAAGGTTGCACCTATGTGCTTACATCCTTGGCCCTCACATCAACCTAACATGAAGGATGCATGAAAAGCGAATTCTTGTGATGAGATGAGATATTTAAAATAAATGAAAGGACATCAAAAGATGTGCTTGAAGAACAAGTCAACTACCATTTTCCTTTCTAACACAATGGAAAAGATGTCATATTTCATGTTTTTAAATTTCAAAATAAGACATTCAAATCGATAACTTCATACAAGTGTGTAAAGGAAAGGAGCAATTAGTCTATGTATGTATACATTGAAAAAATGCATGTAATAATATGTGTAATCAGCCATCCAACAAAATGTGTGACAACAAGATTTTTTTTAAGGAAAGACCTAATGACTAAGTAAGAGCCAAGATGCCCCGTATTGATCACAAATGGAGTGAAAACTTTGTGGGGCCACTTATTCCTTGAGCCTAATCAATACAAATTAGGGCATGCCTCCAGAGAATTGAACTTGGGTGGATGGGATGGCAAGCTACAATCCCAACCACTCGAGCTAACCATTGGCACAAGATTGCGAATCTTGCAATACATAGGAATTGATATGGGCAACCAAGAAAGACTCACCAATCAGAAACATCTAACTGATTGGACAACAAGGAAAAAGCACACTACTTTCTTGGTAACATCTAAAACTCGAAAAGAAGGAAACATAAAAAAACTAGTAAAGATGGAAACATCTTTATAGTTGTTTTATCTAATAATGTAATTGACTTTTATCTCATATATTTTGTAATAAAAAATAAATAAGAGGAATGTTTGCATTGTATATAAAATGTTCATCTCTCCCACATAATAAGATGGTGGTATTGTTTTCCAAAACATTTGTGCTATTCTCTATTTTTTCTGAATCTTTTTAGATTTGCATGTAGATCAATTAGTATCAGAGCATAAGATCTTGGAAACCATCCATTTGTTCAAATTTTTTTTTTGGGGATTTGTGGCTTAACAATTCTTCACCCTTCTTAGTGCACCCTCCTTGCTTGAAATTCCCATCACAAATTGTCGTTTGGGGTCATACCTTTCAATTCCTTTAGTGGATGAAAATCATGTCACCCCGTCGAGAACCCTCAACCAAGGACTCACCAGTCCATGATTTAGCCATGGCTATTCAAGAGCTAATTACACTACAACAACAAAGACACCGTCCTAGACAAATGCGGTTGGATACACGCTTTCAATTGCCCAAATTCTCGATCCAAATGAATGGAGAGGTCATTGAGGCTCTGCAGTCTCTCTACCTATTTCAAAACATGTCCCATGATGGAAGAGGACATGAAGCTTCAAATCACCAGTGTATAGTTGGAGGGTTTGGCGCAAACATGGTGGGATACTCAACTCGAGAATACATCCTTGGTTGTTGAGCTCAGGGACCACGCTGAAACCAGATCCACACATATCACATCTTGGGATGACTTCTGCCAAGCCTTAAGAGCACATTTTTACCCCTCGGGATATCTCTAGAATCTCCTTGCCAAATGGTTGCAACTTCAACAACTACCAAATCAATTAGTGCAAGCACACATTGATGTCTTCTGCAAATTGCACATTCAATTCCATATCTCTGATCCAAAAGAGGTATTAATTATTAAATTTAATTATGGTCTACTAATGGTTTTTCGTTGAGAAGTTGAGTTGTTTGATAGTACTTCCTTGGACAAGGCCTTTATTCGGGCTTGGCTGTAGAACGTAAAGTGGCTCCTCAAACCTGATTTGGCCCATCTCCTACTAGTCCACCTAATCTGGCCCCTGCCTCATCCCCTTGGTGTACATTTCATAAGACCAACTCACATGCTTCAGCAAACTGTGGTGTACTTCAAAATATGCACCCCAACAAGACTCTTTACAAAGGTAGAGCAACCAAATTCCTCTACCTCACTTGCAGTTGTTTCTCTTGACAATCCTACCGAAGTAGACCCCTCTCTCATCCTCATGACTACTAATGAAGCTGGCACCTCTATTTACCCATAATTGTCAAATCAAACATGAGTTGGTAACTCTTCTCCTTGACAATGGGAGTCAAAAGAATCTTGTGGCATAGGACTTGGTTCACCGCCTTAGCCTTCCCACCACTCCACACTCCAACCCATATCAACTAGGTTGGGTTCAAAAGGAAGCCCCTCGTCTTACTGTCTCCCAACGTTGTGTCGTCACCTTTGCTATTGGTCCTTTTCGACATACTGTGGTATGTGAGGTTTCTCCTCTCAATTGTGTCGATTTGTTACTAGGCATTCCACACCAACAAGCCTGACACGCTTTTTATCATGCTAAAGATAACAAATACCACTTGCAACATGAAGGCTGTGCCTATGTGCTCATATCCTTGGCATGTTGGCCCTCACATCAACCTAACCTCTCATTGACAAAGCTCCCATTAAGAAATTCAATATATATTATAAACCAATACATTTCTTTGTGTTTGGTTTGCTCTATCAAGCCAGAAAACAACAACAACCCAATACCCCCTGCCATGGCTCCACTACAACCAGAATTTGCAAATATCTTCACCAAACCTGCGGTGTTGCATCCTCAATGCTCTATTGAACACCAAGTCAATCTTATTCCAAGTGCTTCCTTATCCAATGCCCCATCCTTTTGCCTTGCTGGCAAACCGTCTATTGGACATGATTCATCAAAGAAACATGTTGTTGTCAAAGGTCAGAATAGACACCAAAATATGCAGGTTGTAAAGAGATATGCAACCTCCAATGGTGGTAATAATGGGGTTCAAAGAAAGCCATCAATGGTAACAATGGATGAAAGCTCAAGTTCAAATTCTAGTAGCAAGAGTGCCACACAAGTTGGGGCAAAGCCATTGTCAACAACTTTTGGGCAGAGTGTGGATACTGTATTCAACAGCGAGCAAATGACTGAAGAATGGCAGTCAATGAAGTGCCCTATTGTGGAAAATTCGGTGGTAGACAAGCAACCTTTTGCTTGTTCTCAAATTCATGCTACTTTCTATGCAGGAATAATTTCAACAGCTCACCGCTCACCGCTTCTGATGGGCAAGCCTGCAACGAGTTCTGTTGTTTCACAGGGGCAACTCTCACTGAGTAGAATGGCACCGGTTAGGGGTGCCAATGTGGCTCCTTACTTGTCATATCTTGTTGGTCGGAAGGGACATACACCAATGCATACCCAATGGCTGAAAATAGAAACAATGAAGCACAGTTTCCCTCCTTTGGTGGAGGAGGCCGAGATGCTTCCCATTCTAAATAGGGAGGAATTGGGCAACCAAGAAAAGCTCACCAATCAGAAACATCTAACTGATTGGACAGGAAGGAAAATGCACACTACTTTCTTGGCAACATCTAAAACTCAAAAAGAAGGGAACATCAAAAACTAGTAAAGATGGAAACATCTCTATAGTTGTTTTCTCTAATAATGTAATTGATTTTTATCTCATATATTTTACAATTAAAAATGCATAAGGAGAATGTTTGCATTGTATATAAAATCCCTATCTCTCCCTCTCCCTCACAATAAGATGGTGGTATTGTTTTCCAAAACATCTGTGCTATTCTCTCCTTTTTCTGAATCTTTTTAGATCTGCATGTAGATCATGATTTCTTGGGGAAGAACTACCCGTACACCTCACTCGGTGCCTCCGACAAATAGTTCAATAACTAAATCTGACAACTGGTTTACTGGTCTTGTCAACCGAACCTATCTAGTTACATATAAAATCAATGAACTACGAACAAGATTGCATATCGTTCAGTGGAAGATAGTAGCCTTCTCTGGTTATTCTAATTTGGACAAAACAGAGTAACATTAAGAGATCTTAAATCTTCAACATGGCCTTTATACGGGAGAAATATCAACCTGGTTAACACTGTAACCAAGAAAACAACCATCAGAGTGACTCGATGTATCAAACTGAACAAATTGATCTTGATGCTGCTTGCCGTATGCTTGCTATTTTCACAAGTTTTACTAGAGCTCAGAATGCACTTCGCAAAATATTATTCTTAGTTTATAAATCTACAAAAGATATTATTGACTAATAAATCTCAATTAAATCAAACTAGACTTAAAACAAGCAGTGAAATAGTACACAGGTTTAAGGAATGGACTTTTGCCCTTTGTAGCAATCCATAAAGGTGCCACCATTAAATACCACTGCTTTTGGAGGCAATATAGAAATCCTCAGGGTAACGTGAACTAGCGGGTTGTTACTTGAGGTGCCTTGTTGGGGCAGTGCATATCCCCCAATCAACACAAAAATGAAGGCCATAAATAAGTGTGTGATTTACATTTAAACCAAGTCTCAGAAACTAACTTTTAAATCCCAATATGTCAAATATTAACCTACAACAGATTATTGCTAGTGGAACTGCATTTCCATGCTGACTAACAATAGTCACACTATTTCAAATTATAGCATTGAGGCTGTGACTAGACAATACCAAAAGGAAGAAGAAATTAAGTCTTCTTGTCAACTTACTTCTACTCAAGTAACGAAAAGAAAAAGGAACATACTTAACAGCTAGAAAAAAGCAAGTTGTGCAACGATTGAGGGACATGCAATGCCAGTCCAATTAGCAAACAACATAACCGACTAAATGAGGTAATTTACAGATACTGCTTGAGTTTTCACTGCATGTCAGTGTCTAGTCACAAAAGAACCAAGTAAGAGATGTCTAACACACCAGATACATGCAACATCGTTGCTTCCCTACTGAAGAATGAGTCAATAATCAAGGTAGATGGGCATTTTTGGTATTTGATAAGAAATATTCTAGGAAATATATGCTAATTGATAACCAGTCACAGGTTTACTTATATGACAGGAGTGGTCTGAACTGGCTTGCAAGCTTCAACAGCATTTCCATATGGTTGTATGCCCTGCAGACGTTTTAGAAATCTTGACAAAACCACCCTATTATATATTTTATCTAGTTCCATTGTCGGTTCTGTTCTGACTACAAGTTGATGCTTTGTGCTGCCTCTTGCCTTCTCTTGGCATACTTCTCCAAGATTTGAAGTCTTTCTTGCTCAAATTCCTTCTCAAAAGTTACTTCCTCTTGTAAATGTATTAATTTTAACTCCTTTCTCCTTTTATCATGAGCTTCAATAAGCTCTTGCCTCTGTCGTTCATATTCTTCAGTATCTTTGACACTCATTTCGACAATAGCAGTTTGCCTTGCAATCTCTTCCTCAATTCTGCCACAAAAGCATTAAAGTGGAAAACCATAACAGAAAAGAGATTAGAACTCTCTGCTGTTCCAGTCTTTGAAACCTTGTACGATGAATTTCAATTATAAAGACAAGCATGTAAATTTCTATTGGTTAAAAGATTGTCTATAAAGAAAATTTAGAGATTTTGTATCTTTATGTCAGGCAGACAAGAAACAGCTAGCTAGAATCGGTAAATGAAGAAGCCAACAAGAATCACCGTGCTTTACAGTTAATAATGTATAATTTCTTGCAAAGCACACATGGATCAGCTCAACATAATATACATTTTGTTTTATGCAACATGGGAGAACTCATATCTCTTCCATCTACTTTTATATCACCATGAGCTGTTCATGCGAATCACATTCTTAAAGCCATAAAATATATCACGATATGATACAGGCATGCAAGATATGAGACTGATGGAAACTTCCTATACTATATCTCCCCCGTAGAAGTGTATCCAGCCTATTAAGAAAAAGAAATACTGCACGTGCTACAACAGTGCAATGTAAAATTCCTATTCTAATTTCCTTTTTGAGGAGATAAAACTGTAGGACAGTTGATGCAATCATCAATGTCATGAACAAGTATAAGAGGCCAACCTATGATGACATATTCCTATCTTTGCCCCCTAGTCCCCAGGTCAATATCACTTCGAATCCCGAACTAAAGTTTCCCAAAACAAATGCTCAATATGTTAAAAAATCTACATTCCCTGCATATAAAGACAATAAACGAGAGCTGATGGCCAAAGGACACAACTGACCTAGAAAAAGTATCATTAAGTAGGAAATAAATAGGGCACCCCATCCCTCTCCTCGGACTCTTGCTGGCAGCTGAATGCTATGAAAAAACAGGTTTTGAATGAAATAAAAAGAGGAAGTGTAATGTAACAAATTAGACAGATTCTACCTTCCTGTCAACTACCATTGAAGGATACTTATGACTCTCATTATCGTGTAAGTTATTATGTTCCAGTGTTGAGAATTTCTCACAAAAAATAACCAAGGTCCATCGACCATATTTACAAATGCAGGCAGGCCTATTTTATAGCTTTAGGAAGTATTACTAATTTTAGAGGGGCCATAATGAAGAGCTATTCTAATACTCAAAATCTTTTTGTGTCAAATCCAATAAACAGGACTTTGCTACTACACATCAAATTCACACTGGGGTGTACTCTTGATATGGTTAATGCTTGAACTTTGACAATATTGTTCCATAAGAATTTGCAGTTGTAAATGCACACCAACGAACGATGAATTATAAATCTATATATGAAGCACTCTCTTACTCATTCTGTATAAGGTCTGTCAGATAATTTGTTGTAAATGCATATAACCATCACATAAAACAGAGTGCACCAGCAAATAGAAGAGAGAGCATAAGAATTACTTGCATTATTTTTTCAAATAATATACTATATGAGAGTGCAAGCTAGAGTGATCCTTCACATTCCAAAAGGAATATTCACATTCCACTTAGCCTTATCAAAAGTGAACCTAATTATAACTGACGACAACATATGTAGTATGTACTAAAATGTATTTCATTGATTAATGTACTTCAGTAGCTATGACTTGGGCAGCATTGACTCATGTTCATGTTCAAGTTTGGTAATAATGAAATTCAGAAAAAAAGAAATCATTAAACTAAACAAATTGATAAAACTTGCCATTTTGTGTGTGTGTGTATGGCTCATGTTCATGTTCAAACCATATCCTCTGACTAAGCATTAATAGGGCAGAAATAAAATCAGTGAAGCATTGAGCTCTTTACAATCTTTGATACAAAGATATAATTTAGCTAGCAATTGCATACATAGCTGCTCCACCAAACACAACAAAAGGATTGCAATGAATTGACCTCATTATAAACACATACTTGCATTTTAACCTCCAAATCTCTGCTTTTAAAACTGGCCGGCTCAGAACCGACTCGGCCGAGTGGGTCCGAGTCCGAGTCGGTTTTGAGCCAAGGCAAAAAAGATTGACTCGGCCTTGGATTCGGTTCGGCCGGTCGGGTTAATACCGAGCCTGCATTAACATGGCCGGGTTAGGAAGCGGTCCAGCAACCCATCAAACATCGATTTTTTTTTTTTAATGTTCTTTTAGGGGACTCCAAACCTGTTCTTATTTTGCCTATGTTGTCTTTGGGGTCCATTCCCCTCTTCTACACCCTATTTAACCCATCCAACCCCTCTCATTTTCTCACAGCCATCTCATGCATTTGAGTGAGAATTTGAGTGAGAGTTTGTGAGGAGTTGTTGAGTTTGTTTGTTTCTTGAGTCTTGGGCAAGCATTGTAGCTGGAATGAGGAGCTTCTTGGGCAACCATTTGGAGCAGCGTTTGCTATTGAGGAGTTGGTTTCTTGGAGCAAGCTTGAGTAGGTAGTTTGTGTCTGGATGTATTTTTTTCCCTTGTAAAAATCTGTTTTTGCTTATTAAATTTTATGTGCAAATTTGGAAATCCTAAAGAGTGTTTTTTGTGAAAGAAATGAACATTGAATCAATGCTTTTTTTTTTGTTTTCATTTTCAGATTGTTTTCTTTCATTTCCAAGTCAAAAAATGGCACCTAGAGTGAAAGATGCTGCTTGGGCATATGTTGAAATGGTTGATAGTCAAATGCATTGCAAATTTTGCCATAGGAAAATTAAGGAAGGTCTTGGGGGCATTAATACGCTGAAACAACACTTGGCGGGGATTAGAGGCCAAATTACTCCATGTACCTCACCAAAAATTGGGGAGATGAGGAAGGATTTATTAGCCAGCTTTGAAAAGTTTAAAGAAGATAAGGCTAGGCAAAAGGAGTTAGACACTGAACTTGGAAGGAAGAGGAATATACAAAAAATGTTGCCTACCAACCCCCATTTTGATTTTGAGGGTTCTTCCTCTATCCATTGTACTAATGCATCCAACCCCTTCCGATATGTTCCTCCCTCTTTTGAGTCTATTCAAGAAAAGGGAAAGGGTAAAATGAAAAAGGGTGATATGAATATCAAAAGTTATTTCACTCCCTCCTCTCCATTAGATGTACAAGGTCCTCAAGCTAGTAGAAGTCATTTGCAGCCCACTTTAGATGACCATTGGAAGAAAGAATTGAGGGAGACTGCTTGTGATTACATAGCTAGATGGTCTGATATCCCCTTCAATGCTTCCCGTTCACCATATTATGAGCCTATGTTTGATGCCATACATGCTGCTGGAAAAGGCTTCAAAGGCCCTACTATGGATGAGCTAAGGGGGTATCGTTTGCAGAAAGAAATTGCCTCCATTAATGAGTATTTGAAAGATTTCAAGGACCCATGGGCAAGAACAGGATGTACCATCATGTCAGATGGATGGACTGATCAAAGAAATCGTACCATCATAAACTTTCTTATCTTTTGGCCACAAGGAACCATGTTTCTAAAATCAGTTGATGCATCTGATAAGTTAAAATATGGACAATTGTTGTTTCAGCTATTGGATGAGGTTGTTGAGGAGGTGGGGGTGGCTAATGTTGTTCAAGTCATCACAGATAATGCTTCTAACTATGTTCTTGCTGGTAAACTGTTAGAGGAAAAGCACAAAACCATCTTTTGGACCCGATGTGCTGCACATTGCATAGACCTCATGCTTGAGGATATTGGCAAATTAGATTGGGTCAAAAACACTGTAGATCATGCCAAAAGCATAACAAAATTTATCTACAATCATTCATGGATTTAGAGCCTAATGAGGAAACGCACAGGGGGCAGGGATATTATTAGGCCTGCCATCACTAGATTTGCTACTCATTTTTTGACATTGCAATTTATGCTTTCACAACATAGAAACTTGCAAAAGATTTTTTCCAGTGAAGAATGGAATCAAAGCCAGTGGTCTCACAAACTGGAAGGCAAAGAATTGAAAAAGAAAGTTAATGAAGAAATATTTTGGAGAAAGGAAACAGAGATTGTGAAGCTTGCTGAGCCACTGGTTAAGGTTTTGCGGTTGGTGGATGGGGAAAGATTGGCTATGGGCTTCATTTACGAGGCTATGGATCAAGCAAAGGAGCAAATAAAGAGGGCATACAAGGATAAAGTGGCTAAGTATGGGCCCATTTGGGCAATCATTGATGAAAGATGGAACAATCAACTCCATCGCCCTATACATGCAGCTGGGTATTTTTTGAACCCATGGTATCATTATAAAGCTAAGGTGATAGGAGCTTTGAAGGGGGAGGTTAGAGATGGATTGATTGACTGCATTGATCGCATGATCCCATTGGAGTGTAATCAGCTGGAGATACACCGACAGGCCACAACATTCAGCAGTGCCTTAGGTACCTTTGGGAAGAATCTAGCAAAGATTGCAAGGGAAGTAGATGAGCCAGGTAAACAAAAATTTCAATTTTCAAATTCTTAATACTCATTTCATTAAATCGTTTATAATTTGAAAGTTGGATATAATTTATAATTTTGTTGAGCTAACTCATTACAGTCCTATGTTTTTTGCAGCACAATGGTGGGAGGCTTTTGGTAGCCATTGTCTTGAATTGCAGAGGTTTGCAATTCGTATTTTGAGTCAAACTTGCAGTGCTACTGGGTGTGAGCGCAATTGGTCTGTCTTTGAGAGGATTCACATAAAGAAGAGAAACCATTTGGATCAAAAACAGTTAAATGATCTAGTCTATGTCCAATACAACCTTCGGCTCAGATGCAACCAATTGCTGAACAAAAGACCTGATTCTGATCCCATTGTGTTGGAAGACATTGATCCAACATCAGATTGGGTAGTGGAGAGTCATCCAGCAGAGTTTGATTCTGATGAGGATCTTGATTTGGATTTATAGGTGGAGGCATCACTCGAACATAATGTTTAGTTGAATGCAAATCCTGATCCACTTGTACCATCCTCAGGGCCAACCCCAAGTCCTCCAGTTGCAAGCGCTTCTTCTGTGGAGCTACGACAAAAGCACATATCTCGTCTATCTCAGCTTGCAACTGTTGCACAGCCTGCTAGTGCTACCACTTCTACAGTTGCAGTTGGAGATGATAATGAGGAGGAGCCATGGGGCCCCGTGCCTAACCCTGATGATGATCCAGAGATTGATCCACATGATCTCGGCTCCTCTGGCAGTAGCCAGTAGTACTGGTCACAGTTTACTTTTGTTGTAGAGGCCATTTCTAGCCTCCTTGGTTGTGTGTTTTTGTTTTGATCTCTATATCATCATCATGTATGTATTGGACAGTACACTGGGTGCCATTTTGATATAATGGATATATACATGAGCCTGCTTTGATCATATGTTGTCTTCTATCTATATTCTAATGTTGTGTGTTTGGAAACATGAATCAAAATCTTTAAAATTATGTTTTTAAAATTATTTTTTTATAAAAAAAATAAATATTTAATGTATTTTTTACAATGACCGAGTCATTGAAATTGAGCCAACCGAGTCGATACCGAGTCGGAGTCGACCCTCGGCCGAGTCGGTGTCGGAGTCGGAGTTTTAAAACATTGCTCCAAATAGTGAGCAATGCAGTGGTTCTAATGTAATGCCAGATTCCTGAGAAAGCAGAAAGCACTAAGTAGTGGGAGTCCAAGTGGTGTTGCTCGCCAATGTATTTCCTTTGAACAACAATGGATGTTAAACTTCAATATAATTCCAATAATTCTTTACAAATTTGCAGTTCCAAAGAAAGTACTCCACTATCTCAGAGAACCACATAATGTTAAATAAGCAAAAACCATTTGTGATCCCCCTCTTACCCTTCATTCCAACATGGATACATACATTTTTTCACTTTGCATTATCACCATTATAATCCCAAGGATAGAAGTCAAAGCCTCGTAAAAACTCATGTGAGTTATTGACAATTGTATTTAGGTGTCCTAGGACTTCTAAGGGTTAGTCATGGCCAGTCCCTTCGGGTCAAGTTCCTAGTTCCTTTTGTCCTAGATAGGATTGGAGGAATTTGGATGGATCTCATTGGGTCTCACAGTTTATGGGAGCCCTGGTTATGTAGGGGTGATCACCAGTGTATGGCTCAGTCCAGATTGAATCAGGGCGCACCTATGTCTTCCAGCTTGGTTATGTGTGTCATCGAGTCTATGTGTCCTTGGCCTTGGTGTAGTATTACTCAAAGAGTTCTCAACATGGCAGTCTCACAATCTCAGCAATTCACATTTCCTAAGGCAGTTCATGTTTTCTAATGCATGTGGTCTCGGAAGTCAAAAATTCAACTTGGTCTCAATATGCTCAGAATGAAAATATGACATGCCACATTGAAATTTTTACAAAATGTGAAGGCATTGATGAGAAACAAATAGTCTAAGTTGGTCCAGTGGCACGTGAGAGTTTCAGGTGACAAAACAGGGGCAGGACTTGGCAGATTTTTGCATGCAATAGATTAAAAGTGGTTTACAAAATTAGCCAGACAAAACCCAAGTAGCAAAATTCCCAGATTCTCTAAGATGTTAGAGATCACTCATTTTGGCATGGTGACATCATCATTATGGCGCAGCGTGCGGGTGGGTGATGATGTGGCAGCACAAGGCATTCTCTAGCCAATGGGGCTAGTGGCAAAGGAAATAAATAAAAAAATCAGAAAGTTATGAAAAAATAAGGCAAAGTACCCAAGGGCATTCAAGATCTCTCAAAGGTTGCTAAATCTACCTTCAAACTAGCCATTATAGTCAAAGAGGTAACCATTGGAGGAATGGTGGGGGTCAAGAGGATTGTCTAGTACTTTTGCCTCAAAATCTAGCAGGTCTTGTATGGGGTAACCTACAAGGAAAAAATTAGACTAAGGGGCAATAATGAGGTGTGGCCCACTGTCATTGCAGACACTACCTCCTGCTCTTTTTGGATTTTCACCACTAGGGAGGCTTCCCTTTAGTTAGGTCACCTAAGAATATATCAATATCAAGGATCAAATTGGCAAGAAAGGCTTATAGAGGACAACTCTTTCTAAGAACAAGGCTCAACAAGTGTAAAGGTCAATTCACATCCTCTAATACAGCCTATTTAGGGCACAAATGATCTAGGGCTTGAAAGATAGCAAGCCAAATGGATTAACCTAGACTCAAGAGGCCAAGAAAAGTCTTCAAATGATCAATATCAACAACCAAAGAAGTAAGAAACCTTCAACAAGCCCCCAAGTTGAAGCCTAGTGCAAACTAGAGCTTTCCTAGGGCAAAATCTACCTAGGGCAAAAGAATTCATCATTAAAATGGATGAGCTGGCCACTAGAAGGAAGTGATTTTGAGGCAACCAACACTCCTTCCAATGTTGAATCCTTCCATAAGCTAAAACTTCCGAACTAGGTCAATCCATGCCCTGGCCCTACATAGAGGCTTAAACTTAAAGGGGCGAAAAATTAGAATAGGAGAGAGAAAATTAGATTTATGTTGAAATTTGTATGTGATCAATAGTGGAGAGGAGGCCGAGTTGTCTAGATGCAGTCAAGGAGGAATGGCACTGCAGGATGCAACAAGTAGGCCGCAGCCTAGCCGTAGGGTCGCAAGACTAAAGGAACAATCTAAGAGCAAAGAAGAAAGCATTGGTTTGTGGTATGTTTGGAGGCTAACAAAGGTCTGTTAGGGCATGAACAGACTAGTCGTGAGATGCAGACTGGTGTGCTAAGGGGGGGGAAGGCTTATATTAGGGTTGGTAAAGGAAGATTGTAAGGCTAACTGTGAGCTATAGTAAGGGACCAAGGCCTAAAGGAACAACCCAAGGCACAATGTTTGTTGTGGAGTGACTAAGCAACTGGATAGTGGTCTAGAGGAGTAGACCGTGTGGAAAAAGAAGATTGTAGCAACGAAGGAAGAGGGCTATAACAAGGACAACAAGGGTACTGGAGGTTAGTAGTTGGTTGCAAAGGACAGTTGGTCAGTTATAGTGTACCATGGGCTAAAAGGAGCAAGCCCAAGTGAGTTTAGTATTCTACTAGTTGTAATTTTGTAAGCAAAGAACAGTTGATTGTATTTATTTATCCGGCAGATGAAAGCCTGATGGACTAGTCCTCAACTATGAGTTATTGGTCAAAGGACTGACTATGTATATTAGCATTGTATTGGGGTTTATAGAGGGCGATGATCCCTGGTATGGGAGCCCTAAGGTTTTCTTATTGATGAACTAATAAGGAACATGATTTGGGCCAAAATCTTGTGTATATTTGTTGATATGTTTGTTGTTATATTATGTTGTGCAAAGTTTTTTTTGGTTGGGCATCTCTAGTGTGTTTATTAGCTTAGCTAAGGCATAGACCAGACCTAGAGTACGTGGAATTCAAACAACACTTCTTAAATGATTTCTATTTGGAAACATGTGACCACCATCTTTATGGTTTAGCCACTGCTCAAAAAAATCTACTCATTGGGTACTTTTGGTCTTCGAACTTCAAATATTGTATCAATGTGATCCATAAGTGTCATCCATGTCAAATATTTACTTGCAAAATGCATGCTTATCCTAGTCCCCTTCATCATGTGGTTGCTATCAACCCCTTCGCTAATAAGGGTATTAATTTCATGAAATGTAAGCCTACCTCAGCATACGATCATAACTTGTGAAATTTCCTTGAAATTGCAACAACTAGAATTTGTTCTCCTAATTGGTTAGTAGTTTAATTGTTTTCGGCAATTAACGAATAAATCACACTGCAATTTTTCACAAATAAATACGTTGTGGAAGTAAATAAGGAACTGAGTAATAGATTGTAAAGTTTAGGTATGTTCTATGCTTAGAGCAATTTATTTCAATTTTCATAGTTAGCTCAATATTTTTTCTAGATTAGCGATCACATCAGCATTAAAGTAAACTGCAGATAGAACATAAACATAAATCACAGAAAACAAGCCAAGACAAGAGGACACAAGATGTGGCGCTAGCCAGGGACAAACCCCAATGTGGGGAAACCCTTGATCAATTCTTCTTATATGTTCTTCAATAGTTCAGCAGAGAGAGAGAGAGAGAAAGAGATAGTACATTTACAACAGAAGTCAACACTTTGACTTATCTAGATAAGAGCATAGATCATCTCTAAGAAAATGATACATGAGATTAGTTGAAGACACGCTGCTTCAACTGATTCTCCAAGGTGACTCCTTCACCTATCATCGTGCTGCATCTCGTCATCATGTTGCACCATGCTACACCCATCATCACAATGCTGGACCCCATGACCATGCTGTACACTTCATACTGTTGTACCTTGCTGCACTGCTGTCCCAGTGTTAGTGACATTGCCATTCCATGTTTGACATACTGTTGTCCCAAGTACCCTTGCGGCACTTTGCTGCACCATGTACTAGTTGTTCCATCTAGAAATGCTGTACCTTGCTGCTCCATGCACTAGCTGCCCCATCTAAACACGCTGTACCTTGCTACTCCATGTACTAGCTGTCCCATCTAGACATGATGTACCTTGCTGCTCCATGTACTTGCTGTCCATGTATTGCATCATGTACAGCTATACTGCTGTCCCACTGTAACACCTACAGCTCACAGATTTCCATGCTGTCACCTACATCACACATGTATTAATGCTGTGATAATCTCAGCCACCTTTGCTGTGAACATATCTCTTAATGAGTGCTTCTTTAGGACTACTTCAGGCTGAACATAAGGGCCTCCATTAACAGCATTTTAGGGCTTCATCTGAACTATATATAACAGCAGATTAGTATCATTAATAGATGCGGATTAGGGCTCCTTTCTAGGTCTCAGTAGAGCCTCCTACATACAGCTTTAGGATTCCTTGACAGCGGATATAAGGTGATGTACAGACTTGCGTTTAGGGCTCCTTTAGAGCTTGACTTGACAACGGATTAAGGGACCCTTTTAGGTTGTGCATTGCAGCTCCCTTAGACAGCGTTTAGGGTAAGGGTTCTTCTCTAGGATAGCGGCCTGATCTCTGCGAATAAGGCACATCCTTACTGCGGCTAGGATCTCCCTTTAGGACAGCGGCTAGCTGTGAATATAACCCTTCTTCCTCTGCGGCTAGGAGCCTCCTTTTAGGGCAGCGTAGGTGCTTCTCTTTGATGAGATAATTCTCCTCTAGGACAGTGTTCATAGGACTGGCTTCATTGGCTGTAATAGGGCAGCGTAGGTGCTTCTTAAAAGACCTTTTCCTTCACGTGTAGGGCTCTTTATGGCAGAGTTAGGGCATCATTATGGCCAGCGTAGGGCTTCTCCATAGGGCAGTGTTAGGGCTTCCTTGTGGCTGAGATAAGGCTTGTCCTCCATGACAGCGTAGAGCCTTCTAGGGCATCTCCTTTGATAGCGAAGAGTCTTTCTCCATTAGGGCAGCGTTGTCCCTTAGGATCTCTCCTCCCACCAAAAGTGGAGAGGAAGAGATCCCAAGTGAGTGTGTCCAAATGACTTTCAAGGCACCTCTATTTATACTAAAATGTTGAGCACATGAGGGGTTTATTTGGTTGTTGGCCGACCTTGATGAATTGTCCCATAACACAAATCAATTCATATCTCCATGAATACTTATCGGAATCAGATGATCTTTAGATCAATCCTACACCTCTCGATGAGAGGGATCTAAGAAAAATATCAGCTGTCATTAATAAGATGATCCACAGTGAGTTTGGCCCTAGTTGCCAATTTTAACACTCCTTCTCAACTAGGGAGAACTCCATCCACTGATCCATATGTCCGACTGTACTATCTCTACCATCAGTGCCTTGCACTACTCTGTTCTGCTTTACTGAGCTCTGCTCTGTTCTCTCGTTGAGTCTTCAACGACCACGATTTAATCTCCATCAATGGCTAAAATCAATTAGACTTCATCAATATAAGTCTCTAGAGCAATCTCGAACATCCTTAATTAATTATCTTTAATTTACCACTTTTCCTAAGTTAGACTTAGGAAATAATTAAATGATGGCTAATTAATTTAATTAAGGCATTTCCCAAGCTTATCTCACGAAACCTTTTCTGGGTTTTGGAGATCTAGTGCTCCTTAGCCTCTTAGCATCATCTAAGACTAGAACACGCCCACTCCTACCATAAACTAACACTCCCTCTTAGCAAGGAAGGTGTTCTACACTATGCCCATCCATAAACTAAGTAACTTTGTGAGAACATCCTATAGCTAGACTATTACGTTGCTGGTGTCTGACATCTGTGATACAACTAGCTCTCACAGTCCACCATGCTACTGTGCAAACTCTGATTCATCTGCCACCAACCTATAGTTGAACCAATCTGTGTTATCGCTACACAATTATGATCTCACACTGTTGATGCCTCTGCACTACTGCCTCTGTGTTGCCACTACACTAGATTTCATCTGCGTTGTTTCCATCACTGCAATTGTGTACTAATCTCTCCTAATCTCCCTCCGAATGAGGACTGGGAAATCTTGTTTCCTTCCAACAAAGCCTCTACTTTGCAACTTGCACGCCTGTCTGCATGCCAACTGGACCGCATAGTTATGCTACGAGAAAATCAATCTTGTGTCCAGAAACCTTTTGCAGTGGTAACTCTGCCTCCTGCTGCTCACTGAAGCTACTCGCTCTTCCTCTGGATCACCTCTCGACACTGGTATACAATTTGTAGCCTCTACAACATGGATTGGTTGATTGTCTCTGGCTGGAATTGTGCCTTCCTCTCTGCAACTGACCAATTCGTAGTGCCTCCCTCGACTTCATTTGCTAGAAATACCTCGGCTTCCTTTCCTCTTCTGGAAAACTGGAAACCTCTCTGCCTAGAACTATCTTACTAGAACTGTCTCTCAAGCACTGATTGCAACTAGCTTTGCTACTCTCTATTTGATTGTATTCTGCTAACACTGAACTGGTGAACCTCTCATATCACGATTGTTCCTCTTGCTATTGAAACACTATGGGCTCCCGCCACAAAGGTATTGATCCATGTGAAGAATGTACAACAACTGGATTTGCTCTACTAATTAAGCCCTCTTGGCTATAATATAGATCTCCTTGTTTTCCTCCACAGACCTTGCCCATCTGCCACGATGGAGTCTCATACTCTTCCTGAGTCTAGTGCCTCGATATCTCCTTTCGAGTCTTGTCCCTGGCTGGGACCTTTCTTCGCTTTGTAACTCACACGAAACAACTCGCACTCCCTCCAACACCTATCTTCGATAACTAGAAGTCAATCTATTGCCCAGATCTACATTCTAGCTTAACTCGCATGGCCTTTTCTGGCAATCTCGTACGACCATCTCTGGAACGCTGCGAAAATATGCGAGACTCCAATAAACTGGAGAACTCTCACGCCTCCAACTAACCAATCGATCTAGAAACCCTTGATTTCCTTTGCAGAAACAAGTTCGTCCTCCTCTACAAACTCACACCCCTTTGCCCGCAGCTCGCACTCAATCTTGCAACCCACACTAGATCCTGCAACTCGCACTGACAATTGAGAAATGCTCTCGGAATTCATTCCAGCGAATATATTGCCTCTCTCTGTTCTTTGAAGTTATTCACACTTCAACAAATAAATCTGGTGATTGGAAATGAAATTATTGCTTCAGATCTACGAACTGGGTAAACTAGTTATTCGATCTGCTTGCTTTAGCCACCTTCAGTAGATAAATCGACCTTTCTCTGACTCTAAGAATACTGTTAAGTTATGGTATGTTCTATGCTTATAATAGTTTACTTTTTTTTCTTATTATATTCCACCGATTAGCAATCACATGTACATAAAGTAAAGTGCAGATAGAACATTAAACGATCGACAAAAAACAAGCCAAGACAAGAGACACAAGATGTGGCGGCTAGCCAGGGACAAACCCCACAATGTGTGGGGAAACCCTTTGATCAAATCTTCTTTTATCTTCAATAATTCAGCAGAGAGAAATAGTACAATAAATCTGATTCATATCAGCAGTAGCAAACCCTAGATCAGTAGCATCAGCATTAGCGGCTTCATTATCAAACTAGGGCAGACCATATCTCACAAACCGACAGTCGGATTGACTTCATTCCACCACCAAAAGTTTCGGCTTCCAGAGGAGGTTCAGATGAACCTACAACGCAGTTCAGATGAGGAGATCTTCTAGCCCACGCAAGTCAATCATTACTTCTGTAGTTGCAGCTTCAGTTTCAGCAGTTTCCGGCTTCAAACTAGGGCAGTCGATATCTTGCAAACCGTTCATCGGATTGACTTCATTCCACCACCAAAAGTTGCGGCTTTCAAAGGAGGTTCAGATGAACCTACAGCGCAGTTCCAAAGAGGAGATCTTCTAGGCCACGCAAGTCAATCTTTACTTCTGCAGTTGCAGCTTCAGTTTCAGCAGTTTCCGGCTTCAAACTAGGGCAGTGGATATCTTGCAAACCGTTCGTCGGATTGACTTCATTCCACCACCAAAAGTTGTGGCTTTTAAAGGAGGTTCAGATGAACCTACAGTGCAGTTCCAAAGAGGAGATCTTCTAGGCCACGCAAGTCAATCTTTACTTCTGCAGTTGCAGCTTCAAATTCAACAGCTTCTGGCTTCACATGTGTGAGAGAGAGAGACCCATTTCAGCGCAGTAGAGAAGAGACTCATATCTACGCAGTAGAGAGAGAGAGATATGATGAGAAGTGTGAGTCCAAATGAGGAAAATTCCTCTTATATTTATACACAACGTTGGTGGGTGAATAGATGCGACTGTTGGGCTTCTGAGCCTACATGAGTTGTAGGTCGGCTTGATAATAATTCCATAATCAAAATAAATTCATATCTCCATGAATACTTATCGGAATTGGATGATCTTTATATCAATCCTACACCTCTCGACGAGAGGAATCTAATAAAAATATTATTAGCCATGAATAAGATGACCCACATGAAGTTTTGGCCTGGTTGCCAATTTTAACACTCCCTCTCAACCATGGAGAAATTCATCTACAATCTGTCTATCGGTCGTTACTATTCATCCATCAAATGCGCTGCCTTGTACAGCCTGACCCTTGCCCTGCTCTGCTCTATTTTGCCTGTTCTGCTTTGTCTTGTTCTGCCCTGCACTGATCTGTACTGTTTTGTTTTGTTCTGCTCTGCTCTTGCATTGTTATGTTCTACTTTGCTTTTGTCCGAATTATGAAGAAGAAGAAATGATCGAGGATGTATCATACTGACTCAAAGTCAGTCTCAGAGTATGTACCATTGGTCCCAGACCAGTCTCAACCAACCCAAAGTCAGCGTCATAGTGAGTACAACTCCAATGGTCCCAGACCAATATCATCCTCCACTGACTCAAAGTCAGTCTCAGAGTATGTACCACTGATCCCAGACCAGTCTCAACCGACCCGAAGTCAGCGTCATAGTATGGTACAACTCCTACCACTGGTCCCAGACCAGTATCATTGATCCCAGATCAATGGAGGTCATCTTAGCATAGGGAGTACGGTAGTTACAACGATGCGTCCATCGGTACTACTATGGTCCCTAACTTCATTTCCCTGCTCATTGATCAGATGAGAGGTACTTCCCATGAGTCCCAGACTGCATGGGTAGGATGCCTCGACAGGAGAACTAATCAATCCTGTCCTCACAGGAGAACACATCAATCCTGCTACAATTTCCATGGAGAACACATCAATCCAGGCCTCACAGGAGAACACATCAATCCTGCTACAATTGCCATGGAAAACACATCAATCCAGGCTGCCATGGAGAACACATCAATCCAGGCCTCACAGGAGAACTAATCATCCTGCTACACAGGAGAGCAAATCATCCTGTTCCACAAGAGAGCGAATCATCTTGTCCCACAAGAGAGCGAATCATCTTGTTCCAGTGTGCACCACTAGGGGAGGGTGAGTCACCCTGTGGTCATATGATGCTCCAGTAGGAACCGCAAGCCCTTAGAGCTCCCAGAGCTCAATGTATGCAACATGCAGGACCCTTGTACAAGGGTTTCTTGCCGACTCCAAGTCGTTAGGGAGAATCACAGATTAGATCTTTCCTCGGGGCTTTGACAAGGTGTATCAACCTGTACATCATCTTAATGTGATGGAGCTTCCTTGCTCATTGACTTATCATATCCCAGATGATGTCTATCTATTGGAGCAATCGATGAATACGGGATTCCTTAATAATCGAATCCCACCTCTGGTTGTTACAGAGAATCACAGTGGTATCCAATGTAAATCCAAACAGCTCACTGAATAGCTTTCGCAACCAGACTGCCTCACACGAGGTCATGCTAGCAGCAATATATTTTGCTTCGGCGGTGCTCAAAGCCACCGACTTTTGTTTCCTGCTCATCCAGGATATCGAAGCAGATCCCAAGGAGAAACAACACCCGGAAGTGCTCTTACGGTCCTCCACATTGCCTGCCCAGTCAGCATCTGTGTATCCAAATAGTCTCACATCTCTGGCAATGTATCTTAACCCATAAGTGATAGTGCCACGAAGATATCTTAGCAGATTCTTGGCACCAATCCAGTGTATGTGGTGGGGTTCAACCATATGCTGGCTCAACGTGTTGACTGCAAAGCATATATCTGGACGGGAGTTCACTAAGAACATTAATGCTCCGACGAGTTGCCGATACTCGGTAGCATTTCGTAAAACAGGTCCAGCAACACTACCGCTTAACTTCTTGAAGTCAAGCTCCATCGGAGTAGTTACAGGCTTGCAGTCCACCATTCCGAATCTTTCCAATATCTTCACCACATATTTTCCTTGAGATAGGAAAATTTCTCCTGGCTTTTGCCACACTTCAAGTCCTAGGAAGTAGTGCATCAGTCCTAGGTCTTTCATTTCAAATTCAGAGGCCAGCTCCCTCTTACATTTGTGAATGAGAGGGTCTGCACCTGTTAGAAAGAGGTCATCCACATACAACACCAGTATGAGAGGCTTGTCATCTTCAACCTTAAAGTAAAGGTTAGGATCAGTTTCACTCCTAGTGAATCCCAGCTTCATCAAGTAGCTATCGATCCTCTCATACCATGCTCGGGGTGCTTGCTTTAGCCCATAGAGAGCTTTCTTCAACCTGAATACATGAGATTTTCGATCATAAATCTCAAATCCTTTGGGTTGCTCCATGTAGACCTCTTCTTTGATCGAGCCATGCAAGAAAGCAGTCTTGACATCCATCTGATGTAGGTTCCATCCTTGTGAAGCGGCAAGGGCTATGATCGAGCGGATGGTCGTATATCTGGCAACAGGTGCAAATATCTCATCATAGTCTATACCTTCCTTTTGGGAGAAACCTCGAGCAACAAAACGAGCCTTATACTTTTCCGTGCTTCCATCTGCTGCATGCTTTATCTTGTAAAGCCATTTGGAAGTAACAACAGTCTTGTCCAGGGTCTAGGAACTACTTCCCAAACATCATTCTTTATGATAGACTCATATTCTTCGGTCATAGCATACTTGATGCTTGACGGCATCTGAGAATGACGAAGGCTCATTTTGTATGATCGTGCTCATGATGGTCAGGTATCCTTGATACCTATTAGGTTTCTTACTTTCACGAAAGGTTCCTAGGGGTGCAGCATGTCCTTCAGCATCATCAAGTAACCCCTTAAGCCATGAAGGCCTCTTCCGAGAAGAGGAAGGTTCATATGGAGGAGGATCAATCGGATCCATGGGTTCTTCTACATCAGGCATTGATTCATCATCCTTTTCTTTCGGTTCCCTGGTGTCAACTTCTTGAGAGCTCCTCAAAGTCGGAAGATTGATCACCTTGTTGAGAGCCATATCTTCGTCAAAGGTGACATCATGACTAATCACGACTTCCCTTTGACCGATGGTGAACATTTCTTCAGGAGTTTAGGAACCCAATGCTTGATGAGGGCATCGATTTTGTACATATACGACGGTGATTGTAGTTTCAGCCCATAGAAACTTTGGAAGTCTTTGATCATGTAGCATGGCCCGGACAGCTTCCATCATCGTGTGGTTCTTCCTTCCCACCACACCATTCTGCTCAGGAGTATGTGGTGTAGTAGTCTCCCTCTTAATGCCAACCTCAGGTATGCCTGAGTAAACCAATTGTACTATATCGAAGGTCTTGCTTTGGCTTGAGGGGAATGGTCCCCTTTTGAGCTTTCCTTTGGCACATCCCGGACATACACCTTCTTTCTCTACTTGGAATTCGGGCATCCCTGTTACCATCTGTCTTACATTGGGTAGAGCTTTGTAATGAAGGTGGGCAAACCTCCGATGCTAAAGTTTGGACTAGAGAGTTGTGTCACAAGACATGACACCTAGTGGACTTCCATCGACCTAATATAATGAATCAACACTAAACCCAAGAGTAAAGGCATCTTTAACATTATTTTTCCATATACATACCTTGCCATTGCTGAAGTTTACCTTGTAGCCTCTGTCTTCCATTGCCGAGATGGACGTTGGGTTCTTTTTGAGGTCAGGTGCATTTAATACATCCTGAACTTTCTAGCCTTCTTGAATGGTTGTCCTCTTCCTCGATCCCCAGCTCTCCTCTTACCTTTGCTGTTGAATTTGTCATTCCTTTGATTTGCCATCAGAGGGATTTTGAACATCGTCCCGGTGTGAGTCCTTTCTATCAGGGCACTCCCTAACATAGTGACTTGCTTTATCGCAAATGTAACATCATCCTTTTCTTCCACCCTTAGGTCCAGCCTTTCCTTTTGATTTAGTCCCGGAATTATTTCTTTTCTTTGCATGAGAAGAAAAGGCAGCAGGAGGACCTTTAGGCATGGGCATTTCTTGCTCTTCTTCCCTTGTTTCTTCTTGAATGCATCTAGCCATTAATTCCTCGAAACTAGGAATTACATTATTGTTCAGAAGAGTAGTCCTGAACACATACCATTCAGATGGTAATCCTCCGAGAGTTGTGAGTGCCATTTCTCTGTCAGTAATGGTTTCCCCAATAGATAGGAGATCGTTCTTGATCTCGGTGATTCTTAAGAAGTATGCTTGCATACTTTCATCTTTACCCTTCTTGATTTCCCTCAACTTATTTCTAAGAAACAAAACTTGATTTGCATCATTAACTTTAAATAAACTCACCAGTCTGTCGTAGATTTCTTTAGAGGTGTCTAGATTAGAAATGTAGGCCACCAAGCGCTTGTCGATAGAGTCCCGGATGATCTTCTTTGTTTTAACTTCTCCATTTTTCCATTTGTTCCAGGCAGCAGCAGATGCATTTGATGAAGGCTCAACAATATTGCCTCTTACATGGTCCAGCACTCCTTGATCTTCAAGGGTTAGATCGATAGACATCTTCCATCTGAGATAGTCAGTTTTCTCACGGAGCTTGTCTTCGGCAGGAAAGAGTGTTGAGGACCCCATAGTTTTTTTAGGATAGCCTCGCCAATCTTCTCTTCAATGATTGCTCTTGCTCTTGCTCGGGCTTTGTCTTCACCTCAGCTCTGATACCATGTTAAGTTATGGTATGTTCTATGCTTATAACAGTTTACTTCTTTTTCTTATTATATTCCACCGATTAGCAATCACATGTACATAAAGTAAAGTGCAGATAGAACATTAAACGATCGACAGAAAACAAGCCAAGACAAGAGACACAAGATGTGGCGGCTAGCCAGGGACAAACCCCACAATGTGTGGGGAAACCCTTTGATCAAATCTTCTTTTATCTTCAATAATTCAGCAGAGAGAAATAGTACAATAAATCTGATTCATATCAGCAGTAGCAAACCCTAGATCAGTAGCATCAGCATTAGCGGCTTCATTATCAAACTAGGGCAGACCATATCTCACAAACCGACAGTCGGATTGACTTCATTCCACCACCAAAAGTTTCGGCTTCAAGAGGAGGTTCAGATGAACCTACAGCGCAGTTCAGATGAGGAGATCTTCTAGGCCACGCAAGTCAATCTTTACTTCTGCTGTTGCAGCTTCAGTTTCAGCAGTTTCCGGCTTCAAACTAGGGCAGTCGATATCTTGCAAACCGTTCGTCGGATTGACTTCATTCCACCACCAAAAGTTGCGGCTTTCAAAGGAGGTTCAGATGAACCTACAACGCAGTTCCAAAGAGATCTTCTAGGCCACGCAAGTCAATCTTTACTTCTGCAGTTGCAGCTTCAGTTTCAGCAGTTTCCGGCTTCAAACTAGGGCAGTCGATATCTTGCAAACCGTTCGTCGGATTGACTTCATTCCACCACCAAAAGTTGTGGCTTTCAAAGGAGGTTCAGATGAACCTACAGTGCAGTTCCAAAGAGGAGATCTTCTAGGCCACGCAAGTCAATCTTTACTTCTGCAGTTGCAACTTCAAATTCAACAGCTTCCGGCTTCAGATGTGTGAGAGAGAGAGACCCATTTCAGCGCAGTAGAGAAGAGACTCATATCTGCGTAGTAGAGAGAGAGAGATGTGATGAGATGAGTGAGTCCAAATGAGGAAAAGTCCTCTTATATTTATACCACTGTTGATAATATCGGCGATATATCGACGATATTCGAAAATATCGCGATATTTTCGGCAAAACGATATATCGCCGAGAAAATATCGCGATATTTTCTGTTTTGATAATATCGCGATATTTTCAAAATATCGGAAAATATCGGCAAATATCGGAAAATATCGGCAAAATATCGCGATATTTTGAAAATATCAGCAAAATATCGGCTATATTTAAAAATATGAAAAATTTATTTTTTATGCTTGTCGATATTTGCCGATATTTTGCCGATATTTTCGCCGATATTGCCGATAAGATATTTTCTGGACCCTCGCCGATATTTTGCCGATACCGATATTTTCAACACTGATTTATACACAACGTTGGTGGGTGAATAGATGCGACTGTTGGGCTTCTGAGCCTACATGAGTTGTAGGTCGGCTTGATAATAATTCCATAATCAAAATAAATTCATATCTCCATGAATACTTATCGGAATTGGATGGTCTTTATATCAATCCTACACCTCTCGACGAGAGGAATCTAATAAAAATATTATTATAGCCATGAATAAGATGACCCACATGAAGTTTTTCCCTGGTTGCCAATTTTAACAAATACTAAAGAAATGAACTTGGAAATCTCCTTACCTTTCCTGCTCGGCCTTCTCTCTGCTACTCCCACTCCCTTTGGAATGCACAGATTTGCTTTCCCCTGCCTTCAAAAATCCTTCTCCAGTACTCACACTACTTGCTACTCCTCTACTAGGCAACTCACTCTACCTTTCGGAAGTCCTCCAGATTCTAGCACACACATTGTTGCTCTTGAGGCGCACTGTTGAATTGGCAAATCTGCTACGACCTACTACAATTGGAAATCATGGATCTCCTCCTGGAAACTGGAACTGGAATCCCTCTAAGAAATTCTAGAAATTTCTCCTGCCCGCATAGCTCTGCAACCACAACCCTCGTTGCACTTAGATCTACTCACAAACTAACTAATCTGCTTAGTGAAACCCTCTATTTGGCAACTCCACAACCTATTGGAATTTTGCTCTAGGAAAATCGAGCTTTTCCTGCACTTTACCTCTGGAAATCAATTTCTGGCCAGGAATTCACAATGCCTGGTTGGCCTATGCAGATCAAGAGAAATTGTGCTCAGATCGCCCTCTAAAACTGCACAATTTTGCTTCTCTTGCTTCTGAACCTCTGATCTAATCTTCAACTCTCTGATACCATGTAAAATTTCCTTGAAATTGCAACAACTAGAATTTATTCTCCTTATTGGTTAGCAGTTTAATTGTTTTTGGAAATTAATGAATAAATCACACTACAATTCTTCACAACATAAATACGTTGCAGAAGTAAATAAGGAACTGAGAAATAGATGCACACACAAAAAAATCGACACAATTTTTTGGACTAAAAGTCGGAAAAACCCTGAAGGGAAAACTAGTGCAATAGATAAGGGTTTATTTTATTATTATGTAGTAGTGAAATTTTAGTACAATATCTAGATGCCCAACTAGAAATTCTCTGGAAAATAATCTGGCTAAAATAATTAGGAGAAAAATTCTCCCTTTGCAAAATAACTCGGCCTCCCTTTGGCCTGCTCACACTGTTGGCCTGGGCAAATTGTATAGCCCCTAAATCAACCTCAAACTAGGTCGTCTAGCCTCCTCCTTCCCCTAGAAAAATTAGCTTTGACTTCCTGATAATCTTTTTGGCCTCTCGCAACTGAAGCAAACCCTTCCCGGCAACTCGCTTAACTGGACTGGCTAACTCGCACCACTTGGACAGATTTCTCTGCAAAATATTTCGGCCTCCCTTTTCCTGCCTCTTTGGCACTAGAAAACTATAGGGAAACTCCTTTGGAATTCTCTCTACTGCGAACCCTTGCTACTCTCCTTCCCTAGCTCAAACTCTACCCTCACTAAAGCTGCGAATTGGGTAGCTCGATCTGCCTTGATCATGCTGATCTCTCTGATGCAACTACATGCTTCTCCACGCCCCTTCGACCTACTCTTATAATCTCTTGTTGGCTCTTCAACAACCACGATTTAATCTCCATCGACGGCTGAGATCAATTAGACTTCATCAATAGAAGTTTCTAAAGCAATCTCGAACATCCTTAATTAATTATCTTTATTTTAACACTTTTCCTGAGTTAGGAAATGATTAAATGATAGCTTATCTCACGAAACCTTTTTTGGTTTTGGAGATCCAATGTTCCTTAGCCTCTTAGCATCATCTAAGACTAAAACACTTGTCCGCTACTACCATAAACTAACATAACTATATCTTTGTGGCTATCAATTACTTCACCAAATGAGTTGAGGCTATGCCTACCTTCTCTAATGACGGCACCACCGCAGTGCTTCTCATCTTTAATCACATCATTGTTAGGTTCAATGTTCCCAAGCAAATACTGACAGACCATGGGCCTCACTTCAAAGATAACATGAAGATTGAATTGGTAGCCAAGTTGGGGTTTCGCTATGAAAACTCCACTCCCTATGACCCTCAGGCTAATGGTCAACTTGAGGCCATCAATCGCGCTGTAAAGACCATGATCCAACAAACAATGGGAAACCACAATTCTAATTGGCATCTAATGCTCTTTTCAACACTTTGCGCTTATTGAACCTCGCAAAAACTTCCATATGATTTACTCCTTTCCAACTTGTCTATGGCGTGGAGGCAATGTTGTCGATTGAATGCAAATCCCATTGTTAAAACTTAAAACTAGTTGTTGAACTCCTCCCAAATACTTTTGCGTAGAAAGCATTCCTCCTTTACTTGGCCCAGCTAGATGAACATCGTGACACTACACTACCGAACGAGGCCAATAAGATGTTGATTTTTCAAGTGCAATAGATACAAGCACAATATTTCTTAACACTAATATTTACTTCTAATGATGTTGATCTTCTTTTAAATTTTCCAGTGTATCATTAAGCAATTATACTCGAAAAATTCAACCATATAAAAGTAGTAGCACAATATAAATTACATTGCACAAAGAGAGCACAAGATTTACCTTGCGAAAACCCACTAAGGGGAAAATCCCAACAAACTTTTCAATAAGGATATTCTTTTGTTCAACAAGAAACACAAGTAGAACTCTAATCAACAACTAGGTCAAACTAACCTTCAACAATTCTATGGTCAAACTTGGTCAAACCCTCCAAGTCAAGCCTTCCAATCTAATCCAACAACTCGCCTTCTTGTTCTGCTTTGGGCTGAATTTCAGCCTCCCAGAAACTGCCAGAATCCCAGAATTTCGGCCCCCTGCAACTGCAATTGCCGAAAAAACATTGTGAACTGGAGAGAGAGAATCCTTCCACACATGCAAGCTAGATAGAGAGAAAAAGAGATGAATTTTGTCCTACTATATGTTGTTGTCCTTGTCCTTCGCTTGGATGCCCAGAAGATTCTTGATGAGAGAGATAAAATTGTTGCCTTGTGGAGGAGGTCGAATGTTTATAAATAGAGTTATTCTCAATCAAATGGGTGTGTCCTTTGCCTTGGCCGACTTGACTTGGAGGGAGGTCGTCTTGAGTCTTGACTAACTTTGGGGCCAAAATTTCAAATTCAAAAATTCAAATTTTTGATTTCTAAAAGTCCAAATGAACGACTCAAAAATATATTTTTCTTTGCACTCTAGCATTAAGAACATGCTTTACAATAATCAATATAAATACATCAAGGGCCAAAAATATACATTATGAAGACCGACCATATTTACAAAATTCAACACTTCCTCTTAACTAGGGAGGTATTCATAATAACTGTCATACGTGTTCTTAAGTTGAAAAATCTATGAAAAGGTTATAACAAAATCATCAGCGTCTCTCTCACATCATCAACATCTCGTCAACATCTCTAACATCATTCATCTCGTCAACATCTCTGACATTATCATCATCTCCTCAGCATCTCTGACATCCTCTGCATCACATCAATATCAACATCGATTAATTGCCACAACTAGTCAATACCACTGACCTATAATCCTATTCAGTACACCTGACACATAGCATAACATTTAGCATCAACTAGTCATCATAACTTTGGTCAGCACCACTAACCCAACTAGTCGTACTCCTGACATAGAGTAGTCTTGGTTCACCATCCTAGTCAATCTCTTTGACTCGTGGTGAAACTCCAAAGGCCACACTCTACCTGAGCAACTGGGCCCAATGATAAATGAGCTCCTCATCCAAACTGGAGAGATTGATCTTGATGTTGAAAGCCACACACTCAACTGAGTGATTTTGGGCTTCAAGGACTATTCTTCCCAACTAGTCAACATCTTTGACATAGGAAGAATATTTGTCCTTTGCTAGACCATTCTCCCCAACTGGTCAACATCTTTGACACAGGGAGAATGATTGTCCATGATGTTATCATATCAGCACTCCCTCTCAACTATAGGGGCAATCTCCACAAGCCCAAGCTTGTCCCTGAAGTATACGAACTTCTCTCTGGACAACGACTTCGTCGAAAAATCAATTGTCTGATCAACAGTGGAGATATACTAGAGCATTACTGCTCTCTTCTGCACCATGTCATGAATGTAGTGGTACTTGATTTTGATTTGCTTCGACCTGTCATGGAACACAGGATTCTCTGAAAGATTCACACAACTTTAATTGTCACAGTATCTTACAGTCAGTTCCAGCTCCTTGTCGAACACTCTTGCAAACAACTTCCGAAGCCACACTGCTTCAGTGCAAGCTTCATTCGCTGCGATATACTCTACTTCTGCAGTGCTGAGTGCAACAAGTCTCTACTTCCTACTCATCCAAGAAATCATGGTAGAGCCCAAACTGAAGCATCCTCTTGAAATACTCTTCCTATCATCTGCACTCCATGCCCAGTCAGAATCTATATATCCCTGCAACCATACATCATAGTTTGAGACATATCTCAGACCATAATTCATAGTACCATGTAGATATCTCAAAATGTGCTTTGTTACAATTCAATTCTCATGTCTTGGTTACACCTGGAACTAAATCAACGCGTTTATTGCAAAATAAATGCCCAACTTGGTATTAACCAAATACATGAATGAGCCAATCAACTGTCAGTACATGGATGGATCTACCAAGTTGGATTCAGAGTCTCTCAACTTCTTCAAATTAGTCATCATAGGAGTTGCCACGGATTTATAGTCCATCATGCCAAACTTCTGAAGGATCTTAATAACATACTTTCCTTGACCAAGGAAGACTTCGCCAAGCTTCTACCATACTTACAGTCCCAAATAAAAATGCATCAAGCCAAGATCCTTCATGTCAAACTCAAAGACCAACTGCCTCTTACACTGAATGATGGAGGTTCAACACCTGTAAAAAAAAATCATCAACATATTGTAATAAAATAACAGGCGCATTCTTCACAACCTTGAAATAGAGGTTTGGATGAGCATCTCCCTTGGTAAATCCAAGTCTTGTCAGGGAGCTATCAATTCGATCATACCAAGCTCTTGGAACTTGCTTGAGTCCATACAAGGCCTTCTTCAACCTGCAAATGTCAAACTCCTTCCCATGCACTTTAAAACCTTGAGGTTGCTCTATGTACACCTCTTCCTCAATTACACCATTGAGGAAAGCAATCTTTACATCCATCTTATGTAAACTCCAACCCAACGAAGCGACAAGAGAAATAATAGATTTAACAGAGGTGTACCTGGCAACTGGAGCAAAGGTCTCATCATAGTATTCTCCCTCTTTCTGGGAGAACACTCTAGCCACAAGTTGCGCATTGTATTTGTCATACTTCTATCTACAACATGCTTGATTTTGTATATCCATTTGGAAGTCACCACTGACTTCCCTTCAAGTTTGGGCACAATTTCCCATATATCCTTCTTCATGATGGATTGATATTCTTCCATCATAGCATCCTTCCATTCTTGCTGGCTAGTTGCTTCTTCATAAGTGGAAGGTTTTGCATCAATGAGGTTAGTCATAAGAGTTGCATAACTAGATAACCTCTTAGGTATCTTACTTTCTCTGGATGTGCCATGTGGAGCTACATGTCCTTTTGCTTCTTCCAATGTAGATCTAAGCCATGATGGTCTCTTCCCGATCTCAGGAATAATAATTGGTTCAACTAGTTCACAAAGTCCTTCTGGCTCTTTGAGATGTTTTGAAGAACTTGAACTTTCTTCCTTAGAGGCCTCATGCTTTTCTTCATCATTGGAGTCCATAGAAACTTCTTTAGACTTCCAATATGCAATCTTCTTATCAAAGGTAACATCCTGGCTGATCTCAAACTTTCGTTGCTTGGGAATGTAGATTCTATAAGCCTTTGATGATTCACTATAACCAACAAATATTCCTTTCTTTCCTGAAGGTTCTAGCTTCTTCTTCTTATCCATAGGAACATTGATGTAAACTGGGCAGCCAAAGATTCTTAAATACCCAACCTTTGGCTTTTGTCCAGTGACCGCTTCTTCAGGAGTCATATCTTCTAGAATTCAATGAGGACTTTTATTCTGAATGTATACCGCTGTCAAGGATGCCTCTCCCCATAAGAACATAGGAAAGTCTTGATCATGCATCATAGCATTGACAAATTCGTCAAGGCACCTGTTCTTTCTCTTGGCCACTCCATTTTGTTGAGGGACAATTAGCTCCCTCTTAATCCCAACTACCTTACAGAATGCAGTAAGTCCTTTCAAGGTGTATTCTCCTCTTTTGTCAAATCTCAAAATCTTGATCGTCTTACCTATTAAGTTCTCTACTTCAGCCTTGAATTCTTGAAATTTGGTGAAGACCTCATCCTTTGTCTTCATGAGATATATCCACGTCTTATGAGATAAGTTATCAATAAACATTACATAATATAAAGAACCTCCAATTGTTTTCACTGACATAGGTCCACATACATCAAAATGAATCAACTTCAAAAATTATTTGGATCTATTATCACTGCTTGGAAATGACTTCTTGATATTCAATCTAAGTGCACAAGCTTTACATACACCTTCATGTTCTATCTGTGATTCACGCACACCTGAAACCATTTGACTTAAAGCAAGCAATGCTCTTTAATGAAGGTGAACATGTCTCCTATGCCATAGTTCGCATGGATTGATTCCATCATGTACTAAAGCTTGAGCTGGTTGACCCAAGAAAATCTATATAATCTTCCTTCATGAATTCCAATAACTCTAGCATCATCTATACTAGAGCCCTTGGGTCATACAAGTACTTTTCCATCAACAAAAGCTACTATATCTCCTTTATCTTCTAAACATGAAATAGAGACTAGATTCTTTCTCAAACCTAGCACATATAGCACATTGCTATGATAAACAATGTTACCAGATTCCAGTTCAATGGATGTCTTTCCAATTTCTTTGACTTCATAGTTGTGGTTGTCTCCAAGCTCCACCCTTTGTGCCAATCTTCTTTCAATCATGCTAATGCGATTTCCACGATCTCCTATCATATGTACTGAAGCACCACTATCCATAAGCCACATATCATTGTCACCTGCAATAGAACCTATTAGAGCAGAAATGTAAAAGAAATCTTTGTCACCTTTAGCTTTCTTTGGTTGTTCATCAACATCTGCTACGGAAGCATGTTGTTTTCCTTTCCTCTTTTTATCATTCTCTCCTTCAGGACATTGGCTCATATAGTGACCAAATCTGCAACAACAATAACATTGAATCTTTGACATATCTTTCTTTCCTTGTGGAGCAGATCTTCCTTTTGGATTTCTATTTTGGAAACCAAACTTCTTCTTTCCTCCATTCTTTCTTTTGAAATGTACTACAAATGCTTGAGAGCTTTCTTCCTTTCTATCTCTTAATATATTAAGCCTTGGTTCTTCTTGAGCGCAAGAGGTCCATAGTTCTTCAAAAGAGGAAATATCCTTTCTGCTACTTATACTAGTTGCAAATGCATCTCATGCTCTAGGTAGTCCATTTAGTGTTGTAGTCACAAGTTCCTTCTCAGAGATTACTTCATCAATTGATTGAAGTTGGTCTCTCAATTGAGAGATTCTTACGAAATATGAAGCAACAGTGTCATCATTTTCCATTCTCACATCACAAAGCTTATTCTTCAAACTCATGACTTGATCAATGTTGTTGATTGTAAATAGATTAGTTAGGGCATCATACATTGCCTTTGAAGATTCAAGCTTTGCAATATAGGGGATTAGATGATCTCTAATGGAATCCACAATAAGACTCATGGCAGTGATGCCATCTTCCTTGAACTTCTCTTTTCTTGCATTATTTGTTGGTTCTACAACTTTTCCTTTCACAATATCCAAAACTTTGTTCTTTGCAAGAATAAGATCAATCCTAGTTTTCCAAGCTCTGAAGTTTGAGGCCCCTTCTAAATTTTTCTTTGATTTCATAGAAGAAGCCATGGATGTAGATCAACAAGGACTCAACAATAGTGATCTCAATGTAGGGTTTCTTCAAGAGTGATCTCAGTGTTCCTTCCTTCACCAAAGCTCTGATACCATGTTGATTTTTCAAGTGCAATAGATACAAGCACAATATTTCTGAAAACTGATAATTACTTCTAATGATGTTGATCTTCTTTTAAATTTTCCAGTATATCATTAAGCAATTATACTTCAGAAATTTAACCATATAAAAGCAGTAGAATAGTAGAGATCACAATGCACAAAGAGAGAACAAGATTTACCCTGAGAAAACCCACTAAGGGAAAAACCTAGCAACCATTTCAATAGAAAAAATCTTTTGTTCAACAAGAGACACACTTAGACCTCTAGTCAACAACTAGGTCAAACTAACCGTCAACAATTCTATGGTCAAACCCTCCAAGTCAAGCCTTCCAATATGATCTAGCAACTCACCTTATTTTTCTGCCTTAGGCCGAATTTCAACCTCCTTGAAACTGCCAAAATCCCATAATTTCAACCCCCTACAACTACCCATAAATTTCAGACCCTACAACTACGACTGCCCAGAAAATAGTGTGAACTGGAGAGAGAGAATCCTTCCACACGTGCAAGCTAGATAGAGAGAGAAAGAGATGAATTTTGGCGTTCTTTTCATCCTCCTTGTCCTTTGTGTCCTTCACTTGGATGCCTATAAGATTCTTGATGAGGGAGATCGAATTGTTGCCTTGTGGAGGAGGTCAAGTGTCTATTTATAGTCTTCTGTTGGGTTGAATGGGTGTGTCCTCTGCCTGGACTAACTTGACTTGGAGGGAGGTAGTCTTGACTAACTTTGGAGCCAAAATTTCAAATTCAAAAATTCAAATTTTCTTCTCGTAAGAGTCCAAATGGACATGACTCAAAAATATATTTTTCTTTTGACACTAGCATGAAGAACATGCTTTACAATAATCAATATAAATACATCAAGGGCTAAAAATATACATTATGAAGACTGACCATAGTTACAAAAACATAAGAGACAACTCAAACTCTAATACAATAGATCTATTCAACCTTATGTGTTTTCTAAAGGTGACGTGGTCTTGGTCTATGATCAAGATCATGATAAATTAGATGCAAGTTAGAACCCATTTGGCAGGGTCTTGTTGCAATCATTTTTGTCAAAGTTCCAAGGACGCAGATGTGTCAAATATTTCAAAGGATCGAGATCATTAGGACATCGATTTATTGAGTCATTTTTAACCCATTATGCAAATTTGTAATGTAAATGATGCTAGTAAGACCATGTATGTATGTAACAACCTAGGTAAGCCTATTATTTTGGCGAAAATTTCATTCTAGGAGGTTTTTCATCTCACTGACTCATATGTGTTTCTAAACACATGGTCGGCAAAGTTTTTTCCTCCAACCTCACCCCAAAGCTAAAAGATGGAATTTGTCGACAAAGTCGTAAGTGAGTCCTAGTGTTTTAGTCGAGTCTTATGTAAAAGTGATTTGAGAATAATTTAAGCTAATTGGCTAAATTATTTTATTACAAATCACTTAGTCTACTAGATCATGTTGTATCGTAGAATTGGGTGTGTAATTTGAAGGTCTATACCGAATGGGTGTTTCCCCTTTGAGGGTTGAAAATATAATCATCTTATGCAAAAAATATTTTAGTGCATGGTCCCTCAGACACCATGGCTAAAATATTAGAAGGTGGAAAAACTATTTAATTCCCTCAAGTGTCAATTAATTATTTTTTCTGGCAAAATTTAAATTAATCCTAGGCGAGAAAATTAATTAATTAGAGTCAAATTTAGAGTCTTATAGAAATTAAATTCTCCAAGTGGAAAAACTCGCGGGCATCAAATAAATTAATTTTTGGAGGCCCTCCACCAAGGGAATATTGAAAATTTCAAGAAAAATTGGACCCTTGGGCCTTCTTGGTCAAGTCAAAGTCAATTTTTTGAGGAAATTAGCTCAAAATAATTAATTTTGAGCTAATAAAAAATGGGTTAAATGAGAAATTCAAAAATTCCTTGAAAATAAATATTTTCAATGGTGGAGACTAAAAGATGATCAAATATTTTTTGACGGCCGAGACTATTTTGACAGGGATCAAGCCAACTAGCCATTATTTTTCCATTTGGAGGATTTATCTATAAATTGAGAGTCATTTGTGCCTCAATCCATCTAGTTTTGGCTTATGTAACTCTGAAAAGTTGATGTAAATTATTGTCCCACTAGGAACGTTGGAATAATCATAATAAAGACTTTGGGTGCAGTTCATGGTGTCTCTAATATGATGATTTGTGGTACGTGTTGAGTACGGGCATTCCTATATCGTGCTTTATAGATATTTTGATCATTATTTCATTGTAGGTGATAGGAACATCCTATTGGTAAGTTGTAGACTTATCTTAGGTGATCCGATTCACTGGGTGTTCTAATGATTTATTTTCCATAAATATATACTATTTGCAGGTTCCCCAACCCTTGGACTCCAAGTGCATGAACTTTGGATAGAGGATGACTATGTTTGGACTCTAATTATTTTTATGGTGTTCTAACTTCTCTAAAGTCGTAGTTTATTATTTATCTTTCAAAATACATTTAGCCACTACTAAAGATTTATAAAATTTCAAAAAAATTCCAAGCATTTTACATGTATGTTTTATAAATATAATTTGTATAATACACTTGTAAATTATTTTATTTTCTAATCTTGGTTTTGCAATTGGGGTTTGAATTAATTTTGAATTTTTGTATATATTGAGGTTTTGGGTATTTTTATTTTCATTTGTGCAGGTGAGATCAAGTGAAAAGAGCTAGATCTAGGCCCTTGAGGGTAAGATATAGCCTCTCCATTACAGGGCCAACACCAAGGAATTTTGCAGTGAAATTGAGCAATATTGAAGATCTGAAGCAAATTTTTTTTTTTGCAAGGGTTTTGGTGTCTTCAGGTCTCCTAGGCCTTGCGTGGCCCCTTTCAGCCTCAGCGTCAGCCCTTAGGGCCTTCTCAAGGCTAGTGGTAGCTCCCTCAAGGGTTGCGGCCTCCTCTAAGACAGTGGTCTAGCCCTTGAGGGCCTTGTGCTACCTCCTTGGCCTCTCTCATGGGCTTTTAGCCCCTCCTCTCCCTCTCAGCTGCCTTCCCTTTCTCTTGGCCCTCCTTCTCCACTCTGTTTGACCTTCCATCCTCCTCTTTCTTCCTTTGCTAAGCCCTCTTCCTCCCAAGTTCCTCGGCCTCCTTTCTCCCCCTCTTCTCTTAGTCGCGGTCTCTTTAGGGCTTGCAACTAGCCTTTAGGGCCTTGAAAACAAAGGTCGTGGGCCCTAGGGCTCCTTTTAGGCCTCTAGGCCTCCTCCTTAGTCCTTGCATTAGGCCTACTAGGCCCTAGCCACTAGGCCTTTAAGGCCTTCCTTTCCCCAACGCCAGCCCTAATAGGCTTACTGTTGCCTCTTCTTGGCCTTAGTTTGCCTCTCCTTCATCCTTCGTTGGCCTCTGAATTTTCTGAACTGAATATTGGTGAGTTTTGCAGGTGAAATTTGCTCTAGGTTGGTGTTTTCAAGTGCCAAGAACCTTGGAGAATTCTTTGGCAATTTGGGCAAGTGATCTACAAGGCCTAGGGTTTGCTCTCTAAACCCTTACTTTGTCACTGTTTTGCTACAGCTTTCTGAATCATTCATAACAGTCGTGAAATTCATGATTAAATTCCCTAAAATCACCTCTAAATAGTCTAAACACATTAATAATTTCATAGTAAAAATTTGCTAGTGTTTTGGCTACTTGGGCATTGAATTTTGAGCTTAGATCTACTTGTTAGCTTGTTGGAATATCTTTGCATAACCAGATAGATCAGATCTGATATAATCTAAAAAGAACACTTTAAAAGGCATAAAATTGGTTGATGTGATATCTAGCATATTGTCTTAACATCTAAGTATCTTGGGCATCAATTTTTTGGCATAAATCTTCATTTTATGGTGACTGATATCTCTGCATAAAATGTATGATCAGATCTGATATTTTTTGAATAACACATCTTAAGAGGGCTAAAAGTTCAATCAATTTACATTGGCAAGTCATTAGGCAACTTATTGGTCATATTCAGTTTTATATGCTTGATAATTTCTTGGTTTGAAGTGATATATTTGTTGTTGTCCTATCTATTACATAAGTGTTGTTTCATGATTTAATTGGCTCATTGTGTTTCATGCTTTTGAAGTCTAACAATTACTTGTCTTGTGTTAGATCCAAAAATTGTTATTTTTGCACTAAGGAACCACTCGCACACCATAACTTTAATCTTATTGAATTGTTTAAGTTACTTTGAGCATTGAAGTTTCATTGATCTAGTTGGCTTAAGCATCGAACTAAACATTGCTAAGGAATCATTGATAATTGCTAAACACATTGTGTTGTCTATCTTAAGCATTGACATATTGAGAATTAATTGAGCATCTCTTAGCTTTGGGCATTAAGATCTAATTGGCATTTTGGTTGAAGCATTATTGAGAAATTTGTTGGATAATTGCTCTAAGTTAAGCTCATAATCTTGTACTCTTTCACAATCTTAAGAAGCTTTGGTAATTTTATTGTCTATCTTAAGTAATTTGCATCTTAAGTTTTATTCTAATTGAGCATCTTTCAATATTGGCATTGTCTAAAGAGCATAATCTTGGCATTATTGTTGTCATAAGATTGTTGATAATCATCATTAGAATATCTTGAATAATTGGCATCTTGTGGATTTGACATTGGCACTAAACAAATTCACATTTTCTTGGTCATAAGATTGTTTCATAATTTATCGTTAAGTACTCTTGTCATTGAAGGCTAATCATAACTCTAAGTACTTAAACATTAAGCCAATCTTAAACCAAGAATTCACTCAGGATTTTTTGCATAAGCATCTTAAGACCAGTTGCATTAATAATTTACCTCCAAGCATAAGCTTGGTTGATACCTTCCAGGGCCACCCTTTCTCACCTAGCATGAAGGATTCAACACCTTGTTAGTGGTTAACACAGTGACCTTGCAGTTGTCAAAGCCACAGTCTCTGTAGTGCTCGAGGCACTAGGTGGTTGGAACACAGGGGGAGGTATCATTAATCAATCCTCTCCTTGTTTCCCATTGGCTTCCATCCCACAAACTACTCTAAAGACTGGTCTCAAAAGAGTTAAGAGAGAGATTCCATTTAGAATAGACATATAACTTAAAAGTGACCAAAATCCTTGCATTTCATCTAGATATTAGGACTCGCATCTCATATAGGTTAGTGAAGCATCTAAGTAACGGTGGTCCATCCAGTTGGTCTTAAATATAATAAGCAATAATTTTGACTCCATAAGGCACTGGTCTCATATCTAAAATCTAATCTAATCTGTGAATCTTACTAAATTTAACCAAGTAGCTAGGCCACTCAATCATGTCTCTCGGGCTAGTTGTTTGCCAACTTGCCTTCCAACTTCACAATTCCATAGGGACCACCCCCCATAGCTTGTTGTTGGGAGATAGCTAGAACAGAGTGGGTGGGGATCAGAGTGACAGCCCCCGCCCTAAGACGTTGTCGTGGTGCCTATACAATCTGAGAGACAACATGTCCCTACATTGTTAAACATGTGTTGAAGAAGGGAGCATATGTGTTAGTGGACTACAATGGCATTTCTCTCTCCGAGCCCCACAACAGGGTCTATCTCAAGAAGTACTATGCTTAGGTTACCAAGCATCATGCTCTGCATATATGTATTGAGTATATGATGTTGCTTTATTTTTTGCACATGTGATACATTTTTATTCATTGTTTATCATGTTTGGTACTTGTTTTGTAGATGTTCGCCCCTTCTTCGATCTATGCAGGATATGTCAATGGCGCAAGTTGTAGTTCCTGGAACATTGCTTCCGCTACTTGGGCGATCTTTTCGCCCACTAACGAACTCTTGAGTTTAGGGGGGCATCTTTCTATGCCCCACTACCAACAATGTTGCAGAGTACAACATAGTTGTTGAACTCTTATACGAGACCATAGCTCCAAGGACTCGTGAGTTGGTGTTTAATCTAGAATCGGAACTTGTGGTATCTTAACTGAATCATGTTTACCATGTCACGCATCCTTTGTTAATTTGTTACTATCTCAGGGTATGTCTTCTTGAGCATTTGTTTGAATACATTATATATCAACATGTCCCTTGGAGTTCTAATACAATCGTTGATTTATTAGCTAACTATGTGTTAGAATGGCATTTATCACATTTATAAACACAAGTAAACAAGCATGTATGTACATAAACATATGGCCACATTTGCATCATCATTGTAAACAAGCATAAGTAACAACTAAAACACATATATGTATATACATAAAAAATATAAGTCTAAATACATCATCATAAACACATAAATCTAGTATAGTGTCAAAAATGGGCTGACAAGCCTATAACTAAACATTAATGTCCAAAAGTGTCCCCGAAAGAAGTACAATGAGACTAGAAGACTAAAAGATTGCCTAGAAAATGAAAATAATCCATTAGCTTTGTAGCAGACTAAGAAATTTTTTTTGACAGTTTCTTCTTTTAGTGTGAGTTGTTTGTTTGGTTGTTTGGATTAAGGTTAATTGTCTTATCTCCACTTAGGGCTTAGCGGGTCAAGTAAGATCCCTCCAAAGTGTTGAAGAAAGTGTAACTAGGTTTGGTCTTCATAATGACATGATCATTGTAAACGATGTAATAAAAGGAAATAAATTATTTTTCTAATTTTGCTACATGGGTTTCATGAGCAAGAAAGTGTCACTAGGTAAAAGACTTCTTCTTGATGTTTTTAGGATTTATTTATATATGTCAAAGAGTCATATCATGTGTATAGAAACTCTTCATGAGTTTATGTAAATGTGTACAAGTCTTCAAAGTTGTGTAACAACCCTCCAAGACCAAGATCAATACCTCAAAAGCAAAGTCTGCAAGCTATGCAATGAAGAAATCCTCATGTCGGCTCCAAAAATGAATTAAAAGGAAATTATTGAATAAATGGAAGTCATGTCAGCTTGGTTAAAATGAAATGTCGGTTCATGGTTCACGTTGGCTCAAATTAATGACACTAACCACTATAAATATCCATGAAGGGTCAGCGAAAAACGCACAAGGAAAAATCTCGCATATTTCTCTCTGAATTTTTTGGGTGACTAAGGAGCAGAAGATCCGCATTTTTGGTGGGATAGATCTAGGGTTCAACTGCCTCCTCGAATGGGTATAAGGAGCAGCAGAACCTAGATTAATCTGATCTCGGCATACCTGTGAGGATCTCAGATGAATGAAGTAGTGAAGATCTCGGTCGAAGGTGCAGTGTGGATGGATCTCGCATAGCAGTCTTGCCATGTAGATTTCGGATACATGGAGGAGCAAACAGGACCTCGGTTGGATGGTTATCCTCGGCATAAGAATGTCTCCATAGTCCTGGTAAGCCGCAGTATTAACATGATCAGTCTCGGATCCATAACCATCTCGGCATTCTCATGATGAAGATAATCCAAGTGATGTCTCTGTTATAGTCTCAACATAATGCAAAGCAGTGACAAGGGTTACAAGCTATGATAAGGGTTTCAATGGTCTAAGATCCTACAGGTCACGGTGACATCACAACAACATGTAGTTGTTATCCTATTCGGCATTCTCATGATCACAAGTGTAACACTTCTTGTTAACATTCCAGATAAATGAAGTATTTTTTGACATATATCTCAGTAGTATACTTGTGTGAAGGTCTTGCAGTGTTGCAGCAATAGTGACCTTAACTGATGGTACATCAATGATGATCTTAGTAAAGGAGCAAGGATGATCTCAGTGAAGTTGCAGCAGCAGTAAGTAGAACAGCCGTAATAAGGATGACCTCAGCAGTGAACGAAGGAAGGGATTGATGATCTTGGTCTTAGAGAGGCAAAGTGTGTCAAGGGTCATGGTCTTGGTATTCGTCAATGGAATCTCTATAAGAAGAATTTTGTGTGGGTTTTCCTCTCCAAGAGGGAGAGGTTTTGGCCTTGGCAGTAAGCCAAATATTTTTGTTCTTGTCTCTTTTGTTTTGATAGCAGTTTGATGAAGCTAACATATACACACTAATAATGACAAGAAGATCAAGTTAAGATAAAATATAAAAACACTTCACAAATTGTTATCATGCTAAGAAGAATCTCTGTAATTCTGAATGCCCTTGATTATTCAACATGGTTTCAGAGCATTGGTTCAGCAGTCAAGGAAAGGGGCAGAAAAGAGACATTCAAAGGTCAAGGCATCAAATTAACTGAAGGATCTACATTCAAAGAACAAAACCTAGATCTAAGAGGTAGCCTACATCATCAAGTCTACAACAAAGGGTTTGAAAGACACACAAACAGAGGATCAAATAGTTAGATCTGAAGATGCATAGCAATATCCTTGGTGACTCCCACAATTCACATCATGGCATGATCTCAACATTACAGTGATTGATCCTTTCAATAAAGATCAATTCAGATTCCCACTCAAAGAAGCAGATCATCTACAACATGATTTGGATAGACAGTACTTGATGAAGAATGAAGGTGTTTGTTGATAACACTAATTGATGGGTCTCTATATCATGGCAAGCAATCACAAGACAATGCTGCATAGATTCCTTATGTAGCCCAAATACATAATCAAGATAGCTCGAAGGCAAAGGAGGCAATTTGCATGTCTACTCCAACTACTGCCAACTTGATCAAGGTGAAGATTTCATCTTCACAATCAAGTAAGTACCTTTTTCATTTTATAATCAAATCTGGTTTTATGACTTCATGATTGCAAGAAGACCTATATATTGATGGGTCATCAAGGGTCTTGCATGGAATAAGAAGGATTTTCATTATCCTTGGAGAAGTCAGTACATCAAGGTCTCCTTTGAAGTCATGAGAACTCTTAAGGTTCTATAAAATAATAAAGGAGACATAAGAAGGAACCCTGAAATGCTAGAGGACATACTCTCTGAAATGTAGTGCAAAAGGTGCCAAAGACTGAAGAAATATCTTCATAAGATCTCAATTGAGAGATCTGGGAAAATGATGAATAGATAATCATCACCTTGATAAGCAAGGTGACAATTGTCTGTGAACAAGAAGGTCACCTCAACCAACAATGTGTGATCTCTATGCCAGATAGAGAAAGGTAAGTTGAAAGGACTCAACTATATGCAAAGGAAAGGTTAACAAAACAGAACAGCACTATGAAAAGATTATGAAAAAGGGTTCATATCATCTGAAGGATAGAGGAAGCTAAAGGAAAGAGGGAGTAATAGATCTCCAATATAAATGAAATGGCATGCCTCTCAAATGGGTCCTATCAGAAGTCCTTGCAAATATGACCATGGTAAGAAGATGCATTGTGGCATCAATGAATCAAGAGCTCGTTTAAGAAGAACATAGCTCTTGGGAATCTCTTTGGACATTAAAGGAAAAGAAGAAGTCATCCAGGTCAAAGGGAACATTTGCCAGATGGGGATATACTAGATCCTGAAGAATATCTGATGGAAACCTCAGCGGAGAATCCCCTAGTATGGGAAGGCAGCAAGTACTTCATTAGGAATTCCAACTTATGGAAATCATGAGATGAAGAACTAATGGCATGATGAAGCAGATCAAGGGATTGAAGATCCATTCAATCAAGAAAGTTGTTGAAAGTAGGCTGAAGGGAAAATGAGGTATGTATGTAGGTATTTGTATTTTTATTTGATATTGTAATGTCATGATACATGGTTGCAGGTAAAATGGATCGAGCATGATTAATAGGGAAAGGATCTCCTCCTCTGAAAGGATGCATAAAGATATAAATCAAACTAGATGAAATCAACATAATATGTTCTCATATGAAGTATGAGGTAGTTGACTACAATTGAAGAACTTTGAGAGCTCCTAGGAATGAAAGACATGAGGATGAAAGAGATCGTGAAGCATGCAACTATGATGAAGGCAATCAATATCCAGAGGATCAAGAAGACTTGACCAGGAAATCTCCCAGAATGATGTGAAGACTGATGGAAGTCTGAAAAGATGAAGACCCTTGACAACAAATATCGTTGGGATGAGTCAACATGTATGTAGGATGTTGATACCTCCAAGAAGATGTCACTGGAAAAAGACCATCACCAAAAGGTAATATGTGATTTGTTTTTGGTGTCTGACCTCTTGGAAAAGACTGGGTATGTGTGCAGGGCCAAGGTAAGGAGAATTGTGAAGGATTTCACAACTATGTACCTTGTGAATGCTCATTGAAGAAAAGGTGAAGATAGATGGCCTTATGAAGGAAGCCCCAGATGTAAAGCCAAGGAGGATACTTTCCAGGAAAGAAGGAATGACATGACGAAGGAAAGTGATGGATGGTTGAACCCTACACGTGAAGAAATTGATGACATCGAAGTCTTGGATCGTCAGTCAACTAGAAGACCCTATAAAGCACTGATGATAGAGTCCTTGGGTAAGAGGGAGCTCTGGGAGGTTCCTATAAGTAAAAGGAACTCAAGCAAGTTTCTAAGTGAAGAGAAAATTGGAACTCATCCCTGGTTAAGAGGGAGAGTTAGACATGACATTTTTATCTTCAGTTTGGAAGAAAGAATGGAGGATTTTGTAATCATCTGGCATCCGACACTCTTTGAGGATGTGGTAGGGCATCCAAGACAAGAGTGGGCAAGAGGACCGATATTCTGAAGGGCTGGGAACCCAAGATGAGAATAGTCCTAGTAGGGCATACTCGGAAAATAGTCGGGTGGGTATGACCCTAAGAGAGACAATGATGATGTGTGTCTATCAGTCATTGGTCTCACCAACGTTGTTTGCTTTAATCTAAGTGAGAGATAGAGCTGTTAGTCAAGGCCTAGCTATGTGAAACAATGTTGGTTGAAATGATGCTATAACAGATGGATTGCAAATCCGATTCTTCTTATGAGAAATTATTCAGATTGAGAATGACCAAGCACCATTGTAAATACCTCCCTAGTTAAGAGGGAGTGTTGAAGAAAGTGTAACTATGTTCAGTCTTCATAATGACATGTTCATTATAAACGATGTAATAAAAGGAAATAAATTATTTTTGTAATCTTGTTACATGGGTTTCATGAGCAAGAAAGTGTCACTAGGTGAAAGACTTCTTCTTGATGTCTTTAGGATTTATTTATATATATCAAAGAGTCATATCATGTGTATAGAAACTCTTCATGAGTTTATGTAAATATGTACAATTCTTCAAAGTTGTGTAACAACCCTCCATGTCCAAGATCAATACCTCAAAAGCAAAGCCTGCAAGCTATGCAACGAAGAAATCCTCATGTCGGCTCCAAAAATGAAGTAAAAGGAAATTATTAAATAAATGGAAGTCATGTCGGCTTGGTTAAATGACATGTTGGTTCATAGTTCACATTGGCTGAAATAAATGACACTAACCACTATCAATACCCATGAAGGGTCAGTGCAAAACATACAAGGAAAAATATCGCAAATTTCTCTCTGAATTTTTTGAGTGACTAAAGTGAGAAGATTCGCATTTTCGGTGGGATAGATCTAGGGTTCAACTACCTCCTTGGATGGGTATAAGGAGCAGCAGAATCTAGATTAATCTGATCTTGGCATACCTATGAGGATCTCAGATGAATGTAGTGAAGATCTTGGTCGAAGGTGCAGTGTGGATGGATCTCGCATAGCAGTCCTGGCATGTAGATTTCAGATACATGGAAGAGCAGACAGGACTTCGATTGGATGGAGATCCTCGGCATAAGAATGTCTCCATAGTCCTGGTAAGCCACAGTATTAACATGATCAGTCTCGGATTCATAATCATCTTGACATTCTCATGATGAAGATAATGCAAGTGATGTCTATGTTATAGTCTCAACATAATGTGAAGCAGTGACAAGGGTTACAAACTATGATAAGGGTTTCAATGGTCTAAGATCCTACAGGTCACGGTGACATCATAGCAGCATATAGTTGTTATCCTACTCGGCATTCTCAGGATCACAAGTGTAACACTTCTTGTTAACATTCTAGATAAGCAAAGTATTTTTTGGCATATATCTCAGTGGTATACTTGTGTGAAGGTCTTGCAGTGTTGCAGCAATAGTGACCTTAATTGATGGTACATCAATGATGATCTTAGTAAAGGAGCAAGGATGATCTCAGTGAAGTTGCAGCAGCAGTAATAAGGATGACCTCAGCAGTGAACGAAGGAAGGGATTGATGATCTTGGTCTTGGAGAGGCAAAGTGTGTCAAGGGTCATGGTCTTGGTATTCGTCAATGGAATCTCTATAAGAAGAATTTTGCGAGGGTTTTCCTCTCCAAGAGGGAGAGGTTTTGGCCCTGGCAATAAGCCAAATATTTGTGTTCTTGTCTCTTTTGTTTTGATAGCAGTTTGATGAAGCTAACATATACACACTAATAATGGCAAGAAGATCAAGTTAAGATAAAATATAAAAACACTTCACAAATTGTTATCATGCTAAGAAGAATCTCTGTCCCTAGATTCTTCAACACAAAGTTGATATTTCGATGCTTACGCATTAGAGTGAGGGATTAGGGTATAAAGAGACCAAGTAATCCCTAATCTAATCAAGACAAGCTATGAAAACCAAGGCCCTACAAGAAGGGTTTCCTAAAAAAAAATAGCCTTCACCAACAAGATCAACAATGGAATGAAAAATAATACCAAAACCCTTGTGAAGGAGTATAAAGCTAAGAAAAACAAGAGAGTAAGCACTTACCACACCAAGGAGAATGTGTGAGTAACAACTAGACATCCTCCTTCCTAGTGATAAAATGTTGCCCCTCAATGGATCGATCTTCCTAGCTAATAGAATTCTTGAATCATCCACAACAATATCTTCAATGAACCAAAAAAATAGTCAAGATAGAGAGAGCTTAAGGGAGTTGACACCAAAACACCAAAGAAAGATCTATTAATGGCTTAGAAAATGTTCTCCAATAATTCACAACCAATTGGAATGAGATAAGGGCCTTTATTTACAAATGAGGCTCACAGCTCCTCATTCTTTATTCCTTAATTTTAGCCTAAGGAATCAAGAAAAAAGCAACTTGTCATCCACACAACTTGGAGACTAAGTCAAATTACAATTAAAATAACACTTTACATGCTTGAAACCCTCAAAGAAGGGTGATGTCAACCACAAGAGAGGGTCGGGCTTTAGAAGGCAAAGCAATGCTACAAAATTCATACTTGGGAATAAATCGGCAAAGGTCCAAAAATTGAAAAAGTAATAAAAGTCGAGAGAAAATAGAAGAAATCAACAAAAACTCAGAAAATTTTAAAAAGTGCAAAAATATTCAATTTTTAATTTTTTTTAGCATCTAAAGTATCCACAACATCAAAAAATTGCATTGCCACATAAATATGAAAAGAAAACTAATATATAAGATGTTTAAGAAGTTTAGTGCTACATCACATATCAATAGCAAGTAAAGTCCTGAATCCAAAGTCCTCAAGTCCTGAATCCCAAGTCCTGACTCAACCTCAAGAGTCAAAATATCAACGAAATATACAATAAATGTATCTCATCATCATGAGTCATCTACACGTCATAAACTAGTGAGTCATTGAGTTCCTCTACCCCTTTTAACCGAATAGGGAATGGATTTTCCTCTAGAAAGGAACATCACTCCATAGAAGACACCTACCCATCATCTTGTCAGCGTCTTCCTTTTCCTTTTTTGTAAGTGTCAATTTGATGTCAAGTTGTGCACCATATGTGGTTCTAGGAACAAAAAAATATGAGATAGTTGAGGGGTTGGGCAATGTGGATGTGGAAGGTGATATTAAAGAAGCACTATAACTTCCCCCTGCAATTTGACTTCTCACCGTTGCCATGTTATCTTTGGTGTCATCTTTATCTTGCAATGCTTTAATGGCCTTGCAAATGATTTTTGGAGCTGCAGATGAGAAAAGTTCTATATTTTGTCCTAAAATTTGCTCCAATTGGAATTTCAAATGATTGATGCCCCCTGACAAATGCTTGCCACACAACTTGCAAGTCAAATATTGTCTATTGACCCCCCCTTGGGTACAATATCAGGCTCACCATATTCCCACATAGGGTGCAAGTGCCTCGGCATTTTGTTTGAAGTTGAACCTAGGGCACAAAAAGGGAATTTGAAAAAAAATTAAAAGTTATTCGTCAAATGAAAAAATTGTTCATTAAAAAAAATCCATATGCATGCATGCTACCATGCTCAAACAAACTAATAGATTCATGGAATGCATGGCTTGAAGGGTTGAATTGGTTGATTGGATTAACAACTAAGGGAAAACGCACAACATTAAACCCTCACAAGAAAACACACAACATTGTGGGTTTTAGTATATAGAATATTCATGGTTTGCAACTTTGTGTGGGTTGGACACAAATAAATTCAACCCAACAGTGATTTGAAATCTTAATCCCTTATTCAAACTAAAAATACATGAGAAATTTTAGCACTTACCTGCAAATCTGCAACTACTAGAGATAAATCATTGAGCAGTGGAGAAAAACATAGCAAATCTCCACCTCCTTGGCACTTAGATTTTGGTTTCTTCTCCTCACAGGTCAAACAAGTGACTTGGTGTGACAACAATGCCAAATGATAAAAAAAAAGCACTCATTTTTTTTACTTAAAACTGGCCCAGACTACCCCTTGCGATTTTTTTAATTGACTAGCGATTTTATTGCAACTTTTCGATTTAATCCCGATTTTTTCAATTTTGAAAAACTCCCTAAAAACTCGGGCAATGGTTGAAAAACCTGCGATTTGGTGATTTTATCAAGACTAATCCTGATTTTGGTAACACTGAGGCAAAGTTCGACTTGAAATGCGTTGAGGAAACTTCACTTAAGTGCAGGCAATGCCCGTTGTCCACTTTTCCTTCAATGTTTAACTTGAGTGAGTGAAACAACCTCTCCAAAAGGTCCAAAACACCCCTTTTAAGTGGATAATTTCTCTTCTTCGGCTAATTAATGTTCAATTAATGATTTTGAGTCATCTCCATGTAATCAAATCAACTTAAGTGAGTGCCATGTCATGTCATTAAGGCTTACTAGTTTCATGCTTTCCAAGGGAATCTCACAGTTCTTTGGTTAATTAATATTGAGTTAAAGATTTTGAGTCATCTCCATGTCATCAAGTGAACTAAAGTGAGTGTCATATCAGTAAGGCTTATCTAGTTTCACGCTTCCCAACGCAATCTCAAAGTTCTAGAGGCATATCATGTTTTTTGAGGCATTGGTCACACTCTCTGAAGCACATGGTCTATTCACATCCACTTGGACCCTCTCTACACATGTCAAGTGCCACAAGCTTGAGCTATCTCCTCTATTGTGCAATTTAAAGTCAATTTTTGTCACTAAGGAGAATCGACCCACACATCTAGGATTCTACGACAAACATGGGGGTAATTTTATGACTTTTTGATGGTGTGGTGCTCACTTAAGTGAGATGTTTCCTTAATGACATGACATGGCACTCACTTAACTTGAAGACTTCTCTTGTAGGACCTAAAATCTTAGATTTACTGTATGAAAACTATGGATCGTTTTCAATAAGTTCCTAGGCTTCAAGGCCTTGATTTAAAATCAAACAAGGAAGAAGATCAAAGTGCTTTTGCCAATGAAAAATACTGACCTTGCCAATGAAAAATACTGACCACAACTACCCAAATTTCCAACACTCCCTCTTAGCTAGGGAGGTAGTTTTTCATTCTCTCTCAAGATCAATCTTCCCGACCAATTCATAGGTCTCACGGCACATAACCTCAAGAAGAGATCACAATACAAGTCTCTCTCTCTGTCAAGATCAATCTCCCCGACCAATTCATAGGTCTCACGACACAACCTAAGGGAGAGATCATCAGTCTCATCATAAGGAAAGTTACATAACATCCAATTCGTCTTAATGCATCTCCACGACCACAAGGTCTCACAGAACACACCGTAAGGGAGGAATCACCAAATCAATGTGTCTCCTAAACCACAAGGTCTCACAACACACAACCTATGGGAGGAATCATCAAGTTAATGCACCTCGTGGACCACAAGGTCTCACAACACACAACCTACGAGAGCAACAATCTTCACGACCAATCCGTAGGTCTCACATCCTCAGCGTAAGGAAGATTGTCCATAATATGATGTTATGTAATCAGTGCTCCCTCTCTCTCAGAGAGTGGTTCTCAACAAGTCCAAGTTGTTCTCTGAAATAACCAAACTTCATCTAGGACAATGGCTTTGTCAACACATCAACAACTTGTTCATCAATAGGGACATACTCAAGCCTCAAAACTCCTCTCTGGACAATATTCCAGTTGTAATGATACCTAATCTCAATGGGGTTCGACCTGTCATGGAACACCAAGTTCTTAGAAAGATTTATGTAGATTTGATTATAACAATATATAATGGTCGACTCCAGCACTTGATCAAATAAATCAACAAACAACTTTCGAAACTCTAACAACTTCACAATAGGTTGAACTTGCAGCTATGTTTTCAGGTTTAGCCATACTAAGAGCAACAAAAATCTACTTTCTACTAGACTATGGAACCATAGCGGAGCCCAAGACAAAACAATATCTAGAGGTGTTTTTCCTATCATCAGAGCTATCAACCCAATCAACATAAGTAAACCATACAATTGCCATTCTCCATTAGAAGCATATTTCAGACCATACTCAATGGTACCTCGCAAGTATCTCAATATGTGCTTAGCTGCAACCTAGTGTACATGTCGAGGTCAACCAAGAATTGGCTCAATGTGTTCACAGCATAACAAATAGCAGGCCTAGTGTTCACAAGATAATTCAACGAGCCAATCAATTTGTGATACATAGATGGATCAATCAAATCAGAATCATTGTCCCAGATCTTCTTCAAATTTGTCACCATAGGAGTGTCCATGGACTTGCTGTCCATCATGCCAAATCTCTAAAGGATCAAAATAGTGTACTTGCCTTGGCCTACAAAGATTCCATCAGGATTTTACTAAATTTCCAGTCCCAAATAGTAATGCATGAGGCTAAGGTCCTTCATCTCGAATTAAAAAACTAGCACCCTCTTACACTGGACAATCAGAACTTCAGCCCCTGTCAGAAACAAGTCATCTACATATAACAATAGTATCAAGGGCTCGCCTTAAACAACTTCGTAATAAAAGTTCGGATTGTAACGAACAAGTTTGTATACTCAAAGGAATGCTATGATACCAATGTTATAAACAAAGTTTGTATACACAGCAATAATCCTCAAAATACTTCAAAGACAAAGACATCCATTGTTGGACAAGTAATTATATATAAGAATATTTGAATACAAGTGAGATGATTACAAATGAGGGTGAGGGCCTGCTTTTATACCTAGGCAGATACTTCTTCACCAACGGTCATGTCCTTAGGGGCATACTTCTTCATTAAATAATTACTAGTTAATTAATCATTATTTATTATTATTATTATTTACATTATTTATATTATTTTATATATATTTTATTCATAACATTGCCTTCTTCTTCAAAAAGCTTTGTCCTCAAAGTTTACTGATGAAAAGGTTTGATCTCTTTTTTTGTTTTGAATGTCTTCTCGTCTCGAAACTGTCATCTTCGTTGATACAAGACGATATGATCCTCTAAGTGATAAACAAAATTGTCGCACTGAGAAAGGATTTGACCATCCTAAATCAATCGTTTCTGAAATCTTTCGGTTACTGGAAATTTGTGATGAATTGTTATCACTGGATTAAATTGTGCACACTTCAATATTCTTCAAAACATAAGTTTGTTGTTTATGCTCTGAGTGATGTGAATGTGCGGATTGACCGAGTTGTCTTCTTTTGTGATTCAGATGTCGATAAAGAGATTTTGTAGTTTGATTTTCCCTTATCATGTGTGTGGCACTATTCTGATTTACTTCAAGTATTGTTATTGTTGAATTGGTTACAAAATCTTCACTTGAAATTTTCATTGTCTGGACTACAACATTTGAGCGTGTTTTTTCTTCAACTGGCTTGTCTTCTTCTTGAGTTGTGATATTCACTGGATCAATAATTGTTCCTTTTTCTTCAACTTGGACAGTTACGTCTGAAGACTTCAATATTTCTTTTTGTGTTGAGTTCTTCTAGTTTGTTTTTCAACAATTTCTTGTCATTTTTAAGTTTCTTAATTTGCGTCAATAATTTCTCGTTATGGTCCTTGAGGCGAGTAACTTTTCATTTTTGTCAGCAGTGATTTTGTCAACTTCCCTTTGCATATTTCATATCACTTTTTTACTTTCTTGAGAAATTACTTTTGAGATGTCTTGTATGTCTTATGGTGTCACTGAATTTGGTTTCAATGTGATGTTTTGTAGCGTTATTTTTTTCCTTTTGTAGCAAAATGTTAAAAAAAATGTATTTAGGATAAAAGACCCTAGTGATTCCATCTAGGTTGTACCCATAATTATATCATGATTATCGCAAAATAAGGTTTTAACAGTGAATTGAGAGACAAAAATATAGTCTTCAATGTTTAGTTGTAGTTTGCTTATATTATATTGTTTATTATTCATTGAATCCATCATTTCAATTATGTTTGGTTCAGGGATCACTAATTGGTTATCACATTCAGTAATAACATAATTATTATCTTGAGTAGGATCAATAGAGATTATAAAATCCTTTCCTGCAAGTGATCATTTGATTTTAAATAGTGCATTAACACACGTCATAAAAAATTTAGGAAATCTTCCATCACTGATGTCCATTTTTTCTTCCTTCATCATTTTCAAACTAGACTCCATTTTGTTCGTCAAATATTAATTACTTTTGTCGTAAGAGAGACCTTCTTGGAAATATAATAAGGTCTTTTTATAATATTAACACTTTTACTTACCTTTTATAATAACCCCTTTTTATACTTTAAAGGTATCTTATTGAAATGTTCTTTATATGTATTCCTTTTATTTAACAACAAAAGCTTTTGCCTTTTTTTTATCCACTTGACTTGAATATGAAAGAATTTTTCTTTGTTTTAATGGAGGTTTGGTAACTTTCAAAGGTCACAACCGTCGGGTCAACATTTTGTTTTAACTTTTGGTCATGAGAAAATATGATGGCTATAATGGATCTCAATTCGATTATCGAGTCCATAACATTACCTAAATGTAGTTGTTTAGCAAAGCAATTTTTGACAAGTGTTGTACAGATCGGACATCGTGACTGTGACGAATTGTGGTCCGTATGGTAATGTGTACCCCTACTATAATGGTTGGTAGACAATATGGTGGTAGAGGAAAAACACAAAATGTTAGCGACATAATAGAAGTTGTGACCCCTATCTACACTGGTTGCCCGCATAGCAGAATGACATGGAGATTAGCGATGAATGACACGCGCAGTGGTGGCTCCTAGTTAAGATGACAAACAACTAACGTGTGGTGGCTACAGATGATGTGGTGCCTTCCACGAACTCGATGGCAGAAAGAGTGGACAAGAGCAGGAGTAGGAAGGTTGGTTAGACTTCGAATAGTAGTGAACAAGGTCAAGCCCATTGGTTCATTGGCTACAGAGGGTTGCACGTTGTTTTGGCTAATGGTTGTGCTGAAGATGCAAACAAACAGTGGTGGCGATCGGTTGTAAGTTGATGATGTCTATGGTTCTGGTATTCGACAATGGGGGCAAATCGCAATGGTTGCAGTCAGATAATTAGGTGACAGATAACAGAGAAGATAGGTTGCACTATGCAATGGTGGGAGAGGTGCTCTGCGAATGGCGACAATGGCTGTCTGTAGCTGCAGATAGGGTCGGGGCTATGGTGGTGGTGGTTGTCGGTCTGTTGAGGGCAAAGGTCAACTCGAGGGGCGGAAGGTGGCTCGAGGGCAGTCGACTATCTAGAGGCTTTCGTTGCAGTTGTGTCGTCGTCAGCGACAACAAGGCGTCTGTCCGGGTCTGGGAGGTGAGGAATAACCAACTTCAGAATTACGCGTAGGGGAGAGAAAGTGCGTGTTACTGCCTTGACTAGATGATAGATGAGTGGGGTTGGTAGGACATTCAGCCATAAATTGTTGGCGGCCCTCCTAGCGCTAGAAATGTTGACGGTGTAGGACCCGCCAACATTCAGGGGATCTCCCCGATATGAAGTCCCAACTAGACCTCACACCATTTGGTGTAGGAGTCCCATCTAGTACGATGGCTCGATTGCCATTATCTTAGAGATTTGCCTTAGCTCTTGTTGTTCAACACATGAGAGTGTTATGCTTGTATCTTCAAAAAGCGAGGTGAGTATGCCTGGTGAGTGCGTAATGTAACTTGTGTCTGGGTTCTCTTACTGTAAAGGGAGAGAGTAAAGTGAGCCTCTAGATGAGAGGTAATAGTACCACCCAGGGAGAGACACACAAACCAACAAGGGTTTGTCTAGCATCCAGTGGAGTAGTCCACAATGGATGCGGCAGTCATTAAAACCAAAGTGCAAGGGAAAACACGTACACCATCTAGCAGAGTAGTCCACACAGAGGTGACAGTCGTTATAACCAATAAACAAGAATGGTCTGTCTAATGTCCTACGGAGTAGTCCACACGGATGAGACAACAGTGATAAACAATACAACACATCTTCAACAATGTAAGTACTAAAATAACCAAAGTAGTTCAACTATCTTAGTATAGGTTAAGCAAACATGCATTACAAATGTTTAAAGAGTAGTCTTACAAACATCTACAAAACATGTGTGAAAACGTGTTGGCCTTAACAGGCTTCTGAATTAAGCAAAATTCCCAAGACACATCTATACACCATACATCACTAGTCCCAGTAGTGGGACATTGGAGCCACTCCTCGCTCCTCAAAGAACAAACTACAGACTCTCAAGGCTATGTGGGAGGAGCCAAGGTGAAAAGTCCTTGCTCATACAATGGGAGGGGTATATATAGCCAAGGGTGATGCTTGACCCTTGTGACTCTTGGACTACCCTCGTGACTATTCAACTTCCCATGACTTTTCAACTGACATGACTCTTCGACTTCTTGTGTGCATCCATTGGACTTCACTTTACATTACATTCAGTTACAACAGATATGGCCCATAGTGGTGATGTGGCCAAGACAACTCATGACACTACTGACATGTACTGGCTGACTGTGGTGTCCATGTCAAGTTGTTGCACTGCTGAGTGATGGATGTACTCTTGGTGTGCTGTCTTTTCCTCCGCATGGCATAGTGTTGTGGGGTCTTCAATGGTCTTGGTCTTGCTTGATGGTTCAATGCATGTGTTCCTTTTGCTTGTTGCTTGATATGCTTGGTACGTCTGTCCAGCTGCAAGCAAGTCTTCTAGCATGTGCGCTCCTTCTTCATCCCATTCGTCGTCTCGCCATGATCTACCAGTGTACTTGTTCCTGCAATTCACTCATGACGGGACGACATCAAATCCAAAACCTCCTAGTCTAGCATGATGCATTGTTCTCGTGTTCCAGGTGACAGAGAGGGAGGACAACCCAGTAAGACAACCCAGAGCGCAACTCAGGCTAGAAGTAGGAACTCCGAGAGGACAACCTGCACTTTCGGGAAAAATTGCGTAGTGACCACTGGGAGGCAGAATTGCATAGTGAAGGTCACCTGTGTTAGCTGCAAGGTGGGACCTTGAGGGAGCACACTTCTACGCAGTTTCCAGAGGGAAGACAAAGCAAGGTTGCAGAGGGACAACTGGGCAGTTTTGCGCAGTTTCTAAGAGCAGTGCAGGACAGGGCTGCAAGAGACCTACTAAGCATAACTACGCAATTTCTGGGAAAAGTGAAGGACAGGCAGTAGAGGGAACTGCTAGACATGTCTGCGCAGTTTTTGAAGGCAATGTAGAGCAAGGCAGCAAGGATCATCTGGGCACTGCTGCTCAATTTCTGAGAACAGTGCAGACCCAAGTCTGAGAGCAGTGCAGGCTTCTGGCAGACAAGGAGGCATGATGAATGTACTTGAGAAATGCACAGTTCAATTTAGACATGGAGGTAGTCTCTGCGCAATTTTGGGAGGCAGACAAGCTGCTCACCTCCGAGATTGCATAGTGCAGCTGACCTCGAGGCCAACTTCAAGCATTGTGCAATTCCACGGAGCAGAGCAGGGTCACTGAGGGATGAGACTGTGCAGTGCAGCTCAGTCGAGGTCCGGTGGAAGAGGGTTGTCCAGTGTGACAGATTTTCAGGAAAATGGCTAAGTGTCGAAAGTAAGTGAACTTATGAAGACTGAAATTGTGATCATACACTTAGCATACTTGACAACGAGACAACATAGACCACCATGACAACGAGACAAAACATGCCCTCAGTGGGACTGTCTTAGAGCTAAGAGCGACAAGCACGACACTTGTGATAGACCTTCAGACAACCGTGATGAAACTTGGGCGACAATGTTTACAACTTTGTGTGTGAGTATGACGAGTGTTCACATAGCAAAGACAACCCAAACACACAAAGACAAACCTTCAAACTCGCCAGAATAAGATCGCAAGCATGACAAAGCAATCATCATGTCGAAATACAATCGTTGGTCAAACAAGCAAAAGTTGAAAAAGACTTCACAAGAGCTCATGCGGCGAGCTCGGCTATTTGCAACCACCAAAGGAAAAACCAAGAAAGGCTTCAAAATTTGGATGCAAGCCAAAATTTTGGAGGGTGTTGCAGCCGCTACAACAAATTGATAACTACTTCTAATGATATAACTATTTTATATTCCAATCATCAAGTAGCTATACATGAAAAACTTCAACCATTCATTTCATCAATAGAGCAATATAGAGATCACAATGAATAGTAAACAATAGACAAGAGACACCAAGAATTAGGCTCACAACCAGGGCAAAACCCACAAGGGAAAAACCCAACCAATCTTTTCTTATGAGAGAGAGATTTTGTTCATCAATAGTACATCAAAAAATATTCCAAGATTCAAATCTGTCCAAGTCAAAACTAGTCAACAAGGAGAGAGAAAAGTCAACGTTGGTTAACAATTATAGTATGCACAGAGAAGCTGAATTTCATCCTAAGGTCGCTAAACAAAGGGTCAAAATTTGGCCCTGAAGTAGCCTAAGAAAATAGTCATCGAATCAATCAAAGTCTTCGGTCAAAGCTTCAGTCAATGCATGCAGTCAACACTAGTCAATGAGCCAAAATAGGGATGAAATCAAAATCAAACAAAGTCAAAGTATCTCTATAGTCTTTAGCCCTCCACGATAGTCAAAACCTTAGTCAAATAGATGCCAAATATCCCAATTCAAAGAAAGTCAAAACAGCGCCAAAGAAGATAGTCAATGTTGGTCAAAAATGCTTCCTCTACTCTTTCGCATGTGTGATGTCTCTCTGTAATTGCAGATCGAACTTGTGTGTGTGTGTTGATGCTCCAAATGAATTCCAACTATGTCATATTTATATGTGTGTAAGGAGGGCTAATTAACATGTGGGGCCAACTTGGTCAAACTTCAAATTTTGTATTTTCTCCATTACTTGCCAATGAAAAATGCCAATCAGAGCAGCCCAAATTTTCAACAATTATTTGGTGTGATGAAGCAAGGATCAAGAGGGAATTGATAGTGCCTTGAGACAGGATGAAGAGGCTCGGGCCAAACTTCGAGGGAGATGGAGCTTACAGGTCGAAAAGCGTAGGCAAAGGATGGAGCAGGGACGAAAGCTCAATGGAGGAGGAAAGGACTGTGAGAGCAGGTTTGTGGGTTAAGGAGGAGGGAGCTGCAGCGATGGGCGAGTGTATGGCAGGCAGGAGAAAGGGAAGGAGAGGGATCCGTGGGTAGAAGCAGAGAGGGAGCCACAGGAGAGTAGAGAGTTAGAGAGAAGGACTGAGCAGTGGAATGAGAAGTGAAGAAGGGTTTAGGAAGCCCCTTTTTTCAGGAATATGGAGGCTGTGGGCAATGTTGAGGGAACTACCTAAGAAGAGAAGAGCACACAAAAAATGAGGGTCGCAGGCAATAGTAGAGGAGGGTTTGGGTAGAGGAAAAGAAATCCTAAATTTTCTAGAAAAACCCCAATTCGCATACAGTAAAAATAAGTTTCGAAAATTTCCAGAGGGTGAAAATGCAGCAGATAGAAAGGAAAATGGTATAGCCCAATAAAAATTTCCCAGAAATTTCTAATTAAGTTGATATATTTGCTTCAAATTTATCAGTGAAACCCTTATAAAACATTTCTAGATTTAAAAAAAAAAATCAAACCCTTGGGCTACAAAAAGTTGAATAATATCCTTGCAAAAATGATTTTGAGGCCAGATCTTACCCTCCAGGGCCTAGATCTAGCTTCAAATCAAACTTCTCTCTTAGATCTGCAACATGTACCTAAAAACCAAATCACCCAGAACCCAAATATACAAAAAAAAACCAGAAATCCAAGTCAGAAAACCAAAAAAAAATAAAAATTTACAGATCTATGCACAAGAATGGTAGATCTATCAGATCTGAGGAGTATGAGTCCAACTCTACTCCCAAATCTGATAATCTAAGGCTCTCAACAACCAGATCTATCAATTTCCCACACAAAAATTAAATTTTTAAATTTTAAGGGAGGTGCTTAACTCAAAACCCTTTGTGTATCACACATAAAATCTTATGATAAGCCTGGAGCTAATTTGGCTGGGCTCTTCAGAAAACACAGATCAGGAGTTGGTTGGTCCAATTGAAAACTTCCCCTAATGCCCGAGGATCTAAAAATCAAGATTTTCCTGCAAAACTCAATCCAGCCATTAAAATAGAGCGAGAAAATGATAATAAAATTTAGATAAATAGAGATACTTGCTATTACATTCAAAATTTAAATTATCACTTAAACCCCAGCGACTGAGCAAGATACCTGTACTCAAATCACTCTTCAGAAGCTATCATCAATGGCTAAAAAAAAATATGCATGAAAACAACACATCTTACAGTATTTCCATGAAGAGTAACACTAGCGAAATTTAACCCCAAAGTCTTTCTTTATTATCCAAAAAAAGATTACACGAGCTTTTTGCTTAGCACACAACTCAGAGATCGAATAGATAGACTGAAAAATGACCTCCTATTTAAAGATAAATCTTCCAACGGCTAGTTCGAGTGATCCTCGTCAAATCAATCTCGATCATTGATGAAGATTAAAATTTCTTTTAATCTCATCTGTCGAAATATTTAATTCTTGAGGAAATACGAATTTTTCAATTAAATGTATTTTAATTAACTTAAAAATTAAATTTTCGAGTTAATTTCCCCAAAATTGTGACTTTGACTTAATCCGAGGGATCAAAGGTTTAAAATTTATCAAAATAATTAATCTACCTTAGTCTCTGGGCCTCTTAAAATTTAATTTTTAAGGACCGACGAATTTTGCATTTGGAGGATTTAAATTTACCTAGGACCTAGAATTAATTAAATTTCTGGCCTAGGATTTTAATTAATTTTTGGCTAGAAAATTTAATTAATTGACCTATGAGGGGATAAATTATTTTTCCAACCCTTAAGACACTTTACATCATGATTTTCATATTTTTTTTACATCAGAAGGGAGAAAACCCATTTGTAATAGACCCTCATAGACTACCCATTTCTATGAAACAAATATAATCCAGCAGACCAAGCAATTTGCAATAAAATAACCTAACCAAATAGTTAGGATTATTCCCAAATCACTTTTACATAGGCTTGATTTAGAACACTAGGACTCGCCTAAGATCCCAGAGACAAAATCCATTCAGTCTTTGGGGTAAGACTGAAGGAAAACTCTACCGACCATCTGACAATGGATCGGTGAGACAAAAAACCTCCCAGAATGCAAATCGTCACCAGAAAAGTAGGTTTACTTAGGTTGTTACATACATGACACGGATCTGCTGAGATTATTTACATCATATACATGCAGAATGGGTTTACATTATAACATCTTGGAAATCAGGCTGATGACAATAGCTGAATGGCACGGACACATCGATCAGGCACTATCCCTTTTGCAACAAAAGGGGATGTACTACTATAGGTCATTGACATGTAGTGGTCAACACAACCGTCATGGAAAGGGGGTGCCATGAGGAAGAACAAGTCCATTTTTTAGACTGCTAAGTCCCTAATTCATCATGTGTAGTTTCCCATGTGTCTTTAAGCAACGGCTCATAAAACAACCATGCATATTTTGAAGTGTCCTCATAGGACCTTGAAGGAAAAGAAAAGAGAGGAAGCATTCCCTGATGTGAAACCAACCATATCATATTTTTGTGTATTTGGTTGTCTAGTTATATTCATGCAGCTAAGGACAAGAGAACTAAGTTGGAACCCTCGAGTATCAAGGGTATTTTTGTTGGATTCATTAAAATGTCCATAGTTTACATGATCTACATTCCAATTAGTAGAATATTATTGTGAACAACGATGTGAAGTTTGATGAGGGTGTGAGATCTTCTAGTTCAAAAAGTTGTCCTCTATATATTGAAGGGAGAGAGGAGGTTGTTGATTTGAAGGCTAACTTAATGGTCAAAGTTGAGTCAAATTCACAAGTGGATGAGGTGAGATTAGGGGTTGATGTGTCATCACCTACTATTCCAAACCAGAAGATGAGATGGTTTACTTAGACATTACAAGATGCACAAGTGCATGTGGTAGCACCCAAATATTTAGTAAGGGAAAGTATACCTCCTAGAAGATACTAATATGCTAACGATGTTGCATTGGTTTTTTCTATTCTGAGAGTTCAAGTTGTTTTGAGGAGACAAGGTGTGATGCCTTGATGGAGGAGTGTAATGTGTGGGGGACAATTTCTTTGGAGGAGTCAATGGTTGATATCGAGACTATAGCAAATTCATATTTGCAAATGGCAGTTTTGGTTGAATTGTAGATGGAGAATATTAGTGTTGGCGAAAACACTTTCCTCGTGAACAAGGAGTGTTACCTTTCAAGTTTACTCCAAAAGGGTTTACACCATGCTTGGGGGTGCTTCATGTGATGTGGGGTGCAAGGTATGTGGATGACTCTTGGATATGCCGAGATGGACACATATATGTGAGGTGGCTTGCTCATTGATTACCAGACCTCGTGTGGATGCTTGTGTCATTCTCTTTGGTACATTGGAGAACTAGACAACAAGATGACATTCTTCATGATGTGCACATGGAGAGTGGATGGCCTGCTCGAAGGATGATTAGTATTGGAGGAGGAGCATTGAGAATCCTCAACGAGTGTGTTCAGGCCTAGATGCCATGAGGATACTTGTTTGCTTGCATGGAGGCTTGTGCTTGACATAAGGACACTTGGGTAGGGAGTGACCATGTAGGTGGAGTGTAATCAAAGGAGCACATGGCTTCGGAGGACAAATAGAGCTTTGGAGACATGTGTAGGTGGAGTGTTGTACATTCTTGAGGAGTGTTCATGCTTGGAGCCTCGTTTGTTAGACATCTTCACCTTGGAGATTGACATGTGTCACTTGTAGAGGGAGTGCTTCACATGTACACCTATCATCTTGTAGATAGGTTGCTTGTAGTGGACTAGGTCCACTATTGTATTATTGAGGTCACTCAACTCTTGTATACATGGAGGAGAAATTCATTTGTACATACTTGATTTTGTGGATTCATTCACCACTTATTTATATTAGACATGTGAGAAGGGGAGTGCACTAGTATATCTCTCTCTCATATCCTCTTCACTGTGTTACCACGCTTTGCTTTGGATCCCTAGGGTTCTTGGAGAAGTTCAAAGGTAATTCTAGGGTTAAAGTTCAACAATAAAAAGGACACAGGTTAGGGTTTGTCATAAACCCTAGAGGGTAAAACAAGCATCATTCTTGTAGCTTTTGTGAGAGAGGAAGACTAGGGTTTTGGAAACCCTAGTGCTACTTGTTATTCTTGCTGAAGAGAAGAACAAATGGAGATGCCTTGCACAATTGTGAGATGTAAGTGTAGGAGTCAAGAAAGGTCTTTGATAAAGAAACCAGCTTTGGTTTGGAGAAATTCCTAACTAGGAGTTGGTGGCTAGCGTTTTCATGGTTTCCCTAGCTAGGATTTGAAGAGCTTGAGCTTGTACCAACTTTTGTTAAGCTATGAGTATGTACATGTACTTCATCTCTTATATATTAATGAAGTCTGTCAGCTGTTCAACTACTGTATACTAGTAGAATTTCTTTTCAGCATGTGTCATCTTCTTGATTGAGTAAATTCCAGCACTTGCCATTCATGTTGGTATTGACATAACGTAGGGCTGAAATTGTTAAAAGATTTAACATATATTTTGAAGATAAGGGGGCAGATTTACTGCTGTAAACTCTGCTGTATAAAAGCTATCTCAGATATATCATATGCATGAAAAGGTGTGATCTAAGTGTTGTAACTTGTTGACATTGGAGTACATTTGTTTGATATCTTTTCTCTTGAGCTGCCTAGTGATTTGGATCGAAGTGAAGTACTTGCTGTTGTCTGCTGGTGCAATTAAATATTTTAGGTCACTCCAACGTTGAAAGCTCTCACAGATTAAATGTGGAAAACCTCTAGTAAATGAAATTTCTTAATTCGCATCAAAAGTCATGTATGGAATTTTTTACAAAATCATCAAATTCTCAACATGTATTTCTTTTATAAATTATATGATAAGCTATTTAACTACTTCTATAACAAACCTATGGTCAATCTAGGTCATAACATTTACTATGACTCTTCTAAGACTCGGACTCCTAACAACATTTTAGTGAGTGTTATGACTCAAACACCCCCTTAACATGAAAAAGCACTTTTCATTTTTATTCCCCTCCCGAATAGAAAACTTCAAGATCAAAGTTTTGTTGCCAGGAGTTAGAGTTAAAGAGTTAACAAAAACTTGGTAATGACTTAGCTACTCCTCTCTTGTCACAGATCTCCATACAGACGTAGTCAGACTCATATAGGCATGATTCCAAAATTCCCTCGAAATTCCAGAATTCCTTAATTCCATTACATAATCATCCATGTCGAGCAAGCATATACCTTCCCCGCTCTCATGGAGGTCCATTTTGTTCAAAATAATAACTCATCATTGTGACTTTTTACACCATCATCCTGTCGAATATTTTTCCTTTTACAAGCAAAAAAGTTAGCGGTAGGCTCTTAGCCTTGTCTCGCATAAACACTTGACCAAATGTGAGACTCAAAACCATACTTTCAGAAGCATTTTTCATATTTACGTAACAAATACATATTGGTTTCAAAATTTAAATTTAGCTCAAGTTCTTCTAGAGCCAGTATTCCGTATGTACTAAAACCAACTCAATAAAATACATAATAACTAAACTGCATATATCTTCGGTCATTGTGCTTCTTCTCGAGATTAACCAAGAGAATGCCCCGTAACTTACCTAAGTCTACAAACACAAGATCTGGGTTTTCTAAAATTTTGCTGCCACAAATCTCGGATTTGCAAGTCTTCACGCCTACGTTTTAAGGGTATCTATCTAATAGCAACATGGCCAGTTTCTTCTTGATTTGTCCATATGCTTTCACTTATCTAACATGTCCATTTGCTTCTCATTGCACAAATTTACTGCCACACTACCATCTAAACCGTCGTTGTTGATCATTAAAAAAAACATCACAAAGTTATAACTTCATGCAGAAACTATTTTATAAACGTATACATCATCGTTACATGTTGAGTAGTTGATGTTAACAATTGCTGTACTGTTGCGTGTAGCTGCGTTTGTACATTTTCACAGGGTATAACAATATGTTCGGCACCTTCAAATACCACAATGAAGCAGGCATCTAAAGTTTTGTTTTTGCAAACGTCTTTTACAGGTCCGAAAGGTCTCACAATTTGTTTGTGATTGTTTCCTAGACGCTCCGCAATGGCTAAAGCTTGTTAGTATCGAAGGAAGAATTGACAATTCACTATTGTTCCCTAGCGTTCGTTTTTCTATCTCTACATGACGAATTCGCCACTGTGCTTTGGCATGTTTGTTCTGGGTGCCTGTTTCTTCTCTGGGCTTCATTCACGATTTTAAATGCTTACCCCTTGTACTCGTTGCAGAGTTGGACGTATTTTATTCCTTATGCATAGTGGGTATATTTTCATCGCGTCAGGGATAATTTGGCCGTTTGCTCGCACCATGAAATATTCATATAACGTCATTATATCGCGATCTGAAACATGTACGTCGTTGCCAACTTTCTGTTGCTCTCATTGCGAAGTCAGGTATTGGGCATGGCCGAGGCCTTCTGTTGTGTTTCGATGGGGCAATCGGCTTCTACAACGTCTCGTTGGCCCTCAATATTGGGCCCTCAATGTCAAAGTTTCTATCTTTCCAACATCCATCTTGCCCTCTTAAAAAATTGGGCGTAAACACTATAATTGAGTTGTCGTCGAGCTGCTTTATATCTTTCTAACATCCATGTTGTCTCTTAAAATAAAATATTGGCTAGGGAGGCTTGGTTATTATCTTTCCCACCAGTTCCACTTATATCTTTCCAACATCCATGTTGCCTCTTAAAATAATATTGGCTAGGGAGGATTAGTTATTATCTTTCTCATCAGTTTCACCCGGTGGGAGTCATTTTTACATGAAAAATAACAGGTTTATTTAGTATTGATTTCCCACACAATGTTCACACAAATAAACTCCCCACCCGGTTCTGGTCCTAATGAAGTTGACATGCTTTCTTTTTGGGAATAATCTTTGCATGAAAAATAAACCAGTTCACCTTAATACAAATAAGTTCTCCATATTAATTAAATTAATATGGCAATAATTTCTACATGAAAAATAAACCAACTGGTTTTCTGTTGATTTAACCAATATCAATCTCCCTTACAATACCAACTTATCAATCTCCTATACAATCACTAATTAAAAAAAAAAAAATTATTACACATCTCACTATAACACTATCATTTTATTTATTTATTTATTTTTAATTCGGATAATAACCATAATATTTATTTGTTACTATTATTTTATAGTTAGGGAAATCTCTAAAGAATTTAAACACTGGACTCTGTAATTTCATTTTTATTTGTTTTCTTTTATAATTGCTATTAATTTTTGGCCCCCCAGTCCAGGCACTCTCACAACAAATAATTTCCATTTTGCTTGGTTTCTAAAGCTTCCTACAGTGGAAACTATGATTTCATTTTTATTTGTTATAATTGTATCTTTTCAATGGCGTTCGAGCATTATTCTCTTTACCGAACCCACGTAGGCTCTAACGGTCATTGATTTCTGTATCCCTCGGTCAAGAATTCTAACAGCATTGTAAGTAATTATATATAAATATTTATTATTAATTTATTTATATAAATTAAATAAATGAGGTAGGTTAATAAAAATTCATCTCTAATAAATATTAAAATATTTATTAGATAATATATTATTAAAATTTAAAAAAAATCATAAAAACTAATTAAACTCTAATTTTCTTATTGTTATTATTATAAATAAAAAAATTATATTTCATTTTTATTTGTTATAATTGTATCTGGTTGAATTTAGTCTTTTGTGATCTATATCAAGATTTATGAGAAGATTTTTCGGCATAAATCACATTGGAGTAACATTGGTTCGAAATGCATGGACAAAAGTATCCCAATGTGATTTACTCCGAAAAATCTTCTCATAAAACATAATTGTATCTTTTCAATAAAGTTCGAGCATTATTCTTTTCACTGAAGCCAGGTAGGCTCTAACTATCATTGTGTATCTCACGGTCAAAGATTCTAACAACGTTGTTACTAATTATATATTTTCTACAAAATATTTATTATTAGTTCATTTATATAAATTAAATAAATGATGAATGTTAAGAAAGAAAGAAAGAAATTATTTTAATGTCCACGAGGCTAAAGATAGCCTATAAGACAAATTGTTTCTTCATCTACTTGATCCCTAATAAATATAAAAACACTTATTACATAATATATTATTAAAATTAAAAAAAATCATAAAAGCTATAACTATAACTTTATTATTGTTATTATTATAAATAAAAAATAATAATATAAAATTAAACATTTATATTAAAAAAAAAATTATGGAACTAGTTTTTTAGCCATAGAGATTTACTTCCACTTTACGATACAGATTTTCAATTTGTAAATAGGTTTTGTTACAATGCCATAGGCCAATACCATAATTTATCAATACAACATGCTCAAAAAACCATAAGTCTATTTCTATATGACAAATTTTTTAATTAACTAATTTAATTAAAAGTGAGAAAAGCATAACTAATTTGGAGATAAATCTCAACTTTAGACTTGTGTACACGAATATGAATATTCTAAAATATTTCAAGTAGGTTAAATCTCTACCACCCACCTAATAATTATTGATAATTAAATTAAAATTCTCGAAATCCTATTCCAAAATAGACAAGTCTATGAATATAATTAATGGGGTGGTTATTGAAAGCGTTTGAAATATTTTTCTTTCATAATATAAGTTGTAGTGTTTTTTTAAATTCAATTGTGCATTAAATTTTGAAAGGATTAATGGTTAAGTGAACATTACCTTTTTATATTAAGAAAAAATTAAAATTATAAAAATAATTATAAAAATTAAATATATAATTTAATAAAAAAAAATTAATTAAATAATATCAATATTAATAATTAAAATTATATATATAAAATGATGATTAAAGTCCATGAAGACTTACCTATATTAAAAAGGTCAAAAAGATTAGTTGCATGACAAATATTTTGAAAACTGGATCAAATTTGAATGTAAGATGGACAATGTAAGAGAATGTGTTTTTCATCTTCAACCCTTTTAGTTTCGCAAAACTGCAGACTTTTTTATCCTATGGTATTTTGAAAATTCACCAATACCCAGTTTCACTATGAAGCTCATGAAAATTGTTTTTATTTTAGCAAATGCTTATTTTCTTCTTAACATTAGTCAAAAAAAATATTTCTGATATTTTAAATTGGAGTTGATCACCTCTTTATAATATCTTAATTTCATCTGAGCCAAAGTAACAGTTTTGCCCAGAGTTAGAAGCGATTTTAGGAAATCTCTCGGCTTCTATGCTTAACTTCTTATACATAAGATACCTAATCATAGTCATGCTTTCAATGGAGGAGAGGTTTGCTTCAATAAGGAGGTCATGACAATAATTATTTCATTTAATCTTGTGATATTGTAGGTTATAAACTACTTTTGGATCTATACTATTTTCCTCCACGACTCTCTAGAGATACGACAACCCCAAACCTCACATCCATATAAAAAATCAGGAGTGACAAGAGTCTCAAAGAGGAGTTTATTTTTATTCCATATGTAAATTTCTGCAAACTTACAATTGTCTTCAAGCATATAATAAGTTTTTCATCCTCCATTTATCCTTTGCAATGCTATAATTCCAATTGCGCTTGTGAGGAATCCCCATTTCAAGATATTTGTATGAAGGAACTTCCTCCAAGTAGTAGATGTCATAAATGAAAGTATCATATGTGACCTTTCTGGATTTAATTATCATGACTTTAGTTTTGTTAGTATTAATAGGCATACCCACCTTAGAGCGAAAATATCGGAAGATCCTTAGTTGCTTGCCAAAATTGTAATGGCTTATCACAAAACAACAATATCGTCAACATAAAGGAGAAAAGTTATGACTATACCAGTGAGCATGAGGCCAACACAACTACCATCTTCCAAAAATTCTTCTAGCTTATCAATGTATATGCCAGAAAGGGTAGGAGATAATAAACACCATTGCTTGACTCTAATATCGCATTTAATTTCTTCCAACCGACCTTCAGTGGCTTGAAACGTGGCAATAACATTTTCGTATTATCTTGTCACAACAATTGTCAACTCAAGAGGAATTGTTATCTCTTCCAACCTCCTCCACAACTTCGTCCTAAGAACGGTGTCAAAATATTTTCTAAAATCAACAAAACAACAGAAAAGATCAATTTTATTATTGTAGCATTCCTCTATAATGAACCTGAAAGTAACAAGGTGGTCCATAGTTGAATGATATCTCCAAACCCTAGCTTGGCATTTGGCTCTTTTACCATGGCATTTTCACCATAAGCCAAACCTTTTTTCCAAATAATTACATACAACTTGGCTAAAATGTTGCTAATCATAATGGTCATAATTAGAGAGAATGGTTTTACCCCCCTCTTAAAGATAGGCACAATGAGGCTCTACGTCCAAGGCTTAGGGAAACCTTACTACACTGCCAAATTGAAGAACTTGTGTATGTAAGGGATGAGGATACTAAGGCCCTCCCACTTTGAAAATTTCAACTTGGTAGACTTTAATATTCTTAACTTTCCCGTTACCCACCAAAATGGGTAATTGTATAGGAGAAAACTTTTCTCCTACCCTTGACAGCCCACTAGTTAGCCATAGACAACAACCCTTAACAACCACCACTAGCTTATGACATGAAATTATATCTCCACCACTTGTACCAGCCATATGTTTTTCACCCATCCGGCATGAGCACATGGATGAAGGTGGGCTTCCTCTAAAATGTACTTTAGTTATTTTGCAATTGGGTGGTTATGCTTTTTTTTAAATATTTGATATGGATTATGGAGAGATCTAAAAGAAGGATGGGCTTGGGTTTGACCATGATCTTGTTCTCTCACCCTAAATAGGGGGGTTAATCTTTGATCCTAGTCAAATGGGACCTCCCCTAATGGCCCAATAGATATAGGAGGGGCACTACTTGGGAAGCCCTAATTGAGAAAGCATAGTCCATCTATCTCTATATCATACTTAACACTTTCCATCATACATTACAATCCCTTGTCTCACCTCCGTTCTTTGGATTCAACTAACCATTGGTTCTTTGGGGTTTGGCACCAATACATCCACATACTTGGGTAGAGCCTAGAAACTTTGCCCTAGGAGGTTGATGCAACTAAAAAAGACAGAAAGAGCATGTCATGGCCACAAAGCAAAATTAAAAGAAAGAATATCAAAATGCAAAAGATGGTCAAGGACATACAAATTGACACGTGGGAAAAAAGCTTAACATGAGCTCTACCTCACTCATTATGGTCATCACCTGGTTCCTGAGCACATATTGCTCCACTATATCATCAAAAAGAACCCTTGCATGTCCCAACCCCGATAAGCAATGAAATGACTCATCCTTAAGGGGTAATACAACTACTATATCATTCAAAGCAAGTTTTAACCCTTGAGTTATGAGCAATAATAAAAATATAAAATCAAGTAAAAGTAAAAGATACACAAGAGGGGTGGAAAAACAAGGCCGAGATGGTAATTCATGTATCCATGGTTGCTCCCTCTACACACTCAGAATGTGGATCCCCATCAGTTGGTCCCTTTGACCGTGGCACTTGGACATGAAGTCTTCTCCCTTCCATACCATCATTATTTATTCACTAACACCTATCAATTGAAGGGTGGACTGAGGAAATGTTACTTCACTTAGGGGCTGGAAACATCTAATAGGGTTGTCCTTTAGCCACTCCTACCTAGGGAGGAAACACCATTTCGAGATAAAGACCGTGATTTTGGAAGGGAATCCTTATTTGAAGTATTAAATAGCCCATTACTTTCAAGTTTGGTTCACTTAGATGCAATAATGATTTTGTCTCTGATGACTAATTGTTTTCACTAGAATCTATGTTGTGACTGTCAGGTGGTTTAGCAACCCATGTCTTGTGCACCTTACCCACAGGTACCCAAGCCATTAGATAACTATATTGGCACTAACAGGTGAAGTGTTGAGAGTATTGGGACTCCTAACAATAACACATCGCACATAACCCTGAGCACCCCCTGCACCCAGGACGTTCTCCACTTTGCACTAGATTTGATGATTCTTCAAGTTGACACACTTGGACCCAGCATGCCCCAAGAGCAACCTTTGCACCTTATGAGTGTTAGTTTATGTTAGCATCGAATAGGTGTTCTAGTCTCAGATGATGCTAAGAGGCTAAGGAACACTAGATCTCCAAAACCCAGAAAAAGTTTCACGAGATAAGCTTGGGAAACACCTTAATTAAATTAATTTGCCAATTTCATAATTTTAACTTGGGAAAAGTGGTAAATTAAATTTAATTAATTAAGGATGTTCAAGATTACACTAGAGACTTCTATTGACGAAGTCTAATTGATCTTAGTTGTCAATGGAGATCAAATCGTGGTCGTTGAAGATTCAACGACGAATTATAATAGTAGCTCGAAGGGTTGGAGAAAGACACATTGAGCATCAATGTGATTGAATTATGAGAGGCAAATGAGCTACCCAGTTAGCAGTCTTCAATAAGGGCACAGTTCGAGCTAGAGGGAGAGCATTGAAGAGAGGGTGCAGTAGATAATTTGGGAGCAGGATTCCAGAGAGTTTCCCAATGATTTTCCAGTGCTAGAGAGGCAGGAAAAGGGAGGTTGAAATTCATCTGGAGAGGAGGCCATACAAGCAGTGTTAATTGCCAAAAACCTCAGTGCGAGTTGCCAAAAGAGCCACAAATCAGTGGCTAGAGGCCAAATCTATTTCTGGAAGGCAGAGCAAGTGGCTTCCAGTGATAGAGGGAGGCAGGATGGTTCACTTTGAGCCATTTTCCAAGAAATGTGAGTTATCCAGAGCCAGCGTTGCGAGTTTCATGCTACAATGCAAGTAGCCAGTGTGGGGTTCGAGCAAGCCAAAGGAGGCCAAGTTGATTAGCAGAGGAGATCCTTGATCTCCAAATTATTAATTTTTCAGAGGAGGCCAAGTTGATTAGCAGAGGATATCTTCGATCCAAATCTATTTCTGGAAGGCAAAGCGAGTGGCTTCCAGTGATAGAGGGAGGCAGGATGGTTCACATTGAGCCAGTTTCCAAGAAATGTGAGTTATCCAGAGCCAGCATTGCGAGTTTCATGCTACAGTGCAAGTAGCCAGTGTGGGGTTCGAGCAAGCCAAAGGAGGCCAAGTTGATTAGCAGAGGAGATCTTTGATCTCTAGATTATTAATTTTTCAGAGGAGGCCAAGTTGATTAGCAGAGGAGATCTTCGATCCTCTATAAGGGCATTCAAAATGGTGTCCATGGTGTTAAAGGGTTCATAAAGGTTTTCAAGGAAGGAATTCCAGATCTTCAAGGAAATCAAATTATTTTATTTAGTTTTACAAATTAGAATTTCCTCCAAAAATTTATAAGACCAGATTTAGATAGGTGCAACAATTATTCTTGCTTGTTATTTATATAGTACATTTTTTCTCTTTTAATAAGTGTTTTGTATGTATTTATCTTATCAAGCTTTAAATATTTATTAAGGGCTTCCCAAATAGTTTTTCTAACAATTTTACAATCATTATCATACCAAAGGTTGGTAGCTCTATTATTCATTTTATATGGCATTGTTAGTTTTTGTAGCATCGGACATGATTTCTAGTCTCGATTTGTGTCTAAGAGACTAAGGAACATGATATCTCCAAAACCCAGAAAATGTTTCGCAAGATAAGCTTGCAAAATGCCTTAATTAAATTAATTGATCAATAATTAAAAATTGTTTGAGTCTAACTTAGGAAAATTGATTGATCAATGGGAATTAATTGAGGACGATCGAGAATGCTCTAGAGACTCACATGGATCGAGTCTAAGATGATCTTAGTCATTGATGAGGATCTAATCATGGTCATTGAAGCTCCAACAAGAAATTATAAGAGAAGATCGATGGGATGAGGAGAGACACACAAGAGAGGGAACAATTATCCAGGCAATGTGAATTTCCCAATGCACAGTGATTCAATGAGGGAAGAATTTGAGCCACTGGATGAGCATTAGTTCTTAAGGGGGTAGCAAAGAGAATTTGCAAAAGAATTCTTAGGTGGTTTTCTAGTTTCCTGCATCAGAGGAAGGCCAAATTTCCCAGCAGAGAGGTCGAGTTTTGTAGTACAAGTTGCCCAATTACTAGAGCGAATTTCCCAGAGAGGTTCGATTCACTTGCTAGTGCCTGGATCTATCACCAGGAGGCATAGCGAGTTGTTTCTGAAGGAAGATCTAGGCAAGACGACTGATCTGGAGAGGTTTCTAGGGAAGATCAACTTCACCAACAACAGCAGTGCATACTTCCAGTCTGGATGAGAGAATTTTCTAGGGACTGTGAGTTGACCAGTGAGGGCCATATTGAGTTGGGGAAAGGGAAAATAATTTTCCCAGTTGAGATAAAAATTTTGGAGCTGAGCCAGGGAGGCCAGCAGTTGCAATTCTCAGATTCACTACATAATAAAATAAACCCTCATCTGCTGCATTGGTTCTCCCTTCTAGGTTTTTCCAGGAATATTAATCCAAAATAATTGTGTTAATTTTGTGCATAAATTTCTCAGCTCCAATTTTATTTTCCATAATATTTTATTTGTGAAGATTGCAGTAGTGAGCTATTCATTATTTCTCGTTAAAAATTAATTAACAAAAAACAAATAAACCACATCAGTTAGAAGAATAGTTTTCAATTTATTACAATCGTGGATTTTCACAGACACCTCGATAGAGAACTTAATAATAGAAGCAGCGAGGCAATGTTGTAAAATTATGATAGAGACTTTCATGCTATCCTTATAAGTTCAGAGGTGTAAATATCTATTTAAATCCTTTTAAACGAGAAAATTTTTACCTTTATCGAAAAAAGTGTCTTTAATTCTGACAATTCTCTTACATGTGGCTTTTGTGCATGGTAAAGTTTCGAGTTGTGTTTAAAGGCCTATAATCTTACTCAAGCTCATGGTTATTTAAGAAGTCAAAATTTGCAATTTGATTGGAAATGAGAAAAAAAAAAAAAAATATATATATATATATATATATATATATATATATACATACACACACACACACGAAACAACGAAGGAAAAAAAGATATGAAATAGAATTAATAAATCAATAAATATGGACTAAAATAAATAAATTATAATGGTTAGTAAAAAGTATAAAATTGAAAAAGGTGAATGAGATAGGGGACTGTTAAAAAGAAATCAAATGCCCAAATAGTTAAATACTAAAAGATAAAAAGATATGGTAAAGTGAAAGTAGACATGATAATCAAAATCAAAAGGGCATTAAAATAAAAGGTAAAAAAATGAAAAATTTGTTAAAAGAGAGTTGATGAATTGTTGTGATCAAGAAAAGTTAAGGAAGAATAAAAAGGGATCTGCAAGATATACAAATGGGAATGAAAACAGATTATAAAACTAAAATAACTATAAATATAAGGAACAAGAGGTACAATGGGGATGAGTCTATTCATGTTTAAAATTGTAAGGATGATTTTTAATCCAAGGACTTTCCTAATCATGTGAGAGAAGTAATGGGGTGTGCATGCTAGGGTTTTGGCTCGATCAAAGCAAATGAGGCCATTGATGTTATAAGAATGCTTTATAATAGTTGATTTCAAAAATATATCAGAAGTGTCAGCGATGTGTTCATTTAGACAAGTTTGGAAAGACCTATTGGTTTTGCTGATGTAGGATTTCCCAAGAGAGCGAGGATTTTGGTAGACCCCTTGAGTGAGTACAAGGTCAATTTTATCTTTCACTCTCCTAAATATATTTTTTAGGGTTTTGGAGGGCTTAAAAAGAGTGTTAATATTCTTTTTGGCTAAGATCTTCGTAGCATAGTGAATGATTCGATGAATGTAAGAAAGCGAAACTAGGGCCTAAAGGGAGGAAACAAGGGGGGTTTCTGGATTTCAAATGGAGGGTAGACTATGTTGAAATTTTTGTGTTCTATGTTGTAACGATCACTTATTAAAAAACTTATTTATGTTGCAATATTAGTTAAGCAATTATAGATAGAACATAAACCATATGCACAATAGAAGACAACCAAGAACACAATGAGACACAGAATTTAGGTCCAATGACTAGGGGAAAACCCAACTAGATTCTTCTTCTATTAGATATCAATAGTTTAGCGAAGATACAAAGTACAATAATAGATCAAGAGAACGAGAAAGTTCACCCACATCTGAATAATTTGTAGCATGAAGATCACTGGTAGCAAAAACTGAAGCAATCACATAATCAACCTTGGCTCACCAAGTTTTTCTCTTACTCTCCAAGTCTCTCTCTCTCACAATCTCCTTCAAGTTTTTCCAATTCTCTTTCAAGTTTGAATTCACAATGCACAAGTGAGGTGAGATGATATGAGACACATATATATAGGAGGAGCAATGAATTATTGACATAAAGGAGGAGCAATACACATGCCTTGAGGAGGAATTACATTTTCCATTTAGGGAAGAGTAACTCATGCCATTAAGGAGAGACAATTCGAATTCCATTATGGAGAGGCAACACATGCCTTAGATGAAAGGGTAAGAGGAATCTTTTATGACATGCCTTTAATGAACGTGTAAGAGAAATCTTGCATGCCATGCCTTGTAAGATGATATTTTATGACATGCGTAAGAGGAATATTTTATGACGAGACTTTTAATGGGAATAAGAGAGTACCAACGCATTAATGAGAATGTAAAAGAACATTATTGAGAGCCACGATTGAGAGACTTGAATTTTTTTTAATAATAATATAATAGTATCATAAGAATAATAATGATATTAATAATTGTATTTAGGCTTCTGTGATCCATATCAAGTTTATCGAGAAATGTTTTCGGCGATAATCACATCAAGATTCATTTGTCGACGCGTTTCAAACCAGCAAGTGTGGTTCATCGTCAAAACAAGATAATGAACCAAATCATGGCTACAAGTTAAATAAAGAGAACCGAAATGCGTCGAAAAATGAATTTTGAAGTTTTTTCTTTGGTTCTCTCTATTTAACTTGTAGCCATGATCTGGTTCTTCATCTTGTCCTGACAATGAACCACACTTGCTGGTTCAAAATGCGTCGACAAATGAATTTTGATGTGATTATCGTCGAAAACATTTCTCAATAAATATTAATAATATTGATGATTAAGTCGAAATTGAACTATTAGGATTGATTGATGATCAAAAGGGATTTTCCATCAACGATACTTGATTACCAATTAATGCAAGGTGATTTAATTTTTCTGGAAAGTCATATTTTAGACTTTCTATATTTAGAAATTCTATTTTTTGATTTTCTGTTTTTAGACATTCTAGTTTTGGAAATTATATTTTTATACTTTCTATTTTTAGAAATTCATCCCCGAGCTGCCAAATTTTCAACACTCCCTCTTAGCTAGGGAGGAATTTCTTTCTGCAACAAAAGATCTTGGCTTTTTCTACTCATCTTCATTCATCTTTGCTTTGTATCATCTGGAACAATGATGTCTCGCTCAGAAGAATCATCATAGGGGAGCTCTGACTACCACCCTATATCCACGGACAATAGGGGAGATTAATCTATCACCCTATATTCACTTGGGGGGATCGCCACTCGCCAACATATGACAAGGATCTCGCACAACCAAGTCTCATCTCTGCTTGGGGTGTCCACTTGTCAACACATGACAAGGATTTCACACATCCAAGGCTCATCTCTGCTTAGGGGGTTCCACTTGTCAACACATGACAAGGATCTTGCACAACCAAGTTTCATTAAATGTCAAGTGGTGGAACACCTACATCTTAGACAAGTCGCACAAAGAAGTTTCACTACACCTATTGGCTAAATAGGTGGCTCTTCCCACATCCAAGACTGTGGTTCAGATGCATACTAAGGCCTACTCTTGTGGCACACACTACACAAGATGTCCCTCATCCCCATAATCTTTCCAGCATCATTCCCTAATCCTATGAGCTCTGGCAGGGGGGAAGGCAACTCAGTCTTCTCGATTAGCTGTGACTGCTTCCTGAAAGGGTCACGACCATAAGTCCAATTTGCACTCTAAAAACCAAGAACTTTCCTTTCAGTAAAGGCTTCGTATGAATGTCAGCTATCTGATCAATAATCACAATATGATGGAGCCTCACTGTTCCTCTGTGCACCATATCCCAGATATAGTGATATTTGATCTCAATGTGCTTGGATTTGTCATGGAACATGAGAATTTTTGCAAGACGAATCACACTCTTATTGTATAGAACTGTCATGTCTGGAACTTGCTCAAATAGTTCCCCAAAAAGTTTTCTCAGCCAAACTGCCTCACAGCTAGCCATGCTAGCAACAATGTACTCAACTTCAGTTGTACTCAATGCAACAAAGTTCTGCTTTCTGCTCATCTAAGAGATCATGGCAAATCCTAAGCTAAAGCAACAGCTAGAAGTGCTATTTTTATCAGCAGAGTTACCATCCCAATCAACATTAGTATATCCATGAAGTCTTACATTTTAGCAGTATATCTTAATCCAAGATTGATGGGCCCATGCAGGTATATCAACACATGCTTTGCAAAAATCGAGTGTGCATGTGATGACTCAATCATATATTGGCTCAGAGTATTGACTGCAAAACATATGTCCGGTCTAGTGTTCACTAGGAACATCAATGCCCCGATCAATTGTCGATACTCAGAAGGATTTGCCAAATCAAGACCTATAGTTTTACCACACAACTTTTTGAAGTTCATCTCCTTTGGAGTATTCATGCATTTACATTCTATCAAACCAAATCTTTCTAGCAGTTTAACAACATATTTTCCTTGAGAAAGGAAAATCTCACCAAGCTTTTGCCATACTTCAAGGCCCAAAAAGTAGTGCATCAAATGAGATCTTTCATTTCAAATTCATAAGCTAACGAGGTTCACCACTGGTCATAAATAAATCATCAATATATAATACCAAAATCAAAAGGCATACCTTGGATTGTCTTGATGTAAAGATTTGGATCATAATTACTTCTAATATAGTAAAACCAATCTTTATTAAGAAGCTATGAATGCAGGCATACCAAGCTCTTGGAGCTTGCTTCAAACCATAGATGGTTTTCTTTAGTCTGCACACATGAGTTTTTCGGTCATGTACTGCAAAGCCTTATGGTTGCTCCACAAATACTTCTTCCTTGAAGAAGCCATGCAGAAAGGTAGTCTTCGCATCCATTTGGTGAAGAGACCATCCTTGGCTAGTAGCTAGAGCCATAATAGATTGGATAGTTGTGTAATGGCCAATAAGTGCAAATATTTCATAATAGTGTATTCCCTCTTTCTGAGAGAAACCTTTGGCCACAAATCTAGCTTTATATTTTTCAATATTGTCATTAGCACCATGTTTAATTTTATATAGTCATTTAGAAGACACAATAAATTTACCCTGTGGTCTTGGAACCACTTCCCATACATCATTATGAATGATGGACTCATATTCTTCAGCCATTGCATCTTTCCACACTTGATCTTTCACTGCTTCTTCAAAAGTGCATTGTTCAACATGAATAATGTTGCTCATGGCTACAACATATCCTAGGGAACCGACATGGTTTCTTGCTTTCTCTGAAGGTTCCTTGCGTGTTAAAATTGGGAACTAGGGCCAGACTCCATGTGGGTCATCTTATTTATGGTGGCAGATATTTTTCTTGGATCCCTCTCACCGAGAGGTGTAGGATTGATCTAAGGATCATCCGATTCCGATAAGTATTCATGGAGTTATGAATTTATTTGCATTATAAGACAATTCGTCAAGGTCGGCCAGCAACCAAATAAACCCCACATGTGCTCAACGTTTTAGTATAAATAGAGGTGGCCTTCAAGTCATTTCAACACACTTGGGATCTCTTCCTCTCTCTACTTGTCTTTGGGTTTTAGTAGGAGGAGAGATCCTAAGGAATAACGTTGCCCTGATCCAGAGGGCAGAAAGTCAGAACTTCCGAAAAAGTCGGAACTGCCGGAAAAGCCGGAAAAGCCGGAAACACTGGAAAAGTCGGAACTGCCGGAAAAGCCAGAACTACTGGAAAAGCCGGAACTGCCGGAAAAGCTGGAACTGCCAGAAAAGCCGGAACTGCCGAAAAAGCCGGAAATGCTAGAACTGCCAAAACCGTCGGAAAAGTCGAAACTATTGGGACTGCCAGAACTGCCGGGAACAACCGGAACTGTCAGGAACAGCCGGAATTGCCAGAACTGCCAGGAACTGCCAAAACAGCCGGAGCATTTGTCTCCGATGGAGAGCAGCATGCAAGGGACAACTAACTAACATTGGGACAGTTGTATGGTACTTAGTAGCAAATACACCAAGCATGCAATGTTACAGCTAGCATGCAAGGGACAACTAGCATGCAACAACAAGCATGCTAAGGACAACAAGCAAGCAAGGGACAACAAGCAAGCAAGGTGCAACCAACACATAGGTCAGGATGGCAACATGGTGCAGCAATGGCACATAATGCAGTACAGTGATGGGTACAGTCATGATTAATGAAGCGTGATGAGATGCAACATAGTGATGATGGATGTAGCATGGTGCAGCGCGGTGAGGTGTAGCATGATGACGAAATGCAGCACAACGACAGGTGAAGGAGTCACCTTGGAGAATTAGTTGAAGAAGCATGTCTTCAACTGATCTCATGTATCATCTTCTTAGAGATGATCTATGCTCTTATCTAGTTAAGTCAAAGTGTTGACTTCTGTTGTAAACATACTCTCTCTCTCTCTCTCTCTTTCTCTCTCTCTCCGCTGAACTATTGAAGAACATATAAGAAGAACTGATCAAGGGTTTCCCCACATTGGGGTTTGTCCCTAGCTAGCGCCACATCTTGTGTCCTCTTGTCTTGGCTTGTCTTCTGCGATTTATGTTTATGTTCTATCTGCAGTTTACTTTAATGCTGATGTGATTGCTAATCTGGAAAAGATATGGAGCGAACTATGAAAATTGAAATAAATTGATCTAAGCATAGAACATACCTAAAATTAACATGGTATTAGAGCTGAGGTGAAGACAATGCCCAAGCAAGAGTGAAAGAGCAATCACCGAAGACAGTTGGGAAAGGACAAAAGGATCAGTGGATTCCTCATCCCTCTTCGAATTCACCAAGGGTGAAGTCGAAGTAGAGAATATTATCAGAATGGCGCAGCGGAATATGGCCTACCTAAAGATCACTTCATTGGAAGACTGGATCTTAGGGTGGAAGGAAAAGCAAATAACTAGTTTGGCCATTATGCGAAGGAGTGTCCAAATGGCAGGGACACATCACTTGATGATGATAACAATCATTCCAGGGACATCTTCAAGGATCAAACGAATGACAGGTAATGCAGGTCATCAAGGAAATGGCCGACTCTTATAGAAAGCAAGGAACCCTCGGTATGAAGAATCAAATGTTGTTTTTGATAAGATAAAGAAGCGTTATCTTGTATTGGCCCTCTCCTTCAGATTCTCTGGGAATCTGGATTATAGATTGTAGTGCTTCAAGACACTTCATCGGATAGATGGGTGCACTCTCTAATTTGGTAGAGATGGAAACAATCATGGGATTATACTTGGAGCCGATGCCACCTATCCCGGAAAGGGTGTAGGGAATGTTAACTCTCAATTGAATAAGGGTAACTCGATTCATTTATAGAATCTCTTTTATGTACCTGATCACAAGAAGGACCTGGTGTCCATCTCGAAAATGGAAGTCAAAGGTATTAGGGTGGAATTCATCGATGGAAAGTTACGTATTAAAAAATATAATTTGCAAAGATGCTTTTTCTCATGGGTTCAGGGTTGGCAATTTGTATCAAGTTGCAGGATGGTCCATTGGGGATCATGTCAATTGACATATCGCACCTATAACACCAAAGGTCTACCTATGGGGCCCTACCTGATGTGAGTCAAATGGTGATAGGGATGTCTGAATTCAAGTAGAGCATGAAGGTACATGTCTGAGATGTACCAAAGGAAAATATTATAAGGGCACCATTCCCCTCATGCAGCAGGTCCACAGGTTTGGAACAACCCGAGGAGTTTGAGATTCATGATCGGGAATCTCATGTATACAGGTGGAAGAAAGCCCTCTATGGCTTGAAGCAAAACACCCCGGGCGTAGTATGAGAGGATTGATAGTTGTCTGATGAAGCTGAGATTCACTAGGAGTGAAACCGATCCAAACCATTACTCGAAGGTTGTGGATGATAGACCTCTCATACCGACACCTTATGAGGACGACCTATTTCTGACAGGTGCAGACCCTCTCATTTGCAGAAGTAAGAGGGAGCTGGATTCTGGATGTGGAATGATAAACTGCAAGCCTGTGACTACCTCGAGGATCTTAACTTTCAGAAGTTATATGATAGTGATCTCGGACCAGATTTGGGAAATGCCTCTGAGTTTCATAAACTCATTCGCGTTGATGTTCTTGGTGAACTTCTGTCTGCACCTATGTTTTGCAGTTAGCATGGTGAGCTCGTATTTGGTTGAGCCTCACTGGATTGGTGCCAAGAATCTTCTGAGATATCTTCGGGGCACAATCTCTCATGGATTGAGATACACTGTCGGAAATATGAAACTGCATGATTATTCGAATGCTGACTGGGCAGGCAGTGTGGAGGATCACTAGAGCACTTCTCAGTGTTGGTTCTCTTTGGATTCTGCTTCGATATCATGGATGAGCAGGAAGTAGAAGTCGATTGCTATAAGCACCGCCGAGACCGAATACATAGCTACGAGTATGATCTCGTGTGAAGCTGCATGGTTGCAGAAGCTCTTAAGTGAGCTGTTTGTACACATGATGAATACCACTGTGATTCTCTGTGACAACCAAAGGGGGGATTCGATTATTGAGGAATCTCGTATTCGATGATTGCTTCAGAAGATAGACATCAGATACTACCTTATTTGTGATATGGTAAGTCGATGAGCGAGGAGGCCCCATCACATTGAGACTGATGTACAGGTCGCAGACATTTTGTCAAAGCCCCAAGAAAAGGTCAAATCTGTGACTTTCCCGAACGACTTGGAGTCGTTGAGATACCTTCTTATAAGGGTCCTGCATGTTGCATGCATTGAGCTTTGGGAGCTCTGGGGGGGCTTGGGGTACTTACTGGAGCAACATATGACCACAGGGCGACTCACCCTCCCCTGGTGGTGCGCTATGAACAGGATGATTAGTTCTTCTGTGGGCCGGGATGATTAGTTCTCCCGTGGAAATTGTGGAACGAGATGATTAGTTCTCTTGTGGGCTGGGATGATTAGTTCTCCCGTGGCAACTGTGGAACAGGATGATTAGTTCTCTTGTGGGCTAGGATGATTTGTTCTTCGTGGCGACCATGGAACAGGATGATTAGTTCTCATGTGAGCCAGGATGATTTGTTCTCCGTGGCGACTGTGGAACAGGATGATTAGTTCTCCTGTGGGCCAGGATGATTAGTTCTCTGTGGCATCCACTGACAGGATGATTCGTTCTCCTGTGGATATGATGATTAGTTCTCTTGTTGAGGCATCCTACCCATGCAGTCTGGGACTCATGGGAAGTACCTCTCATATGATCAATGAGCAGGGAAATGAGGATATGGACCATAGTAGTACTATTGATGGACGCATCGTTGTATCTACCATACTCCCTATGCTAGGATGACCTCCATTGATCTGGGATCAATGAAACTGATCTGGGATCAGTATGAGTGGTTTGAGACACTCTCTTGTGACATTGATCTGGGATCAATGAAACTGATCTGGGATCAGTATGAGTGGTTTGAGACACTCTCTTGTGACATTGATCTGGGATCAATGAAACTGATCTGGGATCAATGAAAGTGGTTTGAGACACTCTCTTGTGATATTGCTTTGGGATCAATAAAGCTGACTTCGGGTCAGTAAGAGTGATGTGACACACTCTCTTTATATGAAACTGACCTCGGGTCAGTAGAGAATGGTATGAGACATTCTCGATCAATTCTTCTTCTTCATGGTTCACCAGAGCAGAGCTCAGTAGATCAAAGCAGGGCAGAGTTCAGCAGATCAGAGCAGTGCAGGGCACTGATGGCAGAGATAGTACAGTCCGACATATGGATCAACGGATGCAGTTCTCCCTAGTTGAGAGGGAGTGTTAAAATTGGCAACTAGGGCCAAACTCCATGTGGGTCATCTTATTTATGGCAGCTGATATTTTTCTTGGATCCCTCTCATCGAGAGGTGTAGGATTGATCTAAAGATCATCTGATTCCGATAAGTATTCATGGAGTTATGAATTTATTTGCGTTATAAGACAATTCGTCAAGGTCGGCCAGCAACCAAATAAACCCCACATGTGCTCAACGTTTTAGTATAAATAGAGGTGGCCTTTAAGTCATTTCAACACACTTGGGATCTCTTCCTCTCTCTACTTGTCTTTGGGTTTTAGTAGGAGGAGAGATCCTAAGGAATAACGTTGCCCTGATCCAGAGGGCAGAAAGCCGGAACTACTGGAAAAGCCAGAACTATCAAAAAAGCCAAAAAAGCCAGAACTGCCAGAAAAGCTGGAAAAGCCAGAACTACCAGAAAAGACGGCACTGCCGGAAAGGCTGGAAAAGCCGAAACTACCAGAAAAGCCAGAAATGCCAGAAATGCCAGAAAAGCTGAAACTACCAGAAAAGTCGGAAATGTCGGAACTGCTGTAAAAGCCAGAACTGCTAGAAAAGCCGGAAATGCCGAAACTGCTGGAAAAGCCGGAACTGCCGAGACTATCGGAACTGTCGGGAACAACCGGAATTGCCGGAACTGCTGGGAATAGCTGGAATTGCCAAAACTGCCGGGAACTGCCGAAACAGCGGGAGCATCTGTCTCCGATGGAGAGCAGCATGCAAGGGACAACTAACTAACATTGGGATAGTTGTATGGTACTTAGCAACAAATACACCAAGTATGCAATGTTACAGCTAGCATGCAACAACAAGCATGCTAAGGACAACAAGCATGCTAGGGACAACAAGCAAGCAAGGGACAACAAGCAATCAAGGTGCAGCAATGGCACATAATGCAGTACAGTGATGGGTACATTCATAATTAATGAAGCATGATGAGATGCAACATAGTGATGATGGGTGCAGCATGGTGCAGCGTGGTGAGGTGCATCATGATGACGAAATGCAACACAATGATAGGTGAAGGAGTCACCTTGGATAATTAGTTGAAGCAGCATGTCTTCAACTGATCTCATGTATCATCTTCTTAGAGATGATCTATGCTCTTATCTAGTTAAGTCAAAGTGTTGACTTCTGTCGTAAACGTACTCTCTCTCTCTCTCTCTGCTGAACTATTGAAGAACATATAAGAAGAATTGATCAAGAGTTTACCCACATTGGGGTTTGTCCCTAGCTAGCGCCACATATTGTGTCCCCTTGTCATGGCTTGTCTTTTGTGATTTATGTTTATGCTCTATCTGCAGTTTACTTTAATGCTGATGTGGTTGCTAATCTGGAAAAGATATGGAGCTAACTGTGAAACTTGAAATAAATTGCTCTAAGCATAGAACATACCTAAAATTAACATCGGGGAGCAACATGTCTATCAACATCCTGTAAAGTGTCACAAAGCCATAATCATCTCTTTCTAGCACATGGAGAAGGATCCAAGGAGTCCATAGGATCCATGGCTTCATCAGCAAGATCAGGCTCAAGCTTGGGATCTTCTTGTGCATCCAAGGCATCATCTTGTCTTTTAACATTAGCAGGAGGAGTGTCTATGGCTTTTCAAAGAGTTGCATCTTCATCAAATGTTATGTCTTTGCTAAACTCTATATTTCTTTGTCCATGTACATATATTCTGTAAGCTTTAGAATTTTCACAATAACCAACAATCATACCTTTCTTACTTGAAGCTTCCATCTTGGTACTCTTTTCTTTTAGAACATGAAAGTAAACAGGGCAGTGAAAGATCCTTAAGTGCCCATTTTGTTTTGGGTTATGGTACGATGGTCTTTTTCTTGATTCCAGCTTCCTTGCAAAAGTCTTGAGCTCTTGTCCATTTCATGTGTCACTTAAATCATGGGATGGCTCGACATCTTCCTCAATCTCAATACCGATGACTTGGTTCTCACATTCATCAAATGTACCTGTTGATTCCAGAACAAGAGCAATAGCAATGATAACAAAATAAATAAACATAATGAAAATATACCTGGTGATGAGGCAGGCCTCTTTCTTTTCTAGATGTGAGAGTGGCTCTTTCATTATCCTTGCACCAACTTCCTCTAGATTTTACTCTTCCTGCACTATTCTACACCCTGGTGATCTTCAAGATCTGTTTTTGTTGATCGCATCCTCATCAATAAGTTAGTGAAAGAATCATTCAAATATTCATGCAGGAAGAATAATCAATGATCCATAGAGATAAATCTAAACAAGAGCAGTGACACAAACAAACAACATAAGACTTGAAAATACTTTCTTTTTTAATGGGGATTGAAGGAAGTTGCTACCTCTCTCTTGATCCTGCCTCTATAGGTTACCATTGTCTATCATAAATATGTCATTGGCAAAAGAAATGCGTCTTCTTGAACACCGCTTGACAAACTCCATCATGATCCACTCTAATCTCAAGTATTTCAGAAACCATCTTTCTCACATGAGGTAATGCTTAATAGTGAAGATGAGTAAACTTTTGGTGCCACGGTTTATATTGATGACTACATATCATGAATCAATGCATAGATAGGTATTCCATTGATTTTACAAAGATCTTCATATGTTGATCCCAGAGTGAAGGTATGTAGTAATAATTATAAATATTGACTTCATTGCCTCCAGTGATATTAGTTATAATCCATCTTTGTTCACTGCAAAAGAGGTTAGTTTAGAAAACTATCATTCCATCTTTTGCAAAATTCATGATCCTTACCTACAACCACTATTTTCAGTAAACTCTAATATCAAAATTACCAAAACCCATAAGATTATGTCATTTCTCATATAATGTGAGAGAATCAAAATCAATCTATCTTCAATATTCAATTTCTATCAGTTATTCTTTCATAACCTTCTATGCATTATATTTTTTTTCAAGGCATCATTTTTTTGCACATGCCTAAACAGAAGTAAAACTATTCTTTACTTTTACATGCATCAACAAATACCAAAACCATAATTATCAAACACATGCAACACCTTAATTTTAAATCGGGTACATACAAAACTTCTGGATCCAGATAAAAAGAAGCATAACCAAATCCCTTTATAGGATATGTAGAATATTCTCCAAGTATAATTTTCAAATCGATCTCCTTCTCAATCAAATTTGAGAGAACTTCTTTACAACCAGTAAAGTGCCTTGAAGCACCACTATCAACCAACCAGTTGTCACAAGAATCTGCTGGAGAGGAGAACTAGAAAGAGCATAAAAAAAGAAAATACTCTGATTATGGTTCTGCTTTCAGTGGCAAATAGGACAACAATTAAGATCTTATTTCAGCAACAAGGAGCAACAAATAAAATTTCAACAGCAAGGAAGGAACAACAAATAAGATTTCAGCAGTTAGAAAGAAGGGGCAACAAGTGATCGTTCAACAGCAAATGAGAAAGGATATTTCAGTAGAAAAATGGATTGCAAGTAGAAGGGATAGAAAGAGATATTTCAGCAGAAAGAGAGTTGCAAATGGAGCGGACAACAAGAGATATTTCAGTAGAAAAGAGTTGCAAATGAAACAGACAACAAGAGATATTCCAGCAAAAAGAGAGTTGCGAATGAAGCTTGTCTTCACCAAAGTTTTAATATCATGTTGAAATTTTTATGTTCTTCGTTATAACAATCGCTTATTACAAAACTTATTTATGCTACAATATTAGTTAAGCAATTGTAGATAGAACATAAACCATATGCACAATAGAAAACAACCAAAAACACAATGAAACACAAAGAATTTAGGTCCAATAACCAGGGAAAAACCCACAAGGGGAAAACCCAACCAAATTCTTCTTCTATTAGATATCAATAGCTCAACAGAGATACACAGTACAATGACAGATCAAGAGAATGAGAAAGTTCACCCAAATCTGAACAAGTTGTAGCATGAAGATCACTGGTAGCAGCAACTAAAGCAAACACATAATCAACCTTGGCTCACCAAGTTTTGCTCTTACTCTCCAAGTCTCTCTCTCTCACAATCTCCTTCAAGTCTCTCCAACTCTCTCTCAAGTTTGAATTCACAATTCACAAGTAAGTGAGGTGAAATGATATGATACACATATATATAGGAGGAGCAATATGCATTCTTTGAGGAGGAGTTACATTTGCCATTTAGGGAAAAGTAAATCATGCCATTAAGGAGGGACAATTCGAATTCCATTATGGAGAGGCAACACATGCCTTAGATGAGAGGTTGGGAGGAATCTTTTATGACATGCGTAAGAGGAATATTTTATGACGAGTCTTTAAATGGGAGAAAGAGAGTGTAAGGGCATTAATGAGAGTGTAAAAGAACATTATTGAGAGCCATGATTGAGAGACTTGAATTTCTTTTTAATAATAATATAATAGTATCATAAGAATAATAATAATAATATTGATGATTAAGTTGAAATTGAACTATTAGGATTGATTGATGATCATAAGGGATTTTCCATCGACAATAATTGATTACCAATTAATGCATCATGATTTACTATTTTTGGAAAGTCATATTTTAGACTTTCTATTTTTTTAAATTCTATTTTTTGGAAATTCTATTTTTAGACTTTCTATTTTTTAAATCCATCCCTGAGCTACCAAATTTTCAACACACTGAAAGGCTTTTTAATTTGGGAGATAGAACAACTAGGTGGCGCATTCATTTATGAAGGAGGTGGGGAGAAAAATTAATTCTAGTTACAAGAGTTTCAAGAACAATGGAATTTTGAGTTGGATGGTGGTGGAATTAGGCATGAAGGTATCTATCAATATGAGTCCCCTTTTATTAACTTGGTGGGAGAGGAAGCCAAATGGTTGATAAGTGACTAAAACATCTAGAAAAAGGATAGAAATGTTCTTTTGAGTTTCCATAGTGATTTGAATGTGAGGAGATATGCTATTTAGGTAGTCAAAAATGCATAAATGGATGAATGGCCACATGGAGATGATAAAAGTGTCAACAAACCAAAACCAACATTTAGGCTTGAGATGGAATTTGTTAAGGGATAAAGCTTCAAACTTTTCTACGAGAATGTTAACCACTATAAAGGAAAAAGAAGACCACATAGTTGTAACTTGTGCCTTTAGCTTGCTTGTAAAAAAATTCTTTGTAAATAAAGAAAGTAGATAAAAGAAAAACCCCAATAAATTGTTTGATCTCAAAGTCAACCATCTTGAATATATAATCTCTTTATTTTATTCGATACCCTTCCTTCTTTGTAATTTATTATTTAACCTTTTCTATATTGAAATTTTATTAATAATTAAAATATGTATATTTTCATTTTTAACCTTATTGACGTAATCCCCTCACTTTTCTTAAATTAGTATTAATATGAGTTTTTAATTAATTTGACCAATTTTCCACCCATTTTATGAATTAATTTATTAGATTCATTATTGTTCTTTTAACAGTGATTTCTCTTGTAAACTATGTATTCAACCCCCGGGCTCTCTCTTTTCTATTTTACATAATTTTAATTGGTTCCTGTAACATACCCCTTACTATCCCCAGTTCCTACTAAGGGTAGAAGGAGGTAGTTACTCTGCTGACCCACCCTCCAAAGTCCAGTTATGGAAATGGGGTCCAAAATTTTCGACCTTTTTTAACTTCCTTGGAGCTTAAAATGGATGACGTTGTTGTGTTCGTCTCGTCGAGACCTTTCCAACGATATAAAATTTACCTTAATTGGATTTTGGGATCAAACGATATGATCCCTCAAAGATTGGTCAATTAAACTTTGTTTGGTCATCCTGTCCTACTATTCATGTCATCACCCACATAGCAGTGGTTGATCCATTCATGACAGGTTTTTCCACATCCAAGAGTCGGGTGTAAACACATATGCATACACTATAATATAGTCAGGCCCCATATGTTTATATATATTCATATTGCATATAACCATTGTGTCGGCCTTCAACACCACACACCCTGACCTAATTATCCTAGTGCTTCCCATCGCAATGCTACTTGGGATACCTCCGGGTTACATGGAGCTTATGTTTATATATGACAAGGCTTCTCCAAGGCAATCGGTGTATGGTACACGCTATCTAACACGGATCCAACCAAAGGGACCCAGATGCCATGCCATTCGGGGAGAAATACCTCAGGAATTTCATATGGTGCCAGGGTTACATGGACTATGCGACAAGTCCCTCCCCCTCTGACATTATGCACCCATTACCCATCATTGTCGTCGATTTCCATTTCATCGAGCCTACAATGGCCACGTCACCCTGAGAAGAAAATCTCGAGAGTTCTGCCTTGGCCTCCTTTTGAAACCTCTGAGGTACCAGACCTCTAGGGTCCATCCAATGGTGAGAAGTTGTTTACAGCACCAACAGTCCAGATTGAGTCAGGTAGTCACCCCACAATGCCACATCACCCCGGAAATTAAATCTCGGGAGTCCCAAACAAGCCTCCACTTAAAACCTCTGGGTAAAAGTCTCGGGGTCATCGAGTTGCAGTTGCAACAGTCTGCGATTAATGACTCGGATCACCTCCCCTCCAACACTCAGTCATAATGCTTGTTCATATGGGCATATCAGGATCTAGTTCAAACCCCTGGCACTAAAGGCCTCCAGCCTTCCCTGTGCCTTAACAAGTAATATTGTATACCGTTAATGGGACCTCCGCCCAAGACCCCCAGTGTAAACGCATATCTGTATATGTAAGCTCCTCGAGTCCCTTCTCTTGTGCACTACTTGTTGGAAAATCAAAGCAATTATATTAGGGTTTGATTCTCCTTTCTTCATAATTACTTGTGAGTGTGTTGGCTTCTTTTACTTCTTTATTATCTTATCTTTCATCAAGCAATTACCATATTATGTGTGTATGAAGATCACAAAAACAAGAGACACAAGATGTAGGCACTATGCCAAGGAAAAACCCTCCTCGAGGGGAAAACCCAATCAAGAAAATTATTCCTTTCAATAGTATTCTTTGAGACTCTTCACCATAGACAAAGACCAAACCTTCCCTCCACACCAAGTTAGCCTCCCAGATCTTCGACCTCCTTTCGAGCAACATCGACAAGGCAATAGCTTCTGGCATCAGTGAAACTTGAGAGACTTCGATCTCCAAAACTATGGCATGAAACAGAGAGAGAGAGAGAGGCACCAAAAGTTCGATTTTATTCTTCACCTTAGAGTTCCCCAAACTCGCACTTCCTTCAGCTTCCTTAGACCCACTTCAACCTACTTCGCACTTCTCCAACTTCTCTTGAGATATCGAACTAGCTTGAGATGATATGCTCCAAATGACTTCGACTTGCTTCTATTTATAGGCTCCATGTGAGGTCGAATTAGTGTCCTTAGGCTAACTTGGTGTGGAGGATACATAAATTATATTTGACTCAATAGTAAACCTTTTTACATGATTCAAAAGCCCAAGAAGGGTCACTTTGAATATACAACAACTCTATAAACTCAATATTAATCCTAAGAGTCCACAATGGGGACTTTGACTAATATAATGATGACCCAAGCATGAAACTCGCGCTTTAATAAGTCATTGTTACATTAATAAAAATTCTTTTCTTTATTCTTTTGACATGTATATTTCCTGATGACTCAAATACATTAAATGAAGACTGAACGTAGTTACAATTTCCAACACTCTCTCTTAACTAGGGAGGTATTCATTATATACAAATACAATGGAAGATCTCAAACTATATGAACAATGAAGAACTTTAGGCACCACAATGCCATGGAGTGTGGACTAGATTCCTGACCAGGGCAATCTATCCATTGGTCTCTCATCAATTTAGGCACCACAATGCCACAAACTAGATCCCTGACCAGGGAAATCTATCCAAGTGGGAATAAGGTGGACTCAAGCTTTCAGCCCCTCTAGGTACCATTAGGCTTACTTTCTAACCTAACCACCAACCAAGGGAGCTAGGTGCATATCCATGGTCAGAGCTCTACGACCTACGCCATCTTCCCTACTTTGGGACCTAGATATCAACACAAAGTGTCGGACAGATGTCCTCCCAGGCAATGTTTCACTCGCAAAGGTTCAACAAATCTCTTCCATTTCCTTATCATCAATACAATTAGCAATGTCTACCAAACCAAGCAAGTTCCTCAGATACTCAAACTTCTTATTAGGAAGAGCCTTTGTTAGTATGTCTGCTACCTGTTCATCTGTCGAGACATACTCCAAGTTCACGATCCCATCCTGTACCAGGTTCCTAATAAAGTGGAACTTATTGTTGATATGTTTCATTCTAGCATGAAACACGAGATCTTCAGACATCTTGATACAACTTTGATTGTCACAATTAATCACAATAGGACCCAAAGACTTTTCGAACAAATTTGTCAGAAGCTTCTTTTACCAAACATCCTCCTTTCCTACTTCACATGCAGCCACATATTCTACCTCGACAGTACTTAAAGCAATGGGATCTTGCTTTCTACTTATTCATGAGATCATAGCAACTCCTATATTAAAACACCTTCCGGTGGTGCTTCTTCCATCAGTCTCACTGCCACCCCAAGCAGAGTTTGTGAAGCCAATTAGCTTGAATTCCTTACTATCATACTTTAGGCAGTGATATATAGTGCCACGAAGATACCTCAATATATGTTTGGCAGCTATCCAGTGATCATGACGGGGCTCCAACTGAAACTGATTAAGAATGTTTACTGCAAAACATATATCTGGCCTAGTATTTACCATATACATTAGGGAACCCACGAACTATTAATAGGAGGTAAGATCCACGAGACTAGAGTCAGAGTCCCTCAACTTCTTGAGATTAGTGATCATAGGAGTAGTCATCGGCTAGGAATCCATCATCCCAAATTTCTGCAACAACTTAATGATTTACTTTCCTTGCCCCAAATATATCTCCCCAGGTCTCTGCCATACTTCTAGACCCAGGTAATAGTGCATCAATCCTAGATCCTTCATTTCAAAAACAGCTACCAACATCTTCTTGCACTCTTGAATTATTCCTTCCACACCTGTGATCAATAGATCATCCACATATTGTAGAATAATGGCGGCTCATCATTCATGACCTTGATGTAGAGATTCAGATCAGCAAAACTCTTCACGAACCCAATTCTAAGTAGATATGCATCCATCCTGGCATACCATGCCCTAGGTACTTGCTTCAAACGGTATATGGCCTTCTTAAGTCTGCAAACATGAGAGTCCCTGCTATTAACTTCAAAGCCTTCGGGTTGTTCGATGTACACTTCCTCATCAATGGTCCCATTCATAAATGCGGTCTTCACATCCATTTGATGGATATTCCACCCCATTGTAGCAGCCAATGAAACCAACAATCTAATGGTAGTGTACCTTGTTGTGGGTGCAAAGGTTTCTTCATAATCAATGCCTTCCTTTTGAGAGAAACCCCTTGCAACGAATCTTGCTTTGTACTTGTCTATACTTCCATCAATAACATGTTCAACCTTATAGAACTATTTGGATGTGACAACTGATTTGTCACTAGGTCTAGGAACGATTTCCCAAACCCCATTCTTCATGATGGATTGATATTATTCTTGCATTGCTTTCTTCCAAACCTCTTGATGCGCAACTTCCTTGAATGTAGATGGTTCGGATTCAATCAATTTCGTCATATATGCAACATAACCAGAATATCTCTTCAGTCTCTTTCTTTCCCTGAAGGTTCCTTTCGCAGCTTCATGTCCTTCAACATCTTCTAATGTAGCTTTTAACCAATTTGGCATTTTCCTTGTGGTTGGGATGACCACCGATTGAATAGGCTCACTTGGTCCTCCTTTGAGATTTGTAGTAGAGTTTTCATGATGAACTTCTTCAAATATGGGAACTTCTTCATCATCAGAATCAATAGGAATATCTTTTGATTTCTTGTATGCTTGATTTTCATCAAATATGACATCCCTGCTTACTTCAATATATCTTCCTTCCTTGATGTAGATTCTATATGCTTTTGAAGAGAGACTATATCCAACGAATATTCCCTTGATACTTGTAGAATCCAACTTCTTTCGCTTGTCTTTCGGAACATGGATGTATGTTGGACTTCCAAAGATTCAGAGGTGATCCACACTCGGCTTCTTTCCTGTGAATACTTCTTTGGGTGTTGTATTATCAAGACTCTTATGAGGACTTCTATTTTGAATGTATACAACTGTCATTGTTGCTTCTCCCCATAAGAATTTTGGTAGGTCTTGATCAAGGAGCATAGTTCGAATGCCTTCTTCAATTGACCTATTCTTCCTTTCGGCCAATCCATTTTGTTCGGGATAATAGGGAACAATGAGCTCCCTCTTAATACCTGCTTCCTTACAATATGCAATCAATTCCTTAGAAGTGTATTCCCCACCATTGTCAGACCTTATAGTTTTTATCTTTCTTTCGGTTAGGGTTTCCACTTCGGCCCTAAACTCCTTGAACTTATCAAATACTTCATCTTTTATTTTGAGAAGGTAGAGCCATGTCTTTCTAGAATGATCATCAATGAATGTCACATAGTAGAGATGACCTCCAAGTGATTTGTCAGACATGGGCCCACACACATCAGAATGAATGAGGTCTAATATTTCTTTAGACCTAGTTTCACTATTATGAAATGGCTTTCTTGTATGTTTTCCCAAAGAGCATCCCTTGCACACACCTTCATGATCTAACTTCATATTGGGAATACCATGAACCAATTGACTAAGAGTAGGGATGACCTTATAATGTAGATGACCATACCTCCTATGCCATAGCTCAATGGGACTTATTTCCATATGAACCAAAGCTTGAGGAGGTGGTGTAATGACTCTATAAAGGCTTCCTTCACGAACTCCAATAACCCTAGCTTTATCAATGCTAGAGTCTTTTCCCCAAACCAAAACTTTTCCATCAACAAAAGCAACTCTTTCCCCTTTATCTTCTAAACAAGAAATACAAAGCAAATTCCTTTTCAAACCTAGAACATATAGAATGTTGTTGAGGTGCAACTTCAATCCATTATCCAGCTTCAACGATGTTGATCCCAGGCCTCTAACATCATAGCTTTTGTCGTCACCCAATTCCACTGCATGAGAATACGGCTCCTTTGATAATGTATGAAGTTGTTTACTTTCTTCTATCATGTGTCTCAATGCTCCACTATCAATGATCCATGCATTGTCATCATTAAGAGAACCTATAAGCGCAGCCAAGAATCCTTGACTTTTGACCTTGTTGAATAAGTAGTAGATGACCTTCTTGATCCAGCTTCCAGCAGTGTTGATACCCATTCTTATGTAGTTCATCAGAGAGGGAGAATCCATGTCAACAAAGTGATCTTTGACTTTTCCTAAACTTAGCTCCGATAACATGTTGGAAAATCAAAGCAATTATATTAGGGCTTGATTCTCCTTTCTTGATAATTACTTGTGAGTGTGTTGGCTTCTTTTACTTCTTTATTATCTTATCTTTCATCAAGCAATTACCATATTATGTGTGTATGAAGATCACAAAAACAAGAGACACAAGATGCAGGCACTATGCCAGGGAAAAACAAAACCCAGTCAAGAAAATTCTTCCTTTCAATAGTATTCTTTGAGACTCTTCACCATAGACAAGGACCAAACCTTCCCTCCACACCAAGTCAGCCTCCCAGATCTTCGACCTCCTTTCCAGCAACTTCGACTAGGCACCAGCTTTCCGCATCAGTGAAACTTGGAAGACTTCGATCTCCCAAACTAGCGCATAAAACAGAGAGAGAGATGCAGCAAAAGTTCAATTTTCTTCTTCTCCTTAGACTTTCCCAAACTCGCATTTCCTTCAAATTCCTTAGACCCACTTCAACCTACTTCGCACTTCTCCAACTTCTCTTGAGATATCGAACTAGCTTGAGATGATATGCTCCAAATGACTTCGACTTGCTTCTATTTATAGGCTCCAAGTGAGGTCGAATTAGTGTCCTTAGGCCGACTTGATCTCTTCTAGGCCGACTTGGTGTGGAGGATACATAAATTATATTTGACTCAATAGTAAACCTTTTTACATGATTCAAAAGCCCAAGAAGGGTCTCTTAAACTCAATATTAATCTTAGGAATCCACAATGGGGACTTTGACTAATATAATGATGACCCAAGCATGAAACACATGCTTTAATAAGTCATTGTTACATTAATAAAAATTCTTTTCTTTATTCTTTTGACAAGTACATTTCATGATGACTCAAATACATTAAATGAAGACCGAATCTAGTTACAATTTCCAACACTACTCGCACATGACTGCAATCTCTCCTGAGCTTAACCATGCCTCAGCCTTATTACCCACCACCTACGGGTGACAACCATGGGAGAAATTTTTCTCCTATATTATCTTCAACCGGTAGCCAACAACCCCTTGCAACCACCAAATAGCTTGATGTGCCATCGTCTCTGCCACCTGAGCTCGCCATTATGTGCCTCACCCATTTGTTATGATCATATGTTTGAAGGTGGGCCTTCCAACCCAAAGGTATGGCTTCCATTATGTAGATGGGTATTTTTGCTTACTTATCACGGACAGTTTTGGGCATGGATTAACGGGGGGATTTCAACGAAAAGAATGGGCTTGGTTCATACTTTTGTCCCCTTTGTCCAATTTGGTGGTTAACCTTGTATCCTAGTCTCATGGGATCTCGTTTATTGGCTACTAGCTTTAGGGGTGGCATTGCATGGGAAATCTTGATTTTGGTTGTTGGTCTCGCTTCCTGAAACCACATACATCACTTCCCCTCCACTCATTATAAACCCTTTCCACATATTTCCCGTCTAGGTCCACATTTTTCCATTAGGTCCACAAGGAGTTAGCCTCCCCATCCCCTTTTTGTTTGTTTTTGTAGCATCAGATGTGTTCTAGCCACGAAACTTCGTGGAGAGGCTAGAATACATGAGATCTCCATAACCTAGAAATTGTTTTTGGAAATTCAACCTAGAGATGACTTAATTAGATTATTAACCTATTTTTTAATGTTTCCCAAGTCTAAACTTAGGAAGACTAGTTAATTACTCATAATTAATTAAATCAAGGTGAGAATTCTCTAGAAAGTCACATAGATTGACTCTGATATGATCTTGGCCCTTGATTAAGTTTTAATCTTGGTCGTTGGTGCTCTAACAGAAGATTATAAGAAGTTGATGGGCACTTGGAGAATACACTGAAAACACTTGAGTAGTTCGATTTCCTTGACAGATCAATTTCTAGAGAGCAGCAACAGTTGTCGAAGAGCCAAAGATCAAAGCAAAGACTGAGGGGCAGAGACAATGAGTCTAGAGGAAAGTTTTTCCAGATCCGAAGAGTGCATTGCAAAGAGGCAGAGATAGCCACAGTGAGGTTG